>CAKNXH010064213.1:0-79647 GCA_932178445.1 Andricus quercusramuli
CCGGGACAAAGGAATTATTCATGGAGGTTTAGCAAACTCGTCGTTGGTAAACACCGTAAAATCGACAACTCATTTCAAAGGCCTTTCACTTTAATTTTCTCTCGAAAATTCGAGTGGAAGATTGCACAGATGAGTGTCGAGTTTACGGGGTTCTCAACTCGGCCAGTGACCTATAACAGTCTTTTTGGCGACACACTTCAGCTCCCACATTAGGCAATTTCCCGTCGAGTTGTGGATTTTCCATTGTTGTTTGCAAAACCCAAAGTTCAAACCTCCAAAACTTTTCAAAATTTTGAATCCTTCTCCCCTACATTTATTAACAATATCAAACTAACAAAACAACCTTTCTTTGCCAATTTGTGTTACATAACTTTCAAGAAAACTAACAAAAACCTGAACATTCGCGAGACTTAACAAAATTACTTTCTTGAACATTTGTAAGCAAGCCTAACATAAGAAAACACCTTTTCCAACGAAAAATCTTACACTTCTCTGTTCCTCTAAGAATTTCTGTTATCTAGCTTATGATAAAAATAACAAAGAAAAAAATGCAAAATCGAAAAACTTATAAAAATTTCTTTCTTGAAAATTCGTTATCACGATTTGAATAAAAAATTTCATTTTTCTTTCTTTTTAATTCATTTTAGAATATTCTGTTGCCTAACTTGTAAGAAAACAAACAAAAATTCTCAACACGCTTGAGACTCTGCAAAATTGCTCTCTTGAAATTTCCTTATCAAGATTAAAATAACACCTTTTCTACTGAAAAAAGTCACATTTTTCGATTCTTTTAAGAATTCCTGTCACACGACTCGTAACAAAATTAACAGAAAACTGAACTTTCGCGAAATCGTGACTTTTGAACGAAAAGGATGACTTATATAGGTAGAGAATATTTTGTGTTATTTTAATCGTGCCAACAAATTTTCAAGAAATTATTACAAGCTAAATAACAGAAATACTGAGAGGAACAGAAAATTGTAACTTTTCTTGTTGGTAAAACTGTTATCTTATGTCAGGCTTACTTACAAATTTTTAAGAAAGGTGTTTGCTGGGTTTCTCGAATCTTTGGTTTTCTGTTAGTTTTGTTAGAAGTAATGTAACAAAAACTCAACGATGAATAAAAAATAATTAATTTCGTTGTTGAAAAAGATGTATTATTTTAATCTTGTCAACAAATTTTCAAGAAAGTAATTTTTCTTCTTTCTCGAATTTTTAGTTATCTGTTACTTTTGTTACAAGGTATGTAACAAAAATTCTGAGAGAAATCGAAAGCAGTAACTTTGAATTAGTAAGGTTTTATATTATGCTGAGCTTGCTCACAAATTTTCAAGAAAACAATTTTGCTGGGTTTCGCGAGTCTTGCAATTCTTTGTGAGTTTTGATGCAAGTTACGTAACAGAAATTCTGAGAGAAAGATTGTTTTGTTAGTTTGAACTTGTTCACAAGTGTTAGGAAGAAGGATTCAAAATTTCAAAAAACTTCGCGCTTTGCAATAAACAATGGTAATGCGACAACTCCATCTAATGCGGGATCTGAAGTGTGCCGCCATTGTTCAGGCGTTACGTCGATATAATGAATGAAATTCCCGAAAAAATTCCACATCCAATATTTCTGATGAGAAAGTTTCGTTTGAGGGGTCCCTTTTGACATATAAAAAATGCTACAACTGATCAATAGACGAACAATTTTTTTCAAACAGATCCAGAAGTTACTTTTGCATGGGCGGATTATAATGCCCTTTGCATTTTAGAGCAAAATATTCAACAGGAAAAAGAAAGAGGACAAAATTATCAAAACATTTCGTTGGAAAAATAATCCGCTATCTTCCATAAGATTCGAGTTATAATATCTTGAAAAATCCTCACTTTTTGTTTATTTTCAGCCAAAAATCACAAAATCTCAAGAAACATTGTGTACCTTTGAACCTAATTACTCTACAAAAAAGTGTTCCACAGGTTAGTGAAAGTAGGCTCAGGTTGCTGTGATTGCTAAAAAAGAACAATGTCCTAACCATAAAAGGACATAAGTTATGAGCCCTCAAAGTTGACCATTTTTGCCTGTTCTTGCGGGCAAAAAAGTGTAGTTCAAATTTTCCAAAGGAATTTGTGTCAGGTTCAATTTGTGTTCATGATGCCAGAAGATGAAATAGAGTCTTAAAAAACGTGCGTACATCTAAAAATAAAAGTATTTTTATTTTGGGAATTGCAAGGTTTCAAACATTCATTTTTTTTCATTTCTTACTCAAAACGGAGAAGTTGTGTTTTTGGAAAATGCTTTGCTTCCTGTGAATCCCATGACAAAATTCCTACAGAATAAATGGAAGTAAAGTCAATTTAGCGTAAGTAAAAGAAAAAAAAAGTGTTCTAGCCTTAATAGGTCACGAGATATGACCTTGGAAACTGCACTCTTCCTGCATCTAAGCATATTGTAAAGTAGAACTACGGTCATATTTCAAATTTTTTGTCCAAAGTAGATCATTCATTTCTTATGTGTAATACGTCTTTTCCATTGATAAATAAATAATTGAACCACCGCATCATAGAACGGGACACAAAATATTTCTCGAGGAGTGAAAGGGGGCGAACGTTGCTCAAAGCCAAGCGGCTGGGTACTCCCCCACTCCTCGAGAAATATTCTATATTCCGGACTACGATGCGGCGGTTCAATTTTTTATGACAAAATCTTGCTATCATCACTTGTGATTACTTTTTGGTCATTTTTTAGTACTTTTGTGGAAAAAAAGTAATTACAATTGATTTTGCGGCTTCACAAAAGCAAACCTTCTTCAGGGATCTTTTAGCAATGAAAGTTTCGATTGTCGGGCCTCTTTCCCTTAGGCTGTGTCTTTGTATAATGGCGATTTCATGCAGGATTTATGACTGCGTATAGATGAAAAAAAAAGAGTTATTGGCTCATGTTTTAGAGGTAGGCCGGCAATCGGCAGATGGGAGCATAGGAACTCCCATCTAATACGAAGCTGCTGAAGGCTGGTTACCTTCTCAGCATAAATCATCAACCTATTGAGACTCTCGGTTTCCTTTCTCATGTCCTCACCCCCCCCCCCTTTCCAGTAACAGAAGTTTTGGTGGGACTGACGTTACAACTTGACTCTCCACCATACGACAAATCACTGCTTAATTCGGACATGATTTCAACTCGCAAAACAAATCTCGCGCATACAGGTGATAGTTGGGAGTACAATATAAACATGAATAATACAAACAATAAAGTAACCTCGGAATGGACTGAAGCTTTGATTGACGAAAAGCATGCACACGGTAAACGTAAAGGTCGAGTTTCGGGCGATGAATGGAGACTGGGTGTTTGGAATCCTAGAGGGGTTAATGATCTTGAAGTAAGAGAACTACGAGAAACTATGCACATGAGGAAACTAGATATTCTTTGTGTACCTGTGACGAAGAAAAAAGGTTGCGAAATTAGAAACATAGAAAATGGGGTGTTGAAAGGCGTTTGTGAAATATGGTCAGGAGTAGATAGCGAATCACATGGTAGTCAAGGGGTGTCGGTTTAATTATGAATGAGAAAGCAAGACAACATCTCAAAGATCATGGTTTTGTATCACCCAAATTGCTATGGGCTAGAATGAAGATAGGAATCAGAAGATTATTTATCATAGCGTACTACAAACCAGTCGATAGCGATTCGAGGGAAGTTAAGGACGCCTTCTGGGACACTTTAAATGATACAATAAGTACTTGCGATCAAGGTGAAAGAATAATTTTGTTAGGAGATATGAACGGATGGGTCGGCGTCCAACCAAAAGAACCGAAAGAAGGGCACAAAAGAAAAAATTATAACGGAGAAAAATTAGTAAGCTCATGCGTAGAGAAGGGCCTGTTTATTACAAAATACTTGGTTTCGACATGAAATGATCCACGCTTACACCTGGTGTGAAGGAAATAACCGCAGTATAATTGACTTCCTTATTGTAAATGAAAGACTAAGAGAACTAGTTACAGATACAAGAGTCATGAGGGGGGGGGGGGGGCTGAATGCAATACTGATCATTACCTTTTAGTCTCCAAAATGAACTTAGGGTGGGGATGGAGAAGAAAGAGAACGAAACAAATTTTCAGAATAAGATAAACGAACGCATAGATAAGGCAATTTGGGAGCCGCTTGAAAACAATAAAGATGTATAGGGCGCGTGGGCTTTATTACGGGATACCATTGTTAAAACTGCGATTGAAGTGTGTGGTACGGCGATGGTAGGAAGAAAGTCTGGCGATGCGTGGTGGAACGATGGAATTGAGGCAGCTCAAAAAGAAAAGAAAGAAGCGCACAAGAAAACTCTGAACATGACAGGTCTGAGCGAGGAGGAGAGAAATAGACTCAAAAATGATTACAGACACAAAACGAGGAAAGTTAAACGACTAGTCAAAGAGAATAAAGAGAAAGCCAGAACAGAAGAAAAAAAAAAAACTACTTTGAAGGAATTATGAAACTATTACATAAACAATTGTAGGAAAGTAAAAGTACAGAGTTTGTCAGCATTAGAAACAGCAAAGGTGAAATGATATACGATATAGACGGGATAGTAGACGCTGTAAAAGACTCTTTTAAAGAACTATTAGGAGGTGAAGATATAGGACAACAAAACTGCGACATAGAACATAATGCGTTAGAAAACCCAGTTGAAAAAGTCTGTGTCACTGAGGTCAGAGATATAATTAAGAACTTAGAAAACGGTAAGGCTGCAGGTATAGAAAGTATTAGCGCTGAAATGCTTAAATACGGTGGCCAGTACATACCTCACAGGTTATGCGAATTGATAAATATAATATAAAATAATATAAAAATAATTAACATTTTTAAGTCGAATATTTTTTTCAGTTTTGGAATATAAAAATGTATCTCCTGATGGGAAACAGAAAATATTATTTGATTTAAAAATATTGTCAATTGTTTCCTCCTTGTCCAAACGAACGTTTCAACACCATTAGAATTTTTTTGTAAAAGATTGCTTTTTTCATCTCCTGATTGGTTATAATGACTTATAATTTAGTAAAAATACCATTTAAAAGTTCCGTCAAGTGACGTACAGTAACTACGTTACTTTCCACTACAGTTATCCAAAAATTGTAACGCGTTACAGTTGCCGTTACTAACAAAATTGAAGGTTCCGTGTAACACTGTAACTCGTTACAAGTCACGCAGTAATGTCACACACTCTGGAATATACTATCTACATGAGGACGAATCTAAAAAAAATTAAGAGATAAAAGATGCTGGTTGTCATATATGTCGTCTTATTCCTTTTGCAAAATAACATATTTGAGTGGAAAATGATTCTGTGACTTGAACATGGACTGCCTGCACAATTTAGAATAAATTCGGCCTACAGATTACAAAAGTTTACATGCAAAATATCAATGATTTGTATCTCTCGTTATTCTCGCGTTGTGGAAATGAAAGCCGCAACAAATTTTCCGATGCTTGAGAAGGCCTTGTGTGATCTAATCTTGCCAAAGGCAGTGATGCCAATACTGGCGCCTTTTGCTACTGCGCTTGCGTTCGGGCCGCGCACGGGTTGGTCGCAGTTGGCGCGCAATTCAAAATTTGAATTATAAACAATTCTTGTAATTTAAATAAATAATTATTGAAAAATGCACAAGAATGTATATAAATTGTACAAGTTCTGATTTTATAGAAAAAAAATTTATAAGACATATATTTTTTGAATAACAGTTTAATTTCTTCGACTTCCAAAGAATAACTTACATTTTACTAAACATTTAATTTCAGAAGTCTAAAATCAGAAGTTGTACCATTTATATAAATTCTTGTGCATTTTCAATGATTATTCATTTAAATTACAAGAATTTTTTTTAATTCCAATTTTGAATTTCGCGCCAACTGCGGCCAACCAGTGCGCGGCCCGAACGCAAGCGCAGTAGCAAAAGGCGCCAGTATTGGCATCAGTGGCCAAAGGCCACTTTTCAGTACAGCATAGGTCCTGCGGCACATTTTATTCATTCTTGTGTCTATCACATTATACATTTTTTCTTCAATAAGATCTTCAAACGATTTCTCATCGCCAAAGAGAATTTTTTAGCACAGCCGTCATCATCATTGCTCACTTCTTCTTCATCTGTTAACAACGGTTCAATTTTTTTGGCAGCTGACAATAATTTTCTGTCAATTACCTCTTCTCTTAATGTAACGCAGTTTTTAATATCTGGTTTAAGCATCAAGTTGTAAATTGTTAAAGGTGCTAGTTCATTATTCAAATCAGCTGACAAATCTCTCCACACTTTAGCCTTTTTTGAAACTATTTTCGTTGGATGGCCCGATCGAAAAACATCCGATTTCCTTTTTTTGATAGCGTTCACTATTACACTATTAGACACTTTCTTCGGCCTTCCTGGCCTGACATTAATTTCATCTTCCGTTTTTCAACAAAATTAATACAAGGGAGAATAACAAATAACAACAAATAATAACAAAATAACAATTTTAATAAACGTTTATGCGGTTACCGATTCCGATGATGTGAACAAGACAAATATCCACAGAAAACTAAAGGTCCTTTCTGTTCGTCCATTGACTGTTGACAAAATCATAACATAACATCTGATAGGAAAATTTGAAGTTTCTTCTATCCGTCGATTGTTTAGAAAAAGTATACTTTTTCTAAACATTGGGCGAACGCGAAAAGAGAGAAGGAAGATAAGTGAGTTCGGGGAACTATCGTTGACCCACCCTGTCGAAAAATTGGATAATTTGGTAAAACATTTATTCACATTCACAGATTGAAGATTAAAAAATTATAAAAATTATAATATAAAAAAGTACTTACCTTCTCACTTAACCCTTACCATTTCACGTTGCGTTACTGAACACGCCTGACACTACAGATTGCTTAGTAATTTTTACATTCTTATCTCAATAAGGAGGAATTGGGGTTTTATTAGTTTCCAAATTCGCATACCGGAGTTGTGGTTTCAGCTGAAGCTAGCATTACTACATGATTTTGACCAAAATCACCGGGCACAAAATTTAATTTTTGCGGCATAAATTAGCACTAAATAGGCACTAAATTCCAGCACAAAGGAGAATTTAATACCACTAATATTTTCCGGGTTTCACGTACCAGAGTCACCTGAAGCCAGCGCTACTACATATTTTTGACCAATATTTCAGGGCACAAAATTTAATTTTTGCAGTATATATTAGCACTAAATGAGCACTCAATTCCTGCACAGAGGAGAATTTAATGCCGCTCAGTTTGCCAGATTCACATACCAGAATCACCTGAAGCTAGCATCACTACACGTTTTTGGTAGAAAAGGTGCCCGGATTTTGTGCATAGCACAAATCCAGAGCACTTGATTGTCACTAAATTCCTGCGCAAAGGAAAATTTGATATCACTAATAGTTTCCGAATTTCGCATGCCGGAGTTGTGGCTTCAGCTGTAGCTGGCACTACTACATGTTTTTGACCAAAATTACCGGGCACCAAATTTTTTTTCTGTAGCATAAATTAGCACTGAATAGGCACTGAATTGTAGCATAGTGCCCATGTCTAGATGACAATGTTGTAATTCCAGCTTCCGAGACCTTACGTTTTTCACCTGCTCGCTAGTGATAGGTGGGCATTACTGCTCAGCTGTTATGAGGGCATAGCACAGCTCCTTGAAGCTATTTATGTTCTTGGAGTCTTCTTGAAGTTGATGTTGGACCTCGCAGACTTCTCTCCAAAATGCTTCGACCTCCTCTGGTTTGGGCGGATGGTCGACAGTAACTGGAGGGTCTTGGAAGAGTCAAGATGGGTCTGACAAAAACTGTTGATTTTCTCTGACCCACCTCTCCCTCCGCTCTAGACTTCGTTTAGAATTAGATAGTACTCGTATTCTTTCAACAATATGCTGCCTGATGGTCAGAAGCTTTGACTTGTTGATTGTGTGATGACGGATCCGCAGTTCGCGCGCAAACTTTCAAACCTTGGCAGTGAAAGTCCTGCCAGATGTTATGTAGTCAATTACACACTGAATGCGGGACGCGTACTGTCTTGCCCAGCCTATCTTTGTGTTGAGTTGATGTATTCCTCTTTTGGTCTTATGATCAACCGTTGATTTTGTTTTACGGCTTGCATCTGCCAAAGTTCTCGCTGCATTGTACACACCACAACTGATAGTCCAGAGGTCGGATTCTTCGGAAAAATCTCCACGAAGTTCATCATCCAATAGAGTCAGATCTTTGGGCTTCGGAGAAACCTGAATGTTGATGTTTCTCCGGGTCCTGAAGCATCGTTCTTCCTCTATTGGATGCCTGTTCGCGGTTGGTCGCAGTGTCGCCACTCTTTCTCTGTTGCCAGCTTGTTCTGGCTGTGGCAGAGTAGGTGCTCCGCCTACATAGCCCCTTTTTCGGAGTTGTTCGGCATGGTTTCGCAGACGTTGACGCGAAAAGTGCGAGAGCTCTGGGTGTTTCTCGCACCACAGAACCTGCAGCCGTGCCATGTAACCTTCTCGCTCGAGGGCCATACTGCTATCGTAGCACTCTAGAGTCGATCCGTCCACCCAAAAGAATTGAGATTCCGCCGGTCCATCGCATTGACTCCGTCTTGATTGGCTCCCCCAACTCTAGGATAGTCGGCATTGTTGTCCGACCCATTGTCCGGAGCCCTGCGCGTATGATTGTTTTGAACCGCACTTACTACAACTATGCTTCGTGTTGTCATTGTTGTTCCCACGAGCAGCTAGGGAAAGGGTTCGCCCATCCTTGTAGAGCCCCGCGTGCAAGGATGAGGCTGATGCTCTGAGAGGTCACCCGGTATCTCAGGTCATCGTTTGAGACACCTTACCCAGGTGCCATTCAGCTTTCGGCTCGGTTTTTACGCCTTCGCTTAGGGGTTATTCCTTCGGGACCATCCCAGGACAATTTTCCGCGACTGCTTATTCATCACTGTAACCATATTCAGCAGAAACCCTTAGTACAGGCACCCTCTATCCGCAACCGGAGGACGCGTTCGGTAGCTTTGTCATAGGCCCTTCGGTTTGATTCCCAAGGAACCAGAACCGAAACAGAAAGTTATATATATATATATATTTTGTTTGTATTAATTATAAATAAATATATATATATATATATATTGATCGATAGATAAACGCCTATTTTTCAGCCTTCTGGCCTTGAAAAATTGACTTGCTTACACTTCCATTTTTACAGACTTTTCTTAAAACTAACCCTTAAAAACTAACATCCATCCATTCCTTATTCCAAAGCCGCACGCTCTTATCGCCTTGCCTTGCCTCGCTCGCATGTCCCTAATTTTTCGCATTACCTTGATTTCCACCTCTGTTTTCGCAGCTAATACCTACTACTACTCATCTACTATTTACAATATTTACATCTTACTTGTATCTACTTTCTCTATTATTTACAATCTTTCCTTCTCCATTCATCTTTCTCCTTCCTTCTCTTCATCTCCATCTTACCCAACACTCCCTTCACCCATGCTACTGCCCTTTTTCCCCCTTTTCATGCAGCAATACCTCCATGCTCATCTCCCTCCTTTCCACCTCCACGCACTTCTCCAACCAGTGCTCCACTCTTCCATCCCCCTTCCCACACAGTTCACACATCCTCTTCTCCCGCGAGAGCCAGAACCTATTTAAACCCTCCATGCACCCACACCTCATCCTTGCTATAAGCTCCTGACTTCCTTTCGCTCCTTTCTCACATAAATATTGCGCTCTTGTCCTTGGCACAAGCCGCACATAGTTCCTGTTAAACCTAGACTCTCTTATTCTCTCTTCCCCTTCTAACTTCTCTCTCTCCATGCCATTTTGCTTAACCAAGTCATAAACCTTCCTTCCTTCCTCGTGCATCCTTCTCACTTCATCCATCTGCAGTCGATTCATTCTAAAATACCTTTCCCTCTCAACCTCCATCTCTCCACATCTCCGGCACCAATCCTGTAAGGACGATAAACCTGAAACGAATTAATTTGTTAGCCACGACGATATAAAAAGAAACTTTATCCGTAATTTGAGGTTCCCAATTTACATTAAAGTGAACTTCACTCTTTTCTAATTTTAACCTTTTAATTTTGAAATAGTTCTCAATTATAAATTGTCTTGAAATGTAATTATCCTCATATCCAGTGTCCAAAATTGCTCTTACTTGAAATGTTCTCATTATTAAGGTTTTTCTACAAAAAAAAAAGGATCATAAACATCAGAAAGATTGTGAGGTCACAATCAGTCACATCAGAACAGATTTCGAACGACCGATTACGCCTGAATAAGCCAATTTTGTTCCCTTTATTAGTTCTCTTACGCAACTACCAATTTTTAATTGCGGCTTAAATAATTTTAGGAGCACTCATGATTTTGCTCAAACCTAATTAATACGATCCTATAAATTTTCCCTCCCTCTAGAAGGACTGAGTACCAATTTTATTTACTTTTACTTTTACTCTTTTGAATGAAACGTCATTCCGTGCAAACTTGGTGCCATGTTTGTCCTCCAGAATGTTTTTTCATTTTCCTATCTGATTTTAATGATTTCTAAAATACAGTTTTTTTCTATTCCACTCTTGTTCGTGGTAAATTTAATTTTACAAATGCAAAGTTCTACCTTTGAAAACCAAGTTTATTTTGCAAACATAAAGAGTTGCTTTTCCCTCGAACAACTCACTGGTTGAAAAAGAATGGGCGATCCTTAAGATCTCCAGTTTTACTCTTAATTAATTTCGCTAAATGAACTTAATTGATTTTTGAGTGGTCACACTGGCATTCTTGAGCTCCCGTATGAGAACGGGTTGAAAAAGAATGGGCGATCCTTAAGATCTCCAGTGTTGCTCTTGATCAATTTTGGTTTTTGACAGGTTCCGAGAGGGGTTGGTCCTCAAAGTTTAATCCTTTTTTGTTTTTAACAGAATTATTCCCGATCAGGAATATCAAACTTATTAAAAGGGCTGTCCTCGGTCCTTCCTATTCTTCCAATTACCTCGCTGCTAAATCCTAAAAGGCTCATAAGATGCTATCGCGCAATCGTCGCGGGTCTTCGCATCCCCACTTATCGTATAGGTTGCGCACGCAACCGCACCTGTTCCGCATAGCGGTTAATGTAACCTATATACCTCTTTCGCCCAGGAATTCGCAAGTCACTCAATAGCGTATTTATTTTCTATTTCTATTTTTCTATTTTTTATTTGCATAAATTCAGGAATTTTATAATTCATGATTTTTAAATTCTGCAATATTAAAAACGGTCGGGAATTTCATTTTTCTGGAAATTTTTCTATTTTTGCAGGATTACAAAATTGTAGAAAAAATTCAAGTAAGCGTAAGAGGTATTGGGAAGTTTTAAACAGATTCAATTTAAAAAAATTAAATTTCAAACATTTCAAAATTTTTAACCCTTCCGCTGAAAAGGGGTGTCTGTGAGACCCAGACGAAATTCACTTCGTTGGTTACTCGGAAAATAGAAACGGGCCCAAGCTCTATCCCCACCGTAAAAATTGTATTTGGCATACTTGGCATGTATTTGGATAGATATTGGGCCCGTTTCTATTTTCCAAGTAACCAACGAAGTAAATTTCGTCTTGGTCTCACAGACCCCCCTTTTCAGAGAAAGGGTTGAAGATTTTTTAAAGCTTCTGAAAAATAACATTTCTTAAGATTTCTGTGAAAAATGGTAATGATTTTTTCAAAACTAATTTTAAGATATTTTAAGAAATTTTAGAAAAGATTTAAAACAAATTTTAATGTGAGAAGATTTTAAGGAGATTTTTGTAATTTTTTGAAAATTATAAGATAAATTCAAATAATTTGAAGAGATTTAAAATTTTAGAAAATTTTAAATGTTTAAGAGCTTTTGGAAGATTCAAATATAATAGAGAATTGAAAGGGATTTCAAAACATTTTAAATGATTTCCTAAAATTTCGAAAAAGAATGTACAGGTTTTGAGAATGTACAGGGTTGCATCTTTTGGAGAATTTTGAAAGGTTGTAATTCAATGAAAAC
The DNA here is from genome assembly GCA_932178445.1 of Andricus quercusramuli. Lineage (NCBI taxonomy): Eukaryota > Metazoa > Arthropoda > Insecta > Hymenoptera > Cynipidae > Andricus > Andricus quercusramuli. Next base: position 11,998 of record CAKNXH010064213.1, read on the forward strand.
ATGTTTTGAATATTCTGAAGCAAATTTGTTTTTTTTTTTTGCATTTCGAAAAATTAATTTTAAGATAATATTCAGGGGTTGAGGGAAACCCACATACGTCTTTCCCGCTAAGCAATTGTCTTCGCTGGCATAACTTCCCTACAGATAGAGTCGTTTACGGGCATCGATTCGCCCATTTGCATAGCTGCTTCGGGCATCTCTTCCACCCATTGCTGTCAAAGTCTCCCATGGGCAGGTCTTCCCCGAGCATCACTTCCCCAGTGAAATAATGAATACCTTATCAGGGGATATCGAAAGGCAAGACTTACCCAGGCAAGCCTTCTCCGGGCAAGAAATCCCCGGGCGTCACTTCCCCAGTCAAATATTACGAACATGACACTGAGGCTTCAAGATGCAAGCCTTCCCCGGGCATCACTTCTTCAGTGAGATATTAAGACCATGAGACTGTGGCATCCATGGGCAAGTCTTCCTCGGGCATACTTTTCCCGGTCATTTCTTCCTCAGTAAAATATCAAGACCTGGACACTGTGGCCTCATGGAGCAAAACTCTCATGGGCATCACTTTCCCAGTGCAATATGAAGACTAAGAGACTATCGAATCCATTCGAAAGTCTTCTGTGGACATCACTTCCCCGGTGAAATATTAAGTCTACGACAATGTGGCATTGACAGGTAAGTCTTCTCCGGGTATCATTTCATCAGAGAAATATTAAGACCTAAGCACTGTGGCATCAATAGGCAAGTTTTCCCCGGGCCAGACTTTTCCGGGAATGTCTTCTCCAAACAATTATTAACACCACGACTTTGTGGCAACATAGTCATAGACTTAATATTTCACTGGAGAATAGATGCCCGGGGAAGGCTTGCTTGGGCAAAACTTGCTGTTGACGGAACAGTGCCTGGGTCTTAATATTTCTCTGATGAAATGATACCTGGAGAAAACTTACCCGTCAATGCCACGCTGTCATGGCTTATTATTTTACTGAGGAAAAGATGCCCGGAGAAGGCTTGCACGTCGATCCCATAATCTCATGGTCCTAATACTTTACTGAGAAAGTGATGCTCGGGAAAGACTTGCCCGTCGATACCACATTGTCATGGACTTAATATTTCACTGGGGAAGAGATGCCAGGGGAAGATCTGCCCGCCAATGCCATATTCTCATGGTCTTAATATTCAGCTGGGTGAGTGCTACCCAGAAAATACGTTCTTGGCAACGCCACAAGGTCTCGGTGTTAATAATTCATTGGGGAAGACATGCCCGAGGAAGGCATGTCCGGAGAGCAGGGACCCGACCGAAACTTTCGTTCCATTTCGTTATTGACAGAAAAAAATTCTTTTTTATTAAACTTTGATCTGCTATCTCTCAATTTGCACAAAATTAGATAATTTTTGAAACTGCATTAACAATTGGATCAAAAATACGTTGTTTAGCTGGCAGTAACGAAATGGAACGAAACTTTCGGTCTGGTCTCTGCCGCAGAGGACTTGCCCGTCAACGCCACATTGTCTGAAACTTCATATTTCAGTGGGTAAGCGATGCTCGACGAAGGCTTGTTCAGCGATGCAACATTGCCATGATCTTAATGTTTTACTGGAGAAGAGATGCCCGGGAAGGCTTGCTCAGGGAAGACTTACCCATGGATGCCATAGTCTCTTGTTCTCAATATTTCACTGAGGAAGTGATGCCCGGGCAAGACTTGCCCATGGGAGCCATTAACAGCACTGCGGGGAGGAGATGCTCTAATGAGCCTTGCAGTTGAGGGAAGCGATGCCCGTGGAAGCCGCTACTTTGAATGCAACTTTTAAAAAACAATTTAGAATTAAAAGGATTAAAATTTTTCAACTTCAGGCATAGGAATCACATACATGAATATTGTTTTGTATTCTTGTTTGAATTTTTAATCTTCAAAGTAATATCCTTAAATTGTCTGATTTTGGTTGAAGATTAAAAAAAAATGAATTATTAAAATTGAAAAACATTTAATTGGACATTTTTGAGAATGAATAATAATTCTAAATTACTAACAATTAAAAACTAACAATTTAAAAATTATAATTTTTGAGTGACTTAACTTTATTTCAAATAATTGAAAATTCGAAGGGTTTGAAAATGTAAAAGTTTGAATATCACAATCCTCATTGACTAAACATTTTTTCAGTCTCTATTGAAGTCCGGGTTCGTCTAATTTTCAATGTGCCGCAGCAGAAATTTTTCATTTACAATCTTCCAAAGGTTTATTATTGAAAATTTCTCCATTTTTGACGGTGAAAATAACCTTGAATTTATTTCTTGACCCAAGAAAAATTTGTGAAATTTTAATCATTTTGAATTGAAAATTATTAAAATTAAAAAGTTGAAAATTTGTAAGTATTCTATTTTGAGCGCTTTCAGCTAGAAATAATATAATTTAAATTTCTTCGAAAGCTGCATGATTCAATTTTCAAAATTCTAATCTGAAAAATATTCAGTCTTTAACATGTTAATATTAACCTATTTTTGAAGTTTTATTAAACAGAAATCAAGCTGAATGACTAGGCTATATGGAATGATAAAATTCAAGAAACAGAGCTCTTCTGGAATAAAATTAATGTTGTGATTTAAGCTTTAAAATTCTTCATTTTTAATTCAAAAATATTATTATGATTCGCAGTCTGATTCGGTATAATCGAATTTTGAGGAAATGAAAAAAAAACACTTGACAAAAATTCGTCTGTTGGCTATAATTTTATTTCAATGAATATCAAACTCATACGGCCACATCTTATTTTATGTTTCTACATATCAAATAGGACAAAATAAATTCGCAATTGTTCCATCAGACAAATAAAAATCATATAAGTTATTTCAATAGAGTTAGTTTTGCATTAATATAACAAAAATTTAACGCTATTCGAAATATGCAAAGACGCACCTCTGAAAAAATTGACAACAAAAAATATGTAAATTTGAATAATATTGATTGAAATATGTAAGATGTTATCGATAACTTTTTAATCATTTCGTTCACTGTTCGTAATGATCACTATTCCATTTTTTCATTTGTTGTTAAAAATTGATCCTTTTTAAATGGAAACTCATGTTATTTGTTGAAAATCTGCCTTTTTGGTAAAAATTTAATATTCTTTTCAATTTTTTTATGATGATTCATCACTTTAATTCAAGAACGTTTTTTGTTAAAGACTGAACTATTTTGCTGGAAATTCCTTTTCAGTTGGTTTAAAATTCATGTATTTTATTTCCAAATTCTTTTTATGGTTAAAAAATTACAATAAACTAAAAATATAAGTATTCCATTTCAGGTTGAAAGTTGATCTTTTTAGTGAGAAGTTAATGTATTTTGTTGAAAATTTGTATTCTTCAATAAAAAATTAGTTTTCTACGCTAAATATCTATTTTTTGTATAATAATTCATTATTTCAGTAAAAAATAACCTTTTCTGGTTATAATTGTTTCCATTTTGTTGAAAATGCTTATTCTATTGTCTTAGAATTTATATATTTTGTTGAAAAATCATCTTTTGTGGTACAGTAATTATTCTTCGTCTTGAAAAATTCGTCAGTTTGGTAGAAAACTCGTTTTCTTACAGTTAAAAATTAATTTTCTTAACTGAAAATGTGACTGCTCCATTTTGGTTTCAAAATTTTTCTTTTTGGATAAAAATTCTTATTGTTTGTCGAATTTGTATGCATACTCTTTCTGGCCATCTTCTAAATTTAATTTATATTCAAATTATATCTTTCAGTAACTGTTGTTACGGGTTTTACAGATCTGCCGTCACGTCTCATGTCTGTAAAAATGTTGCATACGAAGAAAGCTCAGCTTGCACAATCGGTAAGAGCAAAGATGTCTAGTTTCTTGAAGCAAAAATATTATTCGCAATCGAATTGTACGACGTCTGTGAATAGGAGTGGATATACATATGTTTCCACGTGAGTAAAACGAAAACTTGTCTCGTCGACAGGAACTTGGACTTCTACGGAAATTGCTTAAGCGTGATCATGAATTGCTTACATTCTCAAGGCAACCTCAAAATGACGATCAAGGTCTAGGAAATGCTAATCATTTCAAAAATCTTGATAACATCATAGACGGCAAAAATTTTAATTCTAACACTGAAATACCCTGCGAGGAATATCAGAATATAAATAACTTTGAAGTTATGAACGACGGACAAGCAGAAAATTATAATAAATTGTCTGTTGGAGTTACAGAGTATCTTTGTGGAGCTTTAGAAGATGATTTCTGGGAAAAGCTTAATTACCATTCAGACGAAGAAGAGGACGATGAGCCTCCACAAGAGTTAAAATTGTGGGAAAAATCGCTTCTTGGGCCTTACGTAGTTACCAAATCAAGAATCTATTAACTAAATCCTGTCAATTTTCTCGAAGCGAAGGGCATACTGAAATGCTTAAAGACTCGAGAACCTCAATGGATACCCTGAGAAAATCATCAAATATTATTCCATGCGGGTCAGGTTTTTACTGACATTACGTCAGGGAATTTCCGGAATATATCCACAAAGATGTGAAAAGACGCGAAAAGCCTAAACACAGCAACGGGTAAAAATCTACGAAGAACAAGTATGACGACAGGCGTTATTCAGTCGTGTATTTTCAGGCAAAAAATGATACACAAGATAAAGTTGAGGATAGAAAAATGGAAATATATTTAGGTTTTTAATTTGTATCACGGGCGGTGAAGCCTCTGCAGTGTATGTAGGCACAATTAAACACCGGTACATGTAAATAGTAATATTGCGTTTATTGGAAGCACTGGAAAACTGTATATTATACATGTAGCATAATTCTAATGCAAACAGACTGCTTGCCTCGAAGAGCCTTCTAACTGAACTCGAGTAGGCCAGTTCTCGCTAGCTTCCGCCAGACACGCTTGTTCGTAGATGGCGCTTTATCAATAGCGCGCTTATTTAAATCTCGCTAAGGACAGCGCAGCCTCCTCGGCTTGTATCAGCCTATGTCAACGCATCCGCTGACTAGGGCGTGTGTTTCGGGCACTTTCTGTCATTAAGGGTTGTGATTGTTGCGGAACAACCCGTACACAGACCATACTTTGTGTTGGAACCGATGTGAGCGAGCGACGGAAGCGCTCGTGTGCGCCACGAAACAACGTGGAAAATGCTCAGCCTCCTACCGTAAAGTTGCCTTTTAATAGCAAGTGCCAACCCTGAGGCCAGCTCCAATAGTACAAGAAGGGAACTTAATCCGCAAACGGAGGACCAACCTGTCGGCCGGACTCTGCTCAACAGAATGGCGAGAAAAGCGTTTTTGCACGAAAAGAACCACACTATCATCGCGCAAACTGAACAAGTTGAACCGAAGGAAGAGAATCGATTTCTCTTAAATGTCAGTGGACACAGAACTCTTGGAAGATGCTGCACGAATTTTTGAAGAACAAAGACGGCTGAATTATCCCACAACCGAAGGAACAACTCGACAAAGAGATTGACTCATGAAATAGGATGAGGTGAACTTTGAGAGAAAGTAAGGAAGCTAATAATTTACAAAGTTAATTTCAATAACAATCAGGATTTTCAACCTAGCCCTAATGCGAGGGAAAAAATCATTATTATTAATTCTTTTAATCTAGATGCACGTTATTTGTTTATTTTTTTCGAGTTTTTCTGATTATTTCCAAATATAGCGGGGCCCATAGCTCATTAAATCTCCCATTCCTGATATTTAATTAGTTGAATATTTTTTTATCCCAATGGATAATCTACTATAGGTTTTTCTTTTATTTAAAATTAAATCATTTCGAATACTGCGGTTCTCAAAGTGCCGTTTGAGCTCCCCGGCTTCGACCCGTGCGCCAGGGTAAGAAAGGAAGATGAGAGTAGAGAGAGCAATAGAGTTGAGAGAGAGAGAGAGAGTAGAGAGCGCGCGTGGGAAAGAGAGAGAGAGGGACTCTGGCGTACGTCCGCTCGCTTGCCGCCATGTTTTTCAAGGAGGCGAAAACACGGTGGCGGCACGTGATCGAGAGCTGTTTACGTGACCAGGGAGAATTTTTCGGCACGTACAGGTCAATGAGTAAGAAAGCGGAAGGGTCCCAATAGAATGGGATGATTAATTCGGATGAGCCAACTTGTCGTTTAGAACTTCGTGAAATCCTCAATTTTTCAGGTAAGTCCTTCACTCAAATTGCCTTCCGGAAATCTGGAGTGAAACATTACACAGACAAATTGCTTGTATGTTTAGAGGTTCACAGTCAAGCATCTATCATACAACAACTATATTAAATTCAATTTTAAATACCTCAGGTTGAATTCTCAACCAAAAATAGGAATTTTCAAAGAAGATCATTAATTTTCTACCAAAAGAGACGAATATTCAACCTAAAAAGTTGATTTTTAACAATACTGTTCCACTTTTAACCAAATAGTTGAATTGTCAACTGAAAAAGATGAATTTCTAACGAAAAATGTAATATTTGATGTTGTAACAAAAAAATGTTTTTATTTGAAATAGAGAACATTTGAATTCAGAAAATATACGACTTTTCAACAGTTGAATTTCAACCAAAAAGGATGATTTTTTAACAAAAATGTTGATTTGTCAACAAAATAATTGAATTTTCAATCAAGAAATATTAATTCTCAACAAAAAATGTAATAGTTGGTGTTTGAACATAAGAATGTTTTCAATTTAAATAAAAAACAATTAATTTCATCCCAAAAAGACAAGTGTTCAAAAAATTGGTTGATTTTTCAAAAAAAAAAGGGTTTTCAAATAAAAAATACAAATTTTGAACAAGGGAGATCATCTTCAACCAAATAGTTAAATTTTCTAACAAGAAAAAAGACTTTTTAACAAATTTGTGGAATTTTCAACCAAAAAATACTAATTTTGAACAAAGAAGACACTTTTCAACCAAATAGTTCAATGTTCTACCAAGAAAAAAGAATTTTTGACAAAATTGTTGAATTTTCAACCAGAAAATACAAATTTTGAATGAAGATGATAACTTCCAACCAAACAGTTAAATTTCAACAAAAAATGGATAGATTTTCTTATTGGATTCTCTTCATTCAGTTCGCATTTATGTTTGGAAAATTGATGTGAATAAAGAATCAGAATCTATCTACCAATAAAAATACTTCTCTTAAAGTCAGAAGTTAACATTTTTAAATTCTGTCATTCATCTCATTTTCAATCTTCGATCCTCATGAGTTTTTGTCTGGTGTATTTTCATCAGAACAAAGTGTTGAAGTGCTCAACTCATTTTTAAAAACTAGCTGAAAAAATTAGTCGAAATTTTGCTGAATAACAGGCGCTACTATGAGAGCGAACTTTTGTTCAATATTCACGAGATAACAATATTGTAAATAAAAGTTTCTAATAATGAACGCAAACCCCTTTGAGTCGTCCTTTACCCGAAAAAAAATCCCCTCTTCATACTTAAAATTGAACTACTGATCTGCAGAATGAAATATTAGAAAAAAAGTATTCAGATGAACCTAAGATTCTTAGCTGTAATATATTTTAATTATGCATACCTTACGAAAAAAAAAGATAAATGCTAAAGAGAAGAATATGCAAACATTGTTTCTTCTATTCAATCTTTCTACCTAGTGCAAAATTTTGGTATAAAATTGATATCAGTTTTAACAAATTTAGTGAAAAAACTATTTCCTTGAAACTGACTCTAATGAAATGTAAATATCTTGGAATAACAAACTTGATTACTATCTCTGAGATAACGATTGCAGCATATATTATACAACCTGTTAACCAAATTTTACATCAATGCATTAATCAGTTTGATCACTGCTTGGAAAAGATGAGGACCGCCCTTTATACTCTGCTCTTTATCTTCGGAATACTCCTTAATTCTATTGGTAAATATAATAATATATCTGTAATATTTTTAATATTTTTAAGATTTCCGCAAGTAATAATTTGTCCGAAGTAATAATTCCACTCGAGAATCTGTAAAAGCTTGGGTTCATAAATTGTTTCACAACTCGAAAATTCTGCTTAAATAAATATAGGTACTGCTCTTCTGTGAGAAAAGGTTAGATGAAGATATATTTTCTTTGAATTTCCAAGTCCTCGGAAGTTTCTGTTTTAAACACATTTCATACTCATTGATGTTTTCAATATCCACGTTATGTTTTTACGTGAGCTTCACTTCTTGACGTCAGAGGTAAAATTTCTTGGATCTAAATTGCTCCTCAACCGTTTTGAGAAGTATCTAGACGTGATTATACATTTTCTCAAATCCAAATTGTCTCCTCTTAATAATTGACTTTTTGACTCTGCATGTGGGATTCCACTAGTAATCCCATCTTTTATCATACTATCAGTAAATGAAATAAGAAAGAAGCGACGCGCTATACAGCTTTGTTAGCAGCAAGCAGTGGACCAGAATTCCAAAAAGCTGGAATAAACTAAGAAAATAAACTTTTAAAATTTTAAATTTAAGCTTGATCAAATAGTTTTTGAAACTCTTCTTCAACATTATTCCCTATTTCTCGAAATTTTCCTAGAATTGTTCCGAGATGTCTAATCGAGCTACGAATATCAACGAACTTACTTTGTGAATGAAGTTATAGGTTGTGAGTTAAGCTCAATATCTTTTCCGAAACTTGCAAACCAATCAAAAATTCGAAAGTGCAAAGCCAACTGTGCAACCAGTTCGCTTTTCCAGTACTGTCCCGTTTTTCCCTGTCAATGACTTCTAAAGCTTTCCCAACAGAAATATAGGTATCTGCAAATAAAGTTGTTGAATCGCTTCTATCTGTCCAGCGTGTTTCGCAATACTGAATTAACCGGGATACTGCCGGTTATTTTCTAGCTTTAGAGACATTTAAATCATTCGTCGATTGGACTTTTATCCATTCAGTAATATGATACAATTCTAACTCATCTTTAAAAATTTCGCTTCGCACATTCGATATTCTGAAAGAATTGCAACACTCTTTTAAAGAGCCGAAAGTTTTACGAGCGTTACCCTTGAACCATCATTCAAACTTAAATTCAAACAACGAGAGTCGCAATGAGTGTAGAGTGCTAATGGTTATTCATTGTTAATATGGGCTTGAACACCTTGAAATTCTCCACTCATTGCCGCTGCGCCATTGTATCCCTGTCCGCGCATGAGATTTAAATCAAGGCCAAGAGATTTAGCAGCTTGTTTTAAAACATTTGCTTCTTCTGCTCCATGTATAAAGAAAACGGCTCTATTCCACGAACATCTCTAGCTTTATCTGCTAAAAAATGGTAGATTTTGGCTTTCTTAACGCGATTAATAACTTCATTTTGAATATATTCCCCACGTAAATCAATTACCTCATTTTGAATTTGCGGACTTCAATACATTGAATTATTCTTCGAATTTTTAATATAATCATTTAATTGTGTATCACCATTTCTTACAGGATAACGCAAAAGAAATCTAAAATTTCCATCAAAATTATCAGGTTCATCCATAGATAAACGACGTGAATCATTGTGACCCCTAATTGCTGTTTCTTGACGCCCGCAAAGTATTAATGTTTCGACTATAGCCGTAATTTTTTTCTTGTTGTCTGAAGCTTCTTCTTTCGCTTTGTTATTTATTTACATGGCAATCTTATCCCTTTCTTCATAATATACACTAAAAAAGTCGATAGCCTTTACTTCAGATTCTTTGTGAAATGAAGTGTCTTCATGTTCACAAAAAATTTGTACAACCTTTTTCCAGTTTGTAAATGGATTTTTAACTAAACGCCCTGGTAATTGATGTTTGCCTTTTCCTACACTATTTATAGATTTAGATGGAAAAAGTATACAAATCTTCCAGAATGCGCCCTTCAATCTATCTGAACATGTGAGCGATTTATATCCTTCTCACCAATCTAAATTAAACGTTCTATTTTGTTACCCTATTAATGTAACTTCAAATTTGTAACATTTATCAGTAACCCAAGTGTTTCCTAATACCTGTTGTCTTTCCTCGTCGCTTACATTAACATTTGGCAGCTGCAATAGGTAAAACCCAATATCGTACATCTTATTTCATCTTGCCGCTGTATGAATAGATGTGGTAGGAACATTTTTTTCTAAAAGAGCAGGGTCATTTTCGTTGACATTTTGTTGACGTCCTCCTAAATGAGGACGTCTGGTCACACTAGGCTCACTTTTCCAACGGTCTTTCAATCATCGCCACTCAACGTGCCTTCCGTACGCGGTTCAACATTCATCCTGCAGGTCCCGTTCCTGGCCGGCAGTCACTTGTTTCGTGGGTGGAAACATTCAGGGTTGGAGAACCTGACTGCCGACCAGGAACGGGACCTGCGGAATGAATGATGAACCGAGTGTGGAAGGCACGTTGAGTGGTTTTAAATCCATTCAATAAATATATGGAGAATTCAAAGCATATCATAATAGTAGACTCTAGAATCTGTAGAGTGTAGACTGTAGAGGATTTCTGAAATTACTATTTTTATTTTCTGCAGCATCCTAAATAATAAGAGGAAAAACAGCGTGTAAGACTCTACAATCCTCAATAACGGCCGTCGTAATTTAAGATTCACTCACGAAATTTAACCTTCAGGTAGTTGTTTCGGATCAGGGTAAAGAATTACTTGTAATTGAATCTTTGTTCAGCTGAAGTCTTATATTATTGTGTTGGCCTCTGGGTTTACTTAAATTTAAGTGTGGGAAACCGCATTTTATTGCTTCCATTTCTGCGGGTATCACGCATAATAGCCCCCTGTTTATTATGGTGCATATAATCCCTCTCTCATTAGCATTTATGGCGAATGACAGCGTTGTCAGAGCATAGACACAATCTGTTTTGAGAAGAATGAAGTTTTCCAGTGAATAATATATGTGACTACTAAATTTCGAGGGGGAGGGGCTTGAGCGTCCCCCCGAGCTGCACCACTGCAGATGTTGCAAAATGGCGAATCACCTGCTGCAGACATTCGCGGCGTCGACCGGAAGGACGCATGCGCAGTTTGCTGTTAGTCACAGCCACTGCAGGTCGCACACACTTTTAAAATTTCATTTCTATCTCTGTTTGCAAATATTAATATAATGAATGTCATGGCTTAGTTTTTGTAAGATTTGAAAATATTTTAGTTAAACTACCAAGACTGTGAACAAAATGTGACTGAAGAGCTGGTTATTCAGTGCGAAAATTTTCAAATGATTAAACAAATTTAGGAAAAGATGCAGAAGACACGGGAAGGAATGCGAAACTACACAATCATTATCATAGATCAGCCGTTCGAACTCGAAAGTTCATTGACTCATCTACCCGAGACCGCCACGCATCCCTATCCTGTGCATCCTCCATCCAGTTTAAGTAATCATGTCCTAGTTCTTTTAGATCATCCCTTACATTTTTCTTTCATCTGTTTCTTGGTATGTCTATAGGTCTCTTACCAATTGCTTTCCCTCTTAATACTTGCGCGACTATTCTTTCATTTCCCATTCTTTCTGCATGCCACGCCCATCTTAATTTAAGTGCTTTCATTACTCTATTAAAATTTGCTGACCCGTAGAGAGCATGCAGCTCATCATTATGCAGTTTTCTCCATTCAGCTGTCTCTTCGTCCCTTTTTGGACCATAGATTTTTCTAAGTACTTTGTTCTCGAAAACTCTAAACCTATCCTCCTCTCCTTTAATCAGCGCCCACGTTTTACACCCGTACATGACGACCGGCATTATTATCGTTTTGTAAATTCTTACTTTGATGTCTCTAGATAGCGATCGCGATTTTAGTAGCGTGTTTGCTGCATAATAGCACCTATTGCCAGCGTGCAGCCGCGCGTTGATTTCCGTTTTAATCTTATTTTCGCTAGTTGAATAGTCATTTAAAAATTTCACTTTTGCTGCATAAAACCTTAACCTTCAGTAAAATAACCTTTGTGAGAATGAAACTAAAGTCTCTCATGGAAAGTTCTTTCTATAAAAAAAAAACGTAAAAAGCTTATATTCAAATTTATAATGTTCTATTGAGAAGGCCGAAGGTTCCTGTTCTGGGTTGAACTGTGTTCAGTGCGCTAGACAAGCCAGACCTTCAATGCAATTTAATCTCTTTAGTTGCTTAAGTAAGTCAATACCGCGATTCCACTTGAATCAGTAAGCTAACTTGAATCTTAAATTTAATTTCCAACGCCATTTTAGTAATTATTTTGATTGTAGAGCAATTATTTTTATTTGAGTAATTACCAAACGTAATGAATACCACACACTACCACTCCTAAAGCCTCAATTTTTCTCTTCCATTTCTCGCCGTGTTAGTAAGAGCCGAACAGTGAAAAGTTCCTGACTAGAATTTGTTGGTTCTTCTATTTCACTTAGAACCCAACTAAAGCCTGGCTAAAATACAAGATTGTGTCCTGACCAGAAGTACATAGTTTTTCTAGCCACAAATAATGAACAATTTTAACATTTTCTTGAAGACCATGAGCAGAACTTATTAGTACATTTTCCTACCTTCAAACGCCTGGATCTAACCCAATCGTACATCAGAGAAAGCTTATATCAAGCTGCTGGGTTGCCTTTGCCAGACGCATTATGATTGCAAAAAATTGGAGAGATGCGAAATGAGCATGGGAAACTGTACGAGTTTTGCTTGTGGCTCTATGAAAGTGGCATGGGCCATGCGTAAAACATGCATTAAATGCAACCAAGCCATGCCGAAATAGTATGGACTTTGAGCGATTTAGAACGGTAGTGTCCGTACGCTTTTTAAAATGGCGCTGCCGTGCGAAAATCGAAACAGTACTGGTACTATTCGAGCTGTTTTAGCGAGGATCTGATCACTGCCCTAATTGAAATAGGGACAAGTAGATCGATTTATAAATGGGGGTTCACGAAATGTCAGTGTATTAAAAAAATTGACTGTTTCTTGTTGCAGAGTTAAGTTCACAGTTCGATCTTTTCCCTGACCTTATTCTTGATGTTCCTCGTGGCAGACCTTCTTCTTCTTTTTCTTCTAATGAAAGACATAATTCACCTGTGAGTTCTCTTCCCCTTGACCAGCCTCCTCTTCGTGCCAGATCCAGGTCTCCTCTTGCAAGGCCTCGTCCTTCTTCCGGGTCTCCTCCTGCAGGGCCTCGTCCTTCTTCCAGGTCCATTGTTCCTCCAGTAAACCTTCCTTCTCCCGATGGATATGGAAGTATGCATGCACAACTTGAAATCATCCGACTCATTCCTTTCAAAAATAAGCACCGGATATTCGAACTTCGAAGATACACTTTTCCTGCTAATAAACCACTTCAACTGAGGGTAGGAGTGCATACATATGGGCCGATGCCAACCGAAGAACAAATTGTCTTATCAACATCTGATGGTGACGCCTTTGCTATATTGGAGAGTTATAATGTTTTTGCTGGAATGTATACAAATGACAGAGGTGTTAAACGAAGAGCGAAAATAAACATGGAAAGCGGCACGGTTAGCCCATTGACCCGAGAAGAAGTCCGAGACTCTCAAGTAGGTATTCAACGCCCAATCTCGTTGAATTTTAAAATATATCATGTACGCCCACGTGTGAATCACATTCAGCTATACCAGTTTTTGAAATGAGAAAATGTAGAACTTACGTATAATATTGCTTTCTATTCAAACTCGGATTGAAATCTTACATGTAACTGCTAATTACATTAAAAAGTCAATGTATTATGATTCTACAGGCTTTATTCTTTCGTCAGTGCACCCAGTTTTCGTACGTATTCCTCACATTCATTTTGTTTTTGCGAATTTTTTATAATTATATGCAAACTTGAATTCAACTTTAGCAAGAATTGCTAAAAAAGTTGCTAAAGTTGCACACCCGATTTTCTGTGAAACCTAATAATTTTCTATGTGCAGATTAGTAATTTTCTACATAAAGTACTGTAGAGATTGAGGGAGATGTTTCTTGACTATAATAATGGCTGCGATTTGATATTTGAGATATCTAGTAACGAAAACTCTATGAATGAATAGTTTCTACTTTTTATATATACAAATATTCAGAGCTTTTTTGAAGAAATCCAGGAAAATCCTAAATTTATGGAAAATTGATAAATTATCGGGAATCCTTGTCCTGGAAAGTAATTCTGAATCGAAATGCGATTTACGACGGTGTTGCAATTGGTCACTTTTCCCACGCTAAACATGCCTCGAAAAGCGACCGTTCCGTGCATTCTTCACAAGAAGGTAATCATTAATTTTGGCACAGAGAACATTGCCATCTTACAACATTTTCATTGTTATAAAGAAATTCACTCTTACGGTTTTTTTAACAAGAACGTTTTTTTCTTCTGTGGGATCGTTCCTTTTTATTTCAAGAATAACATGGTAACACAAAAAATTAGCATTAAATGACAATTTGAATTCAAACCGTTTTTTAATTGAAATTCATCTTTCTTGGTTAAAAATGTAATTCCTTGAGTAAAAATTAATATTCTTTGTTAAAAATTCATATTTGGTTAAAAATTTAACTATTTTGTTCAAAATTGAGTTTTTTTTGCGAATTTAAAAGTCTCACTTATGGTTGAGAATTTATCATATCTAGTTCTAAATTCAACTATGTGTTTAAGAATGTATGTATTTTGTTAAAAATTGTTTTTTTTTTAGTAGAAAATTAATATTTTCTTGTGGAAACTCATCTTTTTCAAACCACTTTGTCAAAAATATCTTTCTTATGAAGTTTCATAATTTCAGTTAAAAATTTGTCAAGTCCAGATGGGAGTTATTCGACTTTCAATTTTAAAAACCCGAAATATCAAATATTATTTATTGTTTTTAAAAGAATTTTTAAAATTAGTAGAGGAAACCTATTAATTCGCCACTCAATGGACCTTATATTTAAAATTAATTCACTCAATATAATTAATGAATTTTATAATTTCTATCGAGTAGAATTCAAGCAATATGATATTAAAGATGTTCATTCTCATCATCTGACAATTTACATAGCTTTCGAAATTGCTCGTCATATTTCACGGTCACAAAGAGTGAAGTAGAATAAACAGAAGTCCACAATTAACACCACCAAATTTATACAGATGTCGACTTACATAATCAACATAATTCTTTTCTAGATTCCAATAACATTTTTGCATGTGTTGGAATTGGATTGAAATCTAGACACGCTAATTGCCACGTTTGTCGAAATTTCGCAATGCAAAAACAATGAAAATCTTGTCATTTTTCCTGTAAATCATAAAAATTAAGTATTTCCTGGGTTTGCAGACAGTAATAATATTTCTTGTTTCAGATAATTCCAACCGTTTAAGCAATTTACATTTTAGAAATAAAATTATGATTTTGAATTAGAACATCAGATAATTTATGCCCATCAGAACTGAAATTCTCATGTTGAACAGAAAATTCTCTAAAAGAATTAAAATTCATAATTTAAACAGGGATTTGTTGAAAATTTCCTTCTTCAAAATCACAATTGAAATTATTCTATGAAATTCCCTTTCCTACACAATCCAGAAATCCCATGTTCCAAGTCAGTTGGGCCAACTATTTAGTAAGTATGATATGGTACTGCTATTTTATTAGTTGATACTGATGCTTTATTTGTTCGCACAACAATTTCATTAGTTGCAATCACTATTCAATTAGGGGTCGTGCATAAATTACGTAATGCAATTTTCCGACAATTTTGACCCCCCCCCCTCCCCTATGTAACGCTTTTTCCTACTTTTCCCTGTAGTTTTTCACCATTATGTAAGACTAAGCTAGACCCCCCCCCCCCCAAAAAAAAGTGTTACGTAATTTATGCACGACCCCTTAGTACCAGCAATTGGGAAAATGGATGTCCCAAATAATGAAATAATAGTACCATATCTTACAAAACTAAATAATTGATCCAAACGACCATTTCTTCAATTTCACTTGTTTGTGTACTACAATTTATTGCATGGACCTTCCTGCCTCAGATATACTTGCTCTTTTTGTTAAAATTGATATAACTTGTGGCCTCAATTATTCTTACAAAATCATTCATGAATCTAAATCTTCAATAACTAAAAGAAATTTATTTGTAGCATACAAATAGTTTTTTACAAGATCCTTCATTATTATTGCAACAGAATTGTTACCATAACTCATCGACATATAGAAATGGGCCGATAACGCTGTGGGGAGTACTGAAATGGGCTCCAGGGAGAGAGAAAACATTTGAGATATAGACCTGTCTTTTTCTAGATAAAGCTGATTGTTAGAGAGCATTTTCGATAAGTGGAGCTTGATGAAGCACAGGACCGTACACAGGACAGTCCTGGAATAGAAAAAGGCAGATCTGCCTCTCAAATGTTTTCTGTCTCTCTCTCAAGCCCATTTCCGTTCGCCCCACAGCGTTATCGGTCCATTTCTATATGTCGATGCCATGACTACCATAACATAGGACTCGGCACGGCCTTGCACGAATGGGTTGCCGTACCGTACCCAAGGTGAGACGAAACCCTTCGAGGAGTCCCGAGGTCCTGTGTGGCGACGCACACCCTCATTACTCTTGTCTGGGCGCTAGCCGCGTGCTCTCGGTGCTCTCGCCATTCGACGCCACCTAGTGCTTTCTCCTCGACCTGGAATCGCTTCGCCAACGAAGGTCTCCAGAAATAAACCACTTTTTTATATTGACAGTAACTTTTTGCCTTCACTGTGTTTTACCCTCACCCTCGGCATTCCAGATCCTTATTTCCCTCCTCGACATTTCCTCCGTAATATTGTCAAATTATTAAGAAGTACATGATGCCAAATTCGATTAATATTATTATTATATAATTAAGCCATATCCCTTTCTGGATCAGAGTGGCTCACTTGGTAAGGAAGGGAGTAATTTGGGGAAGGGGTATATATTTTTAGATTGATTTAGAATTCGCCTCGTGAAAAAAGACCAACTTAAGATTACAGTATAGGCAGGTATATTCTTGTGCCGGCAGTTTGAACCCCTAATATCCCATCATGATTAGGCTCATCACGAGTCAGGAGTCAGGACCATAACCACAATAACAGAAAGATATGGTGAGATGGAGGGAGGGCCAGAGTTCCATAAATATAACGGAAACTGGTTGAAGCCTCTAGATCTCATAAATAATAATAAATCATGCCAGGTTCTTTAGGACTTTTAGGTATAGATAGACTGTTGATACAGACAGCTATCCTTATTTAAAAGAGATAGTGGTGTCTAGTTCAATGCCCTAAAGTTGATGCAGGTATAGGCTGAAAGGTAAAAGACCAGAAAAAGACCAACCGTGGTTTGAAACTGGTCTAAATGTGATCTTAAGTTGGTCTTTCTTTTCGCGAGGGTCCCGTGTTGTTTTAAAGGTTTTCAAGGTCGGTGGGCATCCCGATCAAGCATTAGTTTCTATATACTTTAAAGTTTTATACACATCTAAATAATTTCCTAAACAATTCTGAATGATTAGTTTTTCTTAATATTGTATTAATCATGTTTTCATTTTCCCTTTTGTATTTTAGCACGATGCCTTTTATTTTGAAAAAGCTTTTGAAATATATTCACTCGTACATTCTTGATAAATATAAATAATCTTACCTGTTAATATATAATGTTAAAAATAATTTACCTGAGTTTCCCAGCAGATCTGGAAACTTGTCATTGGCTTCAAGCTTACTATCAATAATGTTTATGTTTTCTTCATTATCCGGATCATCAAGATCAGGATTAGAAGTACATGTTTCTGTACTCATTTCTTGTTTAAGTACTGCCAAGCACTTTTTGCATGGATCCTTTATATAAAGAATCATTCTCGTATTATTTCCTTGATTGGTCCACGTGCAAAAATTGCATTAAACTTTTACAACTCGACCTTCACTAACGTCCTGCGTAAAGTACTTGTGCACACAGTGCTTGAGTCGAACCATTTTTCGGATCTTACTCGGCACTGTATAAGAATAAGAAAAAAATAAATAGAAAATTCTTTTTCCAAGAATCAGTTGAAGTTTTAGTTTTTTAGTTATAAAATATTTAAGCGGGACCAATCAGGAGCACCGCAGAAACAGTCGTGTGTGCGTGAGCGGGATTCCAACGCAGTGTTATCGAAGCGAGCGCAGAGGTGTCGTTAGCAACGGGATAACACTTCGTTGGAATCCCGCTCAAGCACACACGACTGTTTATAAGGAGCTCCTAATTGGACCATGTATAATGAGCTGCTCCCCTGAAAAACTTACTATTTGGTTTCCCAAGTTTCAAAAATGCGGAAGTGAATTTTGAAAAAGTAACAGTGAATTTTTCTACTCAAATAACAGGTATATTCAAACGAACAAATGCTCTTCATACCTCGGTCGAAACTACGTACTTTCGGCATTAATTTCAAGAAAGAAAGCGTAAGATTTTTGCATTGGTAAGATTACACACACGCCCTTTGCAACAGCGGGAGCCAAACATTTTATCGTGCACACCGATAAGTGATGCCAATGTGAGAGCCTTGAGCTACTACTTCGCTTGTGTGAGGGTCGCGCGCTGGTTGGCCAGAGCTGGCGCGGAGTTCAAAGTATAACTTTTGATTCAAGTTGAGAAAAAAATCTAACCGCTGTCACTCTTATTTTTACGTATAACCTCAAAGCTGCTTGCTTGGAATTTATCAGTATTTGTATGTGTCTTTCAGAGTTTTTATGTAGCTTTTCATATCTAATTGATGTCTGCCCCCCGTCCAAACAGCAGCACTAGCTCCGTTCCTGGCTACTTCTGTGGACTCGACGAATGTGAATGCTCTGACCCCAGTGATACAGCAACTGCAACCCCGGTTACTGATAACAGTGCTTTAACACTAGTACATACGAGCAGTGAACCCCCGGCTCGGAGTAACTCCATCATCTATGCAATGCTGGATCCGGATCGAGTAAAGATGAAGGAACTGAATTAGACTTTCTCACGGGAGGAGAAGAAACCGTGAAAATGTAGATGATGCCATTGTTGAAGTATTAAAAACACTGACTCAACCGTCGGAATCAGTTTATAATGCCATTACCGCATTTTCGACAGATGAAATGTTTGCGCATAGTATGACGCAGGAATTAGCAAAAAATTCTGCAAAAAGAAAAATATTTTGAAAAAGGTAGAAAAATTAAAAAAAAAACACTAGGAAAAATAGTATTATTAGTTTATATGAATACCAACGGTTTTATAGTTAGTAACAGTTTAATAATGCCAACACAATTCCGAAACTAATGTTTTTACTCAAAACTTTTAAAACTCTACGTCTTTCGTAGTCATACGTAAGGTTTTCAGATGCATATTAATTAAATATATCCTTTATAATTTTCGTAACCTTTTCCGTAAAATAATCTATCAATTTTCTGATGTATCTCATTACAGTTTGCGATATAATAAAGAACCCTTTATATTATTAATACATTCCAACATGATTAAACGAGTGACAACATCCCCTTGTTGTTGATCGTGATTCACATTTTGATCTTGATCTTGTCGCGAATTTTGAACTCTTAATCTTGCTATTTCATCATTTTGAGTTTCAGTCACTTGACGCAAACGAATTAGTTCTTGACGAATTTGATCTGGGTTCATTCGACCCACGTCCTGCTCTTCCGCGGACATCTCGGCACTTAGATTGCGTCGTACGTTATAATTATTAATTCTGTTCTCTTGACTACGTGCGCGAGATTTTCGAACAAGACCAGGTAACAAGGGACCACCTCCAGACCTTAGGCTTATTGGAGTATAATATTGATTGGACATAAAGAATCGAAGTGAATTTTAATTTCCAAATTTAGAAAATCTCAAATTTTAATAAATTGGAAAAGTTTAATTCAATAAAATTTTTAATGGACTACACACTCGAGTCCCTGTTCGGGCGCCAAAATGTAACAAAAATTGACATTGATAATTTATGAATGTTTAAAATCTGATAAAAACCGATAAAATATTTTGATCTAAGGTTCTGCTTAAATTCAACACTCGAAACAAATGTAATTCTGATTTAAAAATAAAATGTTTCGATTTACTGAAACAAGTTATGAAGAGAAAGTAAATGGTCAATAAATCGATAAATTGTCAATAATAATAAATCATAAAAAAAACAGTGTCGCGTCAAAAGAGACGATCATTAATCTGAAGTCAACATTCACTCCCACATACACATTTACATGATCGCTATATCAAAAAGAAATATATATATCCGACAGACTAAAAACATCACTGAGCAAAGACAAAATGGTATCGTGAATAAACAAATTAAAAGAAAAACCTGGTTATACGGTAGATTGGAAGCAGCGGTCAGTAGGTAAAGACTGTACGGATGCGGCTTCCTGACGATAATTTTGAGTGATGGTTCACTCGTGTACTTGCATTTCAGCGCTCGATTTCCAAAAGGAAATTTGCTTCCAGAAACATTGGCTTCTGCTTATAAACCTTGTACTCTGGAATTCACTGCTTATAGTGGAGGAACAAGCTTTTCAATAAACGTGACAGACGACAGAAAATACGGTACAGATAAACGCCACGCTGAAAATATTATTTCAAATATAAGAAATGCGAACATTGTTCGAAATGAAACAAAACACACACAGACACAAGTTCTCGAAGCTCGACGCCGATTTCCCCACCTTTTCCTTAATTCCCGCGGAAAATAGAGCCACCAGTATTCACGCAATTGTCATTGGCTCTACTCACTACCGGAACATCGAAATCGCTCTGCTTTGCGCGAAACATTCGCGCGTAATTGCGCACGGAGACGTGGAGATTAAAATTGATTTTGGCGGATTATTTGAAACAGTGATTTTCCTTCACGATCTAAACTATATTGTTAAGTGAGCTGAGGAGGGGGTGGGGTGAGTTTAGTTGTTACTATTCATCCTAGTATTTAATCTGAATAAGCGTGATTTGTTGCTAAAATAGTTCTAGTCCTAGCTCAAAAATACCTTCTTAAATTAATCTATGTATTCTACATTGCTAAATTAATTTCTCTGTTGCAATTTATTTTAAACAGAAGTTATTTTAACCCAGTTGAGGTCTCCTGAAGTCACGGGCCGTGTGTCTAAGTGGAAGGGATAGTGGTTAGAAAGAGACGAGGGGTAATGGAAAGGAAGAGAGAGAGCACGCATACGATAGAGAGAGAGAGAGAGAGCACGGCGTACGTGACTAAAAGAGGGAATCGGCTAGTTAGCGAAGCGTAACACGCCATTGGAACGTGACCAAGCGCATGTTCACAGGCTCATCGGGAAATTTCCCAGCCGTAACCGGCTCAACTTGGCCAGTGGCCTATATCAAATTTGTTTCGAAATGAGCATTTATTTACACTTAGAAATGTTAAACATGAATATTTGTTCATTGCAATCTTCATGAAATAATAAGGCAGAATTAAATAGTATTAAATTACTTTTATTACTAATATACAAACGTTAACCACCCTCCGTCTCATTCCATCGCGTTAGTTCACAGTGGTTCAGGAATTGATTTTCGCGGAAAGATTAAGCAGCATGTCGCAATTCTCAACAGATTTACTTTTTTTTTTATCAAAGTACTAAGCATAATTCACTTGCATTTTTTTGATTCATTAAAAATATAATACTTCGATTTTGCCATTTTTTCTGATATCTTTAATGATATGTATGTATGCCATTAAGCCATTTCCCTTTCAGGGTAGGCGAGACACTACCCGATTCGGTCCAGCATACATGGGCCTTTATAGTGACGAAATTAAGTCGCCAGACTCTTACAAACAATATTCTGTAGATGAAACTTTGATGTGTGAAAATTATAAAAAAGCGGAGTGAATAAGTTTAAAAAGAACATGCACACAATCTGTGAAAATTACCTGTTTTCTATTCTATCGAGTTGTCTATTATTTTTTATGTAATTAAAAAGCATAATACCTTCTTGTAATGTGGAGACTTCCCTGCGAAAGACTAGATATAGATAATCGTTTTTTGTCGACCTACTAGCCCTGAAAAATTGCCTTGCTTACACCTCCATGTTTTAAAAAATTTGTCTTGAAAGTAGTCCTTACAAAATAGCATCGCCACGCATACATATTTCGCCTTGCCTCGCGTTGTCAAGCTCTGCCTGCGCGGTTAATATCTAATACTTATGTCTTCTAATTATTTACAATATTTACAATTCACTTATATATACTTCCTCTTCTTTCTACAATCTTCCCTTCTCCACTCCTCTTCCACCTTCCTTCTCTTTTTCTCTATTACACCCAACACTCCCTTCACCTATGCAACCGACCTTTGGTCGCCTCTTTCAGGCAGTAATACCACTATGCTTATCTCACTCCTTTTCGCCTCTTGCAATTCTCTAGCCAGTGTTACACCCTTGCATACCCCTTTTTGCACAATTAACACATTCTCTTCTCCCTAGGAAGCCAGAACCTATTAAAACCCTCCATGCACCCTTATCTTATCCTTGCTATAAGCTCCTGGTTTCCTTTCTCTCCTTTCGTACACAAATACAGAGCTCTCTCTCTTGGCATAATCCACCCCTAGTTGCCATTAAACCTTGACCTTCTTATTCTCTCCTCTCCTGCTGCCTTCTCTCTCGCCATTCTGTTCTTCTTGACCACGTCATACACTTTTCTGACCTCCACATACATTTTTCTCAATTCATTCCTGTGCAACCCATTTCTTCAAGAATACCTTTCTCTTTCACATCCCTCTTCCACTCTCTTCCCATGTTCTCCTTCTCCCAGCAACACTCTCTAATAAAATAATTTCCCCCTTTTCCAAAAATGTCTCTTCATACTTACACGTCTGACTCCTTGTGAGAATCCCTAAACTCGTTCTCATAGCAAATTGAAGATGCAAGTTTTTCCTAATTGGAATAAATCTGATTAACGTCTATTTATTTCGTTCTGAAATACATCTTATACACATATTATAGACTGAGCGAAGAATTCCCCAGTGGTTCGGGTTTACACCCCAATAGTTGGGGTGGTTTCTCTTTTTTTCTGTTTCACACGAAGGATTGGTGCGCTTGCACGACTATGTCGTGCGAGCACCCCAACCATTCGGGTGCTCACCCGAAACAGCAGCGGCCGAACTGGTGGGGCGCCCGCCCGAATGGTTGGGGAGCTTGTACGTATGATTCGGGAGATTCGAGTGGTCCACCGCGTTGGATGTTGCGCGTTCGACGATTGCGCATGTTCGCTCATGACCGGAGCCATTAGCTCTTCCCGAATGTCACTGTTTCTATTGTATGTCAATTTTGTTATCCATGTGCCCGCATTGTCCAATCAAGTGCGAATATTAGAGAATTATGTAATGGAATGAATTCTGTAAAGAGGCGATTTATTTTTCCTTGACTTTTAGGCTGGTAAAATCAGCACCAAAAGCTTAAACCGGAGCTCCCATTTATTCACGATATTATATTTGATAAACGTTTTATTGATATAAGAGAAAGCACGATATAAAATTTCATTGCATGAAATCGAAGAAATAAATATTAATTTACGAGATTTCACCTTTATTGTGAGAAGCATTAATTTGATATAAAAAATAATGTATCGTATAATAATGAAATATACATGACAATGATTGTTTTGTACTTTAAACAATAAATTAAAAAACAAAACAGTTCCTTTTTTCATCCCGAATCATTTGAATGGTAACAATGAATATTTTATCACTCTTTAAATTCATTGTAATTGCTCTATTTTTGGATTCGAGAATTTTTAACCATGAAGCAAATATTACGAAAATCGCCATATTTTTTAAATTTAGGCATATGAAGTGTAATTTCAGAGTTTTTCGAAATCTGCAGGTCTAATTCGAATAGCAAATGTAGGTCAGTTTCACCTGATTATTAAAAAGGGTTGAATTTTGAAAAATTGTAAAAGTTAGCGGATTTTTCAAAACTAGGCAATTTTCCGGGTATCCAATTACGTAGCAGCACGCAGTTTTCCAAAATTGAAAATTTTGAACAATCCAAGAATGTTGACTATTTCGTGAATTCTTTTTCTTTTTGCCAATTGGATCAAACTGAACTATATTTATAATTAAAATTAGGCGTGCAGATTGAACACTTGATTCACCTTCAAATATTGTTGTTTAAGATCGCAATCGGTCAGCCCATAACTAAGAGATATTTACTCTATTAGGTTATGAAATTATAAGCTCTAAATGAAATATTAGTTACTTTCGCTTGATATCGGTCAACCGAAAAACTTTGATACTGCCCGCTTTGAAAAAATGTGGCTTCAAAGCCGTATAACAATGAACGAACGCCATGATATTTAATTTTTCTACACAACATTTCTCGGGCGCACACTAATTGCCAACTCACTCATAGTTATACTAACGGAGCATTCTGGGATTAGGTAAATCACATAATCGAAAACTCGATAATACACATGCAGTGCTATAGGACAGGGTTGAACTGTGATCATCAACGTGCAATATTTTTAATTGATTTGAGTAGTCTAACGACCTTCATTATTCGTGCCACTACCCGAATCATTCGTGCAAGCTCCCCAACCATTCGGGTGGGCACCCCACCAGTTCGGCCGCTGCTGTTTCGGGTGAGCACCCGAATGGTTGGGTTGCTCGCACGACTCAGTCATGCGAGCGCACCAATCCTTCGTGTGAAACAGAAAAAAAGAGAAATCACCCCAACTATTGGGGTGTAAACCCGAACCACTGGGGAATTCTTCGCTCAGTGTAAGATTAAATTAAACTTCAAAGTGTCATCTATTCATTTATTATGTTTTTTTTAAATTGGTTAGTCGTTGAAGAGTTTGAGGTTTTAGTAATACATTATGCAAGTTGACACACTAGTCACAACCTAGTTCGCCAGTTACTCGGCACGTGCATGGATAGGGCAAGATTGATCGAATACAGAGAAAATAATGATTAAAGCTCACCATTATGGTTCGTGATTAACCTTAACCCCAATTTAAACTGCCGATAAACAAAATCTAAAAGCAAAGTGCCTATGGCTCTATGCAGGCTATATTCGGCCTACTTTGCTCTGATGCGAACAGATTTTTTTATCTGTTTCCGAGAAAGACTGACTGGTGCTTGACGATAGATTAACGCCTTGAGTACAATAATAAATTGACATTGCAATATAATTGCCAGCTACATGTAAGATTTCAATCCGACCTTGGATCACGAACAATATTATATCTCAATTTTACATTTTCTTAAATTAACAATGTAGAGTATTGTTTACGTGACGATTTATATTCCTTACTGTAAAGTTCGACATGATTAAGCGGCGGCCACCTACGGGAGTGTCACTAATTTCTTCTGTTGTCAATGGGCTAACTGTGCCGCTTTCCATGTTTATTTTTACCCGTCTTTTAGTGGGATTAACGTATGAATATATTCCAGAAAGAAGATTATGACTCTTTAATATTGCAAAAACGTCACCGTTAGGTCTTGATAATACAATTTGCTCTTGGGTTGGTATAGGCCCATAAACATTGTTTCCTATTCTAATTTCGATTGGTTTATCGGCGGGAAAAGTGTATCTTCGAAGTTCGAATATCCGGTGAGGATGCGCAATGGGAATAAGACGAATAAATTCAAGTTGATCAAGTCCGCAACTCATTCCCTCAGCAGAAGGAAGCCTTATGGGAGAAGCTCTGGAGCTGCCAGAAGGCGATCTGGACCTGGAACGAAGAGGAGGCTCGGCAGTGGAAAGTGATCTCTTAGGTGAATGTCTTTCAGAAGGAGAAGAAGATTCGGGACGAGGAACACCAAGAATAGGCTCGCCATTTGGTAAGAATTCGAACTGTGAACTTAACTCTGCAACAAGAAAGAGAGGATTACATTTTTTTTAGTTCGTTTGTTATTTCATGAAACTTCCATATGAAAATCGACAATTTCTATCCACTTGTTTCCAGATCCATTCTAAATATTATTTTCTTCTCACTCTTAAAGTTATTTTTTATTTAAGCTGGTTATATTTTATTTTAAAATTAAAAAGGTCGATTATAATGGGCTTGGCAAAGGCAACCTAGCAGAGTGCGTTAGAATGACTCGAATAGCAAGTTAAATTCAGGTGACTTTAAGACAGTTTACATTTTTTGTGTTCATCCTAATTTTATTTTATTTTACCGTGCTTAGAATAAGAAAATTTGATTTAGGTGCTGTTCGTGTCTTAGTCGGTGTCGACCGTTTTGCTAAAATATTTCTTGTTCCCAACAACAACAAAATCATAATTATGGTCAACAATGGCTATCCTTAACAGCAAACTGCGCCTTCGCGATTCCTGCCTGTCGAATTCGATGTTTTGAAAAGAAATTGAACTAGTTTGTTGCTAAAGCAACAATACTCTTCACCAACAAAATTTTCATTGAAGATTAAATAGTTTACGAAAAAGATGAATTTTCAACTAAAATGTTGAATTTTGAGACAAAAAATATCACTTTTCTACCTACAAATTAATAGCAGAATTTTAAGTTGAAAAAATGAATTTTCAAGAAAAAAAAATTAATTTTTAACTAATTAGTTCAATTGTCAACTAAGTCGTTGAATTTAAAAAAAATGATAGTCAAATTTTCAATCAAGACAGTTTTTCAGTAAAGAAAGAAAAAAATTTAAATCAATTATTGAATTAAGAAGACAAAAACAACATTCTTCTACAACACAGTTGCATTTTTTAGACACAAATATGAATTTTGATTAGAAATTGAAATGTTAAATTTACACTTTAAAAAATTACATTTTAACCAAGAAACTGAATTTACAGAAAAATTAATATATCTTTCACAACAACAAACTAGCTGTGAATTCGATATCGAGTGTGATTTTCTGAAATAATAGACAAACCAAAGTCTTTATTTTGTCAATTTAAAAACAGATATTCAAGAAAAATACAAAATTACTAAATAAAACAAAAAAAATTTTAAACACAATGAAAAGTCAGACAAATCAAATTTTGTATTCGAAATGATAATTTTTCGACCTGAGAAAGGGAAAGGAAAAGTTCTGTCACACCCTATCCCTTTCCCAGCTTTACAAAAATTCTCATAATTATTCTATTTGAAATTTATTATTAAAAAGTCTTTTCTATTCATGCGTCAACTTTGAATTATTTCAATGAAAAAAGTTTTACTATAAAAACCCGATTTTTCCAATATTATGCATTTAAAACAACAAATAAATTTTCAAACCAAAAATACAAATTCTTAGCCAAAGATAAAAGATGTAGAATTTTTCAGACTACTGGTCAGCTCTGTTGAATATGATTGAGAGATTTCATTTTGAGAAAATTTAAATTATCAGGTTAAGAAGAATCGCTAACAAAAAGCACGAATAAAACATCAACTTAATAACATTAAACGACGCGACGGTATATAGCGTTTGTGTCGTAATCCTCCCCACTTTTCGAATGAAAACGGAGCAATTATGAGGCGAAAGATTATCCACACATGGCTAAAAGTGGAAAATTATCTTTGAATCGTGTAAAGTGTAACCGGCATGGTTAATTTTTGTTGCAGCGAATCTCTCATCTGTAATCGATGTAAACTTCATCTTTCGTTTTTCCTCTGGATAAAATAACTTTGTGTTGTCAGAACTCACCCTCGTGAAAATGAATGCCAACTTGAGATCACTTTAAGACCAGTTTCAAACAACGTTTGATCTTTTTCTGGTCTGTACTCTTCAGCCTATACTTGCATCATTTTTAGGGCATTTGAAATAGACACCACTCTCTCTCTCTCTCCCGAATAAGGATAGCTGCCTGTATCGACAGGACTGTGGTCTTCTGTGGACCAGAGAAGATCAGTTTAAGATCACTTTAAGACAGGCCTATACTTGCCTTTACTGTGGTCTTGAGTTGGTTTTTCTTTTCACGAGGGTATCAACATGTCCAAGGCAGACGCATTAGCCAATATGTCCATAAAGAAAAATACTTATGTGAAATTAAAGAAATTTCTATAATTATCCATTTCGAAGATACTTCAAAGTTAAGAAACTCGCGACTTTAGGTGTAGAAGCTTCTCAAATTGGTCAAGGAGCAATTTTGAAACAAGAAAATGTGTGACGGTTTCAAAAAATCGATTTTTTTGTTGTTGCGTAAATCCAATCTAGAGTATGTATAGAATATACTGGTCAAGTAATTTTCCAAAATTCAGAGTCGTTGGAAAGTTACAGCAGTAAGAAGTTAAGGTGTTTAGAGCGCGCGGCCGACCGCTTGACGGGGCGAAAAACACATATTTAGAGGGGCAATGCTGTCCTGAGAGTCTGAAACTCAAATTGGATGTAACGGTTCCTTAGTTTTTAGCTTTATAGTCAGTAGCGCAACAGCTGTAACACCCGAACTTTCAAAGGCGTTTTTCTCGAAACTACATTTTTTAAACTGGCGACCATGATTTCTCAAAAACGGTTCAATCGATTGCTTTCAATTTTTAATGGTACATTCAACACACGTACGGCTATCGCCGGAACTAGGATTTTTGAAAAATATTTAACCGTTTTTTTCTTTCATAAAAAAATAGTCGCAAAAAATCATGAAATTTTGTATCTTCATGCTTAAAAGCATATCAAAAATTGAATTTTCAAGATTTTCAAAAAATCCGAGTTCGGGCGATAGCTATCCACCTATAGATTAACATCCAATTTTGTTTTTTGATATCGGTTAAGCCACTCTGACAGAATCATGGTCGCCGTTTACCTCCCTTTTTTATATAGTTGCCATTCGTTCAATAAAACTCGCGATTAAGATCATATTTTTGCATATAAAAATTCAGAGCCACTACTAAAGACTGAATAAATATATAGTAAAAATTTTTAAGCTCTGTGTTTTTTAAATATAAAAAGCAAGTATATACGTGGAAAGAAAGTTCTTGTAGAAAGTGATCATCAGCGTCCAGAATAAGTCTTTAATAAATCAATGAATCAATTTCCAGGACGAATACAACGAAGTAGATTAAGTTTGCGGAAAAATTGTTGTAAATTATTACTTGCGGGAAGCTTATAAATATTCTGTAAATTATAGACATTTATGTTATACTATTATACTCACCAATAGAATTAAGGATGATTGCCAAGCTTGAGAACAGAGTATAAACGACTTTCATTTTTTCCAAGTAGAGGAAAAACGGATTGATGTACTAATGGTTAATAATTTAGTTCACCGTGTAACAAAGGAACATTCTGATAATTTATTATAGACAATGCAATCGATCATACAGTCATTATCTGATAGATGATAGGCGTTACATTTGTTTTTCTGAGATATTTACATTTCATCAGAGTCAGTTTCAAGAATAAAACTGTAATTACTATATATTAGTTTTATATATACAATGTAGTCGTTATCTAAAGGATTATAGGCATTAACGTTGTTCTTCTGGGATATTTACAATTATTGAAAGACGATTGCTCGCATTAAGTGAATTCTACTGGACTGAAGTAGGTGAATGTCCTGATTTTCGAAGATGATGTTGATTTTGTTTACTTACTAATCATATAGTTTATTAGCTATCAAGCTTTCGTCCATGACATGGAGCCTCCCAAGGACATATTAAATTTCTTCTACACTAGAATAAACTACATTAGGTTTTACAAAATGTCTATGGATAAAACTAAGTTTATCCTCTCCAGGATTTTTTGAAAATATATTACATTATTAAAAGTAAAAATATGTGCTCTTCATGTTTCGCCTCTAAGAGTTATTGTGTTTCGCAATATGGAACATTTCTTTCAAATTCCTCTTTTTATTATTACTCTCGTAGCTGAGAATCGTAATTTTTGAAAAATCAAATTTATGATCATATTCATGTGAATGTGTAACTAGCGTTGTACTTCAATCATCTGTTTCACAATCGTTTGTATGTTCTTTAATTCTAGACATAATGTATCTTTTTATTTGTCCTGTATAAATTTGTTTACATTCGCATACCACTTTTTTGTTGAAGGTATTAAAACTATTCTTACAGAATCTCGAAATTTCTTTTGAGAAAGGTAGTGCTAACATTTTTTCATATTCAAAAGTTTGTACTTCAATATTTTGATTATTACTAATGCTTTTTATGAAGTCGACTCTTTATTGATACATCTATTTATGAATCTGGTTGGATGATCGTTTTGTTTTATTTGTTTAGTGACAATATTTAGATTTTCTTTCCTGAACTTTGGATCGGATAATTTCACTGATATATCAACAAGACCATAAATCATTGAAATTTTTTCTTTTATACACATGCATAAGTTGAAATTTATATATCTTGATATTTCTTTAACATAGCAATATTAGTAACAAGATTTTATTTCCTGATTATTTTCCGAAAAGTATTTATTTGAGGAAAATAAATATGTGCACTTTGAATGGGAAAAAGAGTTTATTCGAGCCAAGGAAATGCTAATAGAATGAATTTTCTTTCAATTCATGGAATGCGAATTGATGAGAAGAAATATATTTTGAAGGCAAGCAAATGTTTTTTGAGCTCAAGAAACTATTTTCCCATATTCAATTTTCGAATGTTTGGAGCAAAAAAATATCCCTCCATGCAAATAAATATTTCCTTAGCCTAAAACATGCGCGAGTACAATAAAGTAGTTCCTACTTCAATTTTAGTACATATTTTCCAAAATAAACAACTTGATTCTTCCAGCTTAGATTATAATTAAATTGCGAAATTATTATATACATTCAATTTAAGCAATTCACATAATTTAAAATCTTGATGAATCTGAAGTAGAATAATTTTATAAATGTTTAATTTAATAAAATAATTATTTTGTTGAAATAAATGTGTATTTGTTATAAAAAATTTTATTCTACTAATCGAACAGAACATTTCATTTAGGTGAAGAAATAAATAAATATTTTTATAAACACTATAGTTTATTCATCTAAAGAAATTCTTCGTTGGCATAAAGGTACCAAACACTTTGTATCAGATAAGTAAATTTTTAACTTAATTAATATTCTTTTGAATTAGAAAATTATTCCTCTGATTTAAATGAACTTGAAGGCTAAATTCAAGCATGGAGAAGTTAATAGATTCCAGTGCCAAAGAATGCATTCTCTTAATCGACATCAAATAATTGTCTGGTCTGGAGGTGAGACCATGTCTACTATACATTTTTAGGATTGCTCATTCCGAATCCGATGTCCAAAACGTTCTGAGGTTTTTGGGACCTCGGATTTGGATTCAGCGACCTCAAAAACATATAGAAAACATGGTCTGACCTCCAGACATAAAAAAAGATTTTTATAAGGTTTTTTGAGATTATGTCAGAACCCTGACGTTCTGGGAGTTTTGGACGTCGAATTCGGATATAGCGACCTCAAAAACATATAGTGAACATGGTCTGATCTCCAGACCCAAACAAAGATTTTTTATGATGTTTTTGAGGTAATGTCAGAACCCTGACGTGCTGGGTGGTTTGTACCTCAGATTCGGATTCAGCGATCCCAGAAACATATGGTAAACATGGTCTGAATTGCAGACCCGGAAAAAGATTTCTATGAGGTTTTTTGAAGTTATGTCAGAACCCTGACGTGCTGGGTTTTCTTGAACCTCGGATTTAGATTCAGCGACCCCGAAAACATATAGCGATCGTGGTCTGACCTCCAGACCCAAATAAAGATTTTATAAGGTTAAAGATTCAGCGACCTCCAATATATATAGTAAACATGGCCTCACCTCCAGATACGAACAAAGATTTTTGTAAGGTTTTTTTTAGGTTATGTCAGAACCCTGACGTTCTGAGGTTTTTGAACCTCCGATTCGGATTCAGCGACTTCAAAAACATATAGTGAACATGGTCTGATCTCCAGATCCAAGCAAAGATTTATTATGATGTTTTTTGAGGTAATGTCAGAACCCTGAGGTTCTGGGGGGGGGGGGGGCGTTAGACCTCGGATTCGGATTCAGCGACCTCAAAAACATATATTAAACATGGTCGGACCTCCAAACCCGAAAAAAATATTTTTTGTGTGGCTGTGTAATTTTTGTCTATTTAATTACAGTATTACGTTGTATTATTTGGAAATCTTCAATTGAGATATTTGCATTTTCAATTCTCTTAATATTTGTTCGTTTGTTTTCAAATTTAAACAATTCTCAACTAAAGTTTTGAATGCTGCATCAATTTTAAATTCAAAGAGCGCGAAATTGAAATTCAAAACGAAAGCATCCATAGTTAAACTTTTATTTATATTTATAAAAAAAATTAAAAACAATTTTAATTGAAGATTTATAAATTGTTCACAGCTTTATGAACGAATGAAAATTCGAAATAAAGCGTTCAAGATCAGACTAATTAGAATTAAAAGATAAGTTAAATAATTTCTTTAATTGTTGTTGATTAACATTGCAGTATTGAATTTATATTTTTGGACAATATAACATTAACCTTAAGTTTCACTTTTTCAATTTGAGTAGAAACATCACAAATTTATAGCATTTTTATCTCTATGGCAATTAAATTAAAACCTGCTTTAACAGTTTCAAAGAACGTTTGTAACTTTGATTGATTGTTAGAAATATTCAAATCGCGAGTTAAACAATTATAATGTAGAACATTCAACTAAAAATATTCCTATTTTGAAACAAAGCTTAGAAACGTTAAATTTTGGTACCATCCTATTGCAAATTATTTCATTCCGAACCTTCTCTACAATTATTCAGTTTAAAGGGCTCAGAATTAGAAAATTCTATATTTTTGAACTGAAGTCTGATCAATTATAATTCGAGTTTACAAATTTACAATTAAGCCCTTTTAACCCCTGAAAAGCCACAAATATAAAATTTATCATTATTTTTGGAATTTCTTAATTTTTACGGAATTCAGTGAAAAAATATTTAATTGTACAATAAAATTTTAAATTTCTTAATATTAAAGGCAACTGATTTTGTTTTTTGTAATTTGAGTCACTTAAAATTTTAAAAAAATGTAATTTTTAACATTTTCAGTTTCTTAGTATTCAATTTTCAACATTTAAAAATAAAAAATCCAGTTACGAATGATTGGCGCTGACAGCTTCAAGTATCAAAGCTTCAAAATATAAAGGTTCTTTCTCATTAGCTTTCATTCTGAAGGGAAGAAAAATGTAACTTTTTCATTTCGAGATTGTCCAATTTCGTGCCTTTGAAATCTAATTTATGTAATGTTGAAAACGATTCCAGCCTGTTTCAACACAAAAATTAATTCATTTCATTTACGAATCATCACGCCAGGTCTTCTCAGACTTGAACAAATGGATCTTAGATTAGTTTAGTTATATATAAATACTTTGATTACTTATAGTGTTTTGACTCAAATTAAATTTAATGGACTGCATTTGTTTTCTTCATTGTTCTTTTGTTTGACGGATAGTACTGCACTGGGTTACATAAAGAAATCACCAAAATATATTCCAGTTAACAAGGCTGACGCCAAAAGGCGTGGTCATTTATTAATTAACAGAAATAAAATACATTTGGTAAAAATGACTAATCTCGCTGCCAGCAACAGGCGAACTGAGCTCAACGGTAGCCGAAAATTGGGAAACGACAGCGAGAGTGAGTGAATCTGTGAGTGTGTGTATAATTGTAATAAGACGTGTATGTGTAAATATAATGACCAAGGACCGGCTGAAGAAATAAATATTGTGACGTCTCAGCTGATAGAAGAAGAATTCAACAATTAAATTAGAAATACATAAAAACAAATAGAATCTAAAGGTAGGCAACCCGACAAGTAAGTTCTAGTGAGGACCCTTTAAAGCAGGGTTATGATTCTTCATTATTTGTTAACAGAAAAACAATGCGAGCCTAGATGGGCTCCAGTCTTTTATTTTATCCAGACTTAGTCGGGCCCTGATTTGATTAAAAGAACCATCAAAGGTGACCCGTCATTTTGCAACATATGTTAGCGACGCCACACGAAACATCGCTTCGTTCAAATTTGATATACTGATAGTCTAATGAAAGATCAGAGTATTATCTGAATTCAAGATGCAGATGTAAAAATTGCATTATTCAGAAAAGAAAACTTTGATTTAACAAAATGTATCAACAGGTACAAGGCAGTCGAATTAGCCAATATGCGCATGCAGAAAAAGCTTTTGTGTGAATTAAAATGAATTGCAATTAAATATTCGGTGTTTGGATCTAATGGTGCTATGCAAGTGCAAAACATATGTATACATCTAGATTTTTTCATAGATGAGTACTATATTTTTTTAGCACAATTCTGAACTTGTGAAACAATTTGTGAAGCCAAGCTTTTCATTTTTCGGGTGGAATTATATCGCTGGACAAATTGTTATATGCAAACAGCTCAACAATATTTCCAAAATAATATATGTATATATACATATACATGTACATTATTGTAATATTATATTTACCAATAAAAGAAGCAATGATTGCCAAGGTGAAGACTATAGTATAAAAGACCGTCATTTTCTCGAAGTAGCGGAAACACTGATTAATAAAGAATTACAGAAGAATCTAACAGTGTGGCAACGGAATATTCTGGTGCTTCATTATAAATTATATAATATATCATACAGTCATTATCTTACAGTTGATATGCGCAGAATTAACTAAAAAATTCAATGAAGCCTTGCCTTTTTTCTGAAAAAAAACTTCGCATGTGATATATTCTCCATAAAAATCGTTATTTTCGATGCAGCTATTGTATTTCAAATTCCCACGATAACAGACATTCTCATTATTTATGATTAATAAGATTATTATATTTTTCCCAATTTTTTTACCTTAGTTTTTCAACGGATCATCACGTTTTGAGACCTGCTGAAGCCAGACAATGATTTTTAGCAATAGCGTCCGTTAACCAGCCTTCTTCAACTAATCTTTCTGAATTCATCCATTGAAAATGCTATTGAATAATTAAAATTTTCATCTTGGAGCCAAACGACGTAGCATACGTAAAAAGTGTCCCTAATATCAACTGTGTACCGTATATAATTTTCTGATGAATTTTCCGCAAAATTGTGTTGACGCTAATTTTCAGACTTTCTGGAATTTTTCCTAAAGTTTAGAATTGCAAATTCCCCAAACAACTTTCATTGGGAATAATTCACTGCAATTTTGTGGAAAAATGTCTAGAAATTCGGGAATTTCCGCCAACATTAGTTAGGTAAATTTCCGAAACTTTGTGTAATACTATGCAAAAGTTTTAAAAAGTAAAAAATTGGATGTGGCAAGGCACATGAAAATTTATATGAAATTCATGAAATCTGAATGCAATTTGTGTAATTTGTGATGAGCGAGATAACATGTGACATGAATGATGTGGCCGAATAGTACAACACTTGTTTCACTGCCGTGGGCATAAAAATAATATTTTATACGAATTTAAATTGAATTGTGTCGGAATAGCTGCAAAACGGGCATGCGAAGCAAGCAATTAGAGTGTGCGCCAAGATGGCAATGCTCGGGAAGGGAACAATTATCCGCGGAGCAATTGTACATGAGCTCATCCGTTCACGTCGTTGGCCACAGGCACAACTGTGCACCGGTCATCTGACAGTTGTGTCTGTGGCCAACAACGTGCACAGTTATGCCTATGGCTACCGACGTGCACAGGTGGGCTCGTGCATAGTTCCTTCGTTCACAATTTCCCGTCATCTTCGCGGGATAAGTATGTCAGTCGGGATTAGTACGCCGATTTATCTAGACGCTAATTTATCTCATCATCCTATTTTTCCCCTTTCTCACAACCAACTCGACCAGTGCGACATTACTGATCATCGAATTGCGATAAAATTATTCACGGGCGTACCCATTTTAATTTGCATTGAGAAACATGAGTGAACTGGCGAATGGTTGATGAATTTCCGTTTTTGCAAATATATTGTTGTAAACGAATTATAGTTTAAACTTGATTGAATTCGGATAAAGGACTCTTAAAAGGGGGAATAGCGGATTGTTATAAATTGCTTATCATTTCTAGCGTATGATGATTTCATGATTAATTGCGTCTTTTTATGAATGCGACTGCCCTTGAGGATTTTGTTTCATTACGCGTGAAGTGCGAAATCGAAGGCGTAAAAAAGAAAAAGTCATGTGACATCGCTCATGAGTGGATTCATCTAAGATAAATATTTGAGTGTCAGATTAAAGATTTTCACGTGATTTTGTGAACATTCTATGCGAGTGAGTAAACAATCATTAATATGTACCTGCCGCATTATCAGTATTTTTAAACGTTTTGATTCGAATAATTTAAAATGGTAATATCTATGTATGTGGTTCCTTAATTTTTGACTATGGCACTTGACGTGCGCTGCTGATAACAGCCATTGTAATTGTTCGGATCTAAAGAATGAAAAGATATGAATCTGCAATTAGTTATTTACTTTTGCGAGAGACATCATAATGAGTAGTAATATTTTATAAGATTTTAATGAAAAAATTCAAATAGTCAATCATATTTTTTTCAATTGCAAAAGATATCGATTTTTTAATTATTGTTACAGGATTGAAACACATTTTCTTTCCAGAATGTTGAGACGACAGTAATTAATGAGTTACGCATTCTCATTATACTCTCCTGGAAGCATCGCATTTTAGATTATAAAACAGAAACACTTAATTCACTCTAAAAATAATGAAAAATCTTTATATATTATGCCCGCTGCTTATTTCCTAAATATTTCAAACATGGCGCTAAACGTAAACAACACTCACTCTGAAAATGTACTTCAGAGACTCAAGTGCTTCCGGTCAAGCGTAAATTATAACTTGTGACGATGCCGCTTCTGATCGCTTGCAATTTCTCTTTTAGTTTGAACCTTCGTGGTTTTTCAGATAGTTAGAATCAAAATGATGGTAAACAATGGATAACTGATGCAAAGAAACCTTAGATGACTACGAGATAATAAAATTTATAATCACTCAATGTATGATATCGCTATACCTACCTGGATATAATAATTAATTTCATTCCCATATAATACCTATATAATTAATCAAAATCTAATGCTAATTTACATTATTGAATTTTATTTGGAGCATTAAATTTTCCGGTTTGTTGTAAATTTCCAAAAATTTGTTTAGCTAATTACCTGGAATTCAGGAAAGTGTTCTAAAATATTGGAGAAAATGTATTCACCCAATGAAATTGTGGATGTTTTGCTAAAAAATTGTGTAGGAAAATTTTCCCGAGATTCTTTCTAGAGCAGCTTTTTAAAGCACCTACAAATTCTTCTGCAACCATGTTTGATAATACTCGTTGTTTTGGTTTCAACCGCCGGAAATTTGTCATTACACAATTGTTTCTTTAAAATAAAAAGGCTGGCAGACATCGGTGGGACGAGGCAAAGACTCGGGATTTTCGCGGTTGCCGAATCGTTCGCGAATCACATGGTCCGATACCCCACTTTTTTAGCAGTCACAGAAAGTCGCTTCTAAAGCCCTACTTTTTGCAAAATATGCAATCCGCGCTCCCTAAGCCCCTCTTTTTCTGAGCGATGAATCCACGGTGTCTCTGCCCCGCTTTGAAACCCGCGTGGTACCGAGGTCTATAAATATTCGCAGTTCGCGCATTACACAGACATTCGACGACTCGACCGCAGACTGAACACGTCGCGGATGCTCAGCTTTTTTTTTAATTGGCGACCTTGACTCCTGAATGCTCGTTCGAGCCAGCTGCTGACTGTCATCGACTTTGCCTCGCCTCGCCGGTTTCCAGCGCCAGCATAGCAGTCAAAAAGCGTGCTTTGCTGTACTCATCACTCCCTGATAACCGTGTAGGGTTATCCTTAATAATTAGGAATGCTTCTTTGTCCAAACATGCAAAATTTTCAAACTTGATCACCTTAGAATATTAGGCCGTACTATTATTGTGTGGTTACGAAACGGTGACGCACGTTTTGAGATCTCGACGTGCCCCTCCTCCCGGAGAGTGCTCAAAGGGGTCCAACATCGCCATATTCTTCCGCACTGACATTTTTTTAATTTTTAATTTTTTCATTCACGGAGCCCTTGAGTGAACAACGAATTTGCCTAGCGTCTCCTCAGGAGCCCTCAGAGTCATTCGAAAATTTGCCAAGCGTCTCCCCACCCGCATGGTGCTCTTCTCCCCCTCCCCTTTTTTTTGGTTTTTTGTGCGTTTTTGTTTCAGCCGGA
This sequence comes from Andricus quercusramuli, assembly GCA_932178445.1. Taxonomy (NCBI): domain Eukaryota; kingdom Metazoa; phylum Arthropoda; class Insecta; order Hymenoptera; family Cynipidae; genus Andricus; species Andricus quercusramuli. The sequence goes on from CAKNXH010064213.1 coordinate 49,975, forward strand.
ATATTTCCATGGACAACGGAGGTGCGGAGGTGCATAAAAAATGCAGACCTAACCTACGCCGGAGACTCGCGCAGAAACGTCGAGCTGCGAAGGAACAAGAAACAGCGACCCTTCCACCGGAGAAGGTTGTGGAGAATCAGGAGGTCTCGGAATTTGAAGCCAGCGCCCCTTTATCGGATTACGTGTCAGTGTTCCCTAGTGAATCGTCCCAAAGTGCGGAAGTGAACTCGGTACACAACGATGTTGTGACCTCGAATGCTACGTCACTCGCTTACCCCCCTTCAGTCGGTGTACCACGCGTGTATTACGCGAGAAGTTCTTTCGCAAACTCTGTCCCGTGCGCCGAACCCTCGTGCTACAACTACGTTGCACGCTTGTCTCCCTCCAGCAAGTGTATCCCGTCATCGGATATCGGGCCAGTGCACCCTAGTGAAGTGTCCAAAAGGGCACAAATCAACGCAGTAAGAAACAGCGCGTTAACCTCGAATGCTACGTCGCTCGCTTACCCCCCTCCAGTGCGTCGTATCAGCCGGTGACAACTACCCCCCTCATCCTCGCGTGTTATACCTCGGTTCAGTGTCCCAGGTGTGACCTCACTTTTAATTGTGGGATTCGTAGTACTTCGGCTCAATGAGTGACAACTGTCCTCCCCCGAAAGGTCCAAATCGACCCAACTTACGGAAACGCATCGCGGCCAAGCGGAAGAGAGCAATTCAGGCTCAGCTAAATGCCCCTCCCGGTGTAATTGTACCCATTCCGCCCCCGTATCGCAAGGACCGTAAACCTTTTCGCGACTTACGTGACGTGATCGCCAAGCAGCTGAGTTCGGACTCTGTTCGACTCGATGATGAACTTTCCTCCTCACAGTGTCGCGCAAGTAATTCCCCTTCCCCCTCCGCGCTTGACGATTTAAAAATCGAGACCTTCGAGGATCTCGCGGACTATCTTTTCACGGTTCACTCATCAAGCAAACCGAACGAGGACGCCCCTTCCTTCTCTGGAAGCAATCTGAATTCCCCCCCCCCCTGTCAAAATCGGGAATCTAGGCGGAACGAGGACGCTAGACAATTCTCAGCTTTCATCCCTGGACGCATACGATCCAGAGTTTCCGGGTTATAACTACACACCCTTAAAAGATGAATACTCGGTGGATGCGTCCGATGTCTCCGAATCGGAGGACCTCCTAAGTATTCATCCCTCGCCTCTAAAAGAATCGCCTGAAGTTAAAAAAACCCCGCATTTCGCTCAACGAGAAGCTTAGCCCGCGCGTGAATCTGGACCGTTACGCTAGATCTGATTCCCGGGAAGCGACTCAGTCGATCAGAGGTTCGTTTGACAGGTACCAGAGAGCACAAGCTTCTCGATCGCTTTTTATTTCAGAAGCCAGCGGACCGTCGAGCCCGCAGAGCCCCGGTCGTCCAGAACCGACCCTCCGTTCGGTAACTGTGCGGCCCCAGCAAGCAGTAGCACCTGAAGCCAAGACAAGAAGGAGAAAGCGACAGAGGGAGTGAGACCCACGATCCAAGAAGACTCGCCCTCGCAGCCGAAGAAGACTGAGTGAGACCCATCCAAGGAGTTTCACGACCTGAGAAGCCTAAGTGAGACCCATCGAAGGAGTTTCACGACCAGAGAGGATTAAGTGAGACACGCAGCTGCCGTAGTTTCACGACTAAAACTTCACACACCAAAACCAATCGGCCCTTTTTAGGGCCACCAATTTATCTAACGAAGGAATGTTTGTTTTTTTGTGTTCGTTGAACTACCCGGACCTCTCTTTCCCTCATTCTACTTTGTACTCTCCCAACAAAAAATAAATCTACAACTAATTTACTTAAACTATAGTTAAATCAGTGGGGGCTGCTACAAATTCAGTGGAAAAATCTGAAACAACCATTTTTAAACAAACAACGCAAAGTACAAAATAAAATGCATGGAAGGAATTGTGGTTTTTTTAAAAGTATATAGGATTGAAGAATCTAGGTTGTTAGCAAGATTATGGCCTATACCAAATTACGTTGCCTCGACCTACTTGAACTTCAATGATTTATTCTGATGTCAATACGGTAACCCCAACACTCTGCATGTCTATTTTTCCGCGCTTTTTAGCATGATTATTATATCTATAATTTCCAGAAAGGAAATGACGAGAATTGTTTCTGTCGCCATTAGGTGAACCTTGAAACTGTGAACCTAACGCTGCAAGATATTGCTATTTGAATTATTATTTTTAATAAGACACTGTTAGTTTAGGAGAGGTCGTTTATTTTCACATGGAGAATAATATCTTGATACAGCAGCGCATCATTTAACAACAATTGTTATTATTTCAGAAACTTTAGTAAAAAAATTCACTTATTTTTCATCTTTGAACACAGAAAGTGGTTTTTCTCTGCATGGTCACTTCTTTGCATCTCAAGAATAATAATATCATACAGAAGATTGGCATTTATTTCAAACTTTGCCCAAGTAGTTAATTTTCCAACCAAAAAAAGGTGAATTTTTAACCAAGAAGATTAAGTTTCTACCGAGAAAAAATAATTTTTACAGATGAATATTTCATTAAAAGGATTGTTTCGAAAAAAATTTGAAACTATTTGATACTTTTTTCAGCACCAAAGTGAAAATCAAATTCCAGCCTACAATCTAAAATCTTCATTTTCTACAAAAAGCCACTTTTGTAAGGTTTTTTTCACTTTACAAAATCATCGACCTGAAAAAAGCCCGAGTGGCAGGTTTTAGTGAAATTGTCTATGTTTTATAATTTTGATCCACCATACTGTTTATATTTGCAATATTTGTTAGCCACGTTATAGGAAATATAGCTTCTCCCAAATTTCATTTACTGATAATATTATAAAACATCGGATTATTACTGGAACTCAAGATGCAGATCTGGAAAATCAATTATTACGAAAAAACGACTTGGATTTGACGAGATGTACCGAATGTGCAATGCAGCCAAATAAGCCAATGTGACTTTGGGGGCACATGCCTCTCAAGCTGGTTCAGGATCAGTTTTTCTAGGAGAAAATTAACCGGTCGCGTATGGACGTAATTCTATTACAGAAACACAACGCATATATTCTCAAGTTGAGCAGTATATCAATGAAAAGAAAGATCTTGTAGAAAAGTGAACATAAGTATCTAGAATCGGTTTCAAAATGTGAAACAATGTTCACCGTGGAGACGAAGAAGTAGATTAAGATTGCTGAAATATCTTTATAAATTGTTATTTCTGGTGAGCTTAAAATTATTTTTAAAAATTATGGATATACTATTATACTCACCAATAGATTCTGGTACTTCATTCTAGACAATGTAATATATCATATGCTCGTTATCTGATGGCTGATAGGCATTACAATTGTCCTTCTAAGACATTTTCATTTCTTTGAAGACAGTTTTAAGTATATCTTCACCGCCTTGAATTTTTTTCGTGAATTTATTTATGGATTCGTCTGAACAACGGAAGGATTGTTGGAGTTCTCAAGAATACTGAGCTTGTGGATATAAGATTTATTAGACATCTTGATACTGGAGAGACCTATACATACCTGGACGTGCCTCAAAGCCGCATTCAGGACGTAACATCAGTGAAGGAGTCTCTCCGAAGAAGATACAAGCATCTTCTTTGACAGATTTGGTCTTAAAATCTGCCAGCGTTGAACAAGGTTTCTGCAACTAAAACTCTTGCCGTCCAGGTATTACTCTACCCGTGTAGAGTGCATAATAGCTTGAATATCAATTCATCCGTTCTGAGATAATTGGGAAATGAGTGTTCCTTTACAAAGCCGCGGAGCAATCGGCCGAGAACCTTGACCTGAATTTTAAAATCAGAAGTGGGGAAAGTGCATTACTCCATCTAGATGCTTCACGTTTAAAAGCCGAAGTAAAGAAAGCAGAGGTTGGAAAATTTCACCAACAGCTACTCGAGAAGAATATGCACGGAAACTTCACAGAAATGTAGAAAAACAGTCCTTGTCGAAGGAGCAATCTTTTGCTTCCCTCAAATCATCAGGACTCAATTCAGGTACTGAGGGTTTTATTTTCGCATATCAGGACGGTGTCATTTCCACTTTAGAATACCGCGACCGCATTTTATGTCACGAATTTCCCAGTGATAGGTGCAGAGCGTGTCATGCACACGCTGAGTACCTAGAACACATACTATGGGGGTGTTAGACCACACGCAGGAACAATTCATATCTATAGACATAATGCGGCCTTGAGAATACTTAATCACCATCTTTGTCGCTCTTACGGTATTGGTCGTGACCCTGCCCTGCCGAACGCCTCAAGAGAGGTAGATTCAATTTTCCGAAACGAGAAGTGCCAAGTTTTCTGAAACTACGATTTTCGGGCAGCAGTCTCCGTTGCGCACTCGAGGCCTGACATTGTTCTCCAAGACTTTGAGAAACGAACTACATTTGTGATCGAATTCTCGGGTCCGTCCGAATACAAAATTTTTGCGAAGGAGAAAGAAAAAGAGGAGGGGTATCAAGACCTTAAAAGAGAGCTGCAACGACTGTACCCAAAATATTCGGTGCGAGTAATTGTCGTTACACAGGATAGATGCTCTCAGAGGTGCGAAACTATCACTGGTTCGTAACCTTACAGCCATATCCGCGTGCCAAAAATATGCCAAGGCACTTGCGAGATGAATGGAGAAAGCTGTCATCCTTCGGTCGCTTCGTGTCTTCAAGACACACGAGTGTTTAGCCGGCCTGACGTTGTGATTTCGTTGTGCCCTATGACCACCCATCTCACGGTTGTGAGACGTGGCCATAAGTGTGATTTACCACGGTTCTACTGGGGGCTATTGCCGTAGCAAAAATGTAGGGTGAACCTGCTCATCGAACGATGTCTCTTGGAAACCTTAAAGGTTCATCCACATATCGTCAAGGGCATAGAGAGATGTATGTCAGTTTCCTGATAATACCTGAAGAGCGTGTCATGCACACCCTAAACATCTAGGACACATACTATCTAGTTGTCCAACTTATGCGGGTACGACGTACATCCAAAGGCATAATGCGGCACTAAGAGTGTTTTATTACCATCTCCTAGGGAAGTAGAGTCAACTGTCGAAAATAAGATGTGCCACATATACTGGAACTTCAAATTCTCGACAATTGTTTCTGTTGCGCAATAGAGGCCTGAAATAGTTCTCCTTGACTTCGAGAAACGAACCATGTTCGTTGTCGAGTTTTCGGCACTAGCTGACAATGCGTTACAGCCAAGGACGGTTATACGCGGAATATTGTGGTAATCTAATCTTTCAGATCATCGGCGCTCTTGGAGGTGCCAACCGTTGATCAGTTAACAGCCTGAGAAGCATCCCTGCATGTCAACAAAATGCTAAGATACTTACGGGTAAAATTCAAAAGGCGGTCTTCCTTGGGTCGCTCCCTGTACCCAGGGTGCACGAGATCTTTACCGGGTCACCATATTGAGTCCATCGCAGACTGCAACCGCCCATGTCACGGTCTTGAGGTGTAGTTAGGGCTGAAATATTACCACGATTTTGCCGGGAGCGGGTGCAATGTTTCAGAATGGCATCGACTCTCGCTGGCATCCCGCGGTTGTCCACGAAAATTTCGCTATAATATTCGGGTGTTTTCTCTTTAACTTGAGATACTGAAATATCTGAAAAATGAAATGGGAACCCCAATTTTTGATCACAGATTCAGATTCTCCTTTATGAAATACGTAAGTTTTATTCGAAAAATTGTTTTCGGTTCGCAAAAAAACCTCCCCCCCCCCTGCTTCCTGTGCGTATTTTTGGAGATATTTTGATGTCTCAAGTTAAAAAAAAACAGCCAGTATAACTGTGTATTGGAAATGGCCCAGATTGAAGATCTTGTCATGCAGATGTGCATTAAATATTCAAATGGTTTATTTTGCAGTATTGGCTATTTGTTATCACCGTGTCAAAAATGTGAAAATGAGGTTTCGTTTTATAGATCACTATGCTGGAATACTTCCTTTAAGTAATATAGTCTTTGGAGATGTCTGCAATTGAAGGTCATGGAGTTCTGCCTGTCATCACTCATATCAAAACATCTCTTATACATTGTCCCTTTTCTCTGGAATATTTGTTTTTTGTTTTAGTTTTATAATTATGACGAAGGATGCTTACAAAATTAAAGGAAAAGTTTTTGTATAAAAGCATGAGATTTTCTTTTTCTTTCTTTTAAAGCAGAAAGATGATCAATTCTCATCCACCTCCAACAGATTGCGGCTCTCCATTTTCCCTCTAACCCATCTCCCAACTAATAAATGTAAAATATTAAAAATTATAAACTTGGAATTGAATCGTTTGATAAAAAAATTACCAACTACTGAATTTAATAAAAAAGTTTCCAATTGTACCGTATCATCGTAAATTCTCAATATTGAAGGCTGCTAATTTGGGATTGTACAATTTTAAGCAGTTAAAATAAAGGATTATAAAAGGTAAGGAAAAATGCAGGTTACATAAGTAATGATATTTCTTGAATAAGCAAGCTTGAGAATGAGAATTTTATTAATTTTAACAGCTTTCAGTTTGAAATCTAATTCATTACATATTGAGAACCGTACCTTCATTTCTGTTCATTCGTGTTGTTTTAATGCATATGCATTCATTTCTATCAATTCTAAGTTTATGCAACTTATTTTTGCAAAGTTGAAAAATGGGTTTCAAAAATATTCTGTTAAACTCATTATTCCTCAAACATTTTCTTGTGAAGCATTTATTTTAAAAAATAGGACATTCCAATATGATAAAAACTGTGAACTAAATATTCTTTTGTCAACAAAAATCCTGTTTTGTCCTACTGTGAGGCGATTAGTTTTTTTATATGTTCCTGTAAAAGACTGGCTAGGGCATTGATAAAAGACTGAAGCCTTGAGTACCATGACACGTTTACTTTTTATTGTAATTACCAATCACGCGTGTAAGATTTTGACCCAAGTTTCCATCACAAGCAATATCATATACATATATATTAGTTGTACACTTTTTTAGTTATTGGTATAGATGACTGTTTGCAAATGGGTTTAGATTCTCTACTTTATAATACTTCATAATTGGGCGGCTAGAACCTACTTGAGTTTCAATGACTTCCCTTCGGGTCAATGGGGTAACCGCGCCGCTTCTCGTATTTATTTTTGCCCGTACTTTTTCGCCACCATCACGTGTATACATTCCAGCAAGAATATTAAAAGTTTCCAATATCGCGAAGACATCTCCATCGTATGTTACTAATACAATTTGTTCTTCAGTTGGCATAGGCTCAAACTTATTTCTTCCTATTCTTATTTGAAGTGGTTTATTTTCAGGAAAAGTGTATCTCCTGAGTTCGTACATCCGGTGCGGATTCGTGTAAGAAGAGAGCCGAATAAACATAAGTTCTTCAAGTCCACATCCCAATCCGTCAGGAGCTGGAAGCCTTTCAGGAGGAGCCATACACCTGGAACGAGGAGGAGGACGCCTTGCGGGAGGAGGCCTTACACGAGGAGACCTTGACCTGTCACGAAGTGTTGGATCGGCAAGACGAAGAGTCAGTTCAGGAGAGTTATGTATGTTAGAAGAATAAGGTCTAACACGAGGAACGTCAGGAATAGGGTCATCATCAGGGAAAAGATCGAACTGCAAACTTAACTCTGCAACAAGAAAGAAAAAACTTTATTTTGTACTCTGGTAATTCCTGAACCCCCATGTAGAAATCAGTCCAATTTCCCCTATTTTAATTAGATCAATAGTAAAATCCTCACTATATCAACTGGGCTTGTATGTTTCATTGAAGGACCTATAGGGCGCTGTTAAGTGCATTAATTTGAATCCGGTTTTGCGGGGTCAGATCTTACGGCTGAACTATTAAATATTTTGGTCTGATTTTATGCATACTTAATCTTAATGGGTACATATTTTCTTTACACGTCACTTGAAACTGCTTTGCCCCAGTCAGTAGTAAATTTCGAACTTAGTTTATGTGAAACGACAGAGAAAGGGTAACCACCTCAGAACACTAGAAGAAAACACTCACGGTCTTATAGCTTATTATTTATTCACTATTTTTTTTTCTCCTATTATTTTCATGCCTTCTCTCGGAGCCAGATCTTTCATGGGAGAGCTTCTATGAAGTCATATATGTGAATTTGTGAAATATTTTCCGCCTGTATCCAACTGAAGGCCGCCACCGCCCGGACGACAGAGACCATCGTGTAACAGAGCCGCAAGCAGGCACGGTGCCCCTTGTCTTCAATGAGAGGGTAAAGTCTCCTTGTGCGAAATCTCTCTCACCGGAATGCTTCCAAACTTCTGAAGAACAAAAAGTTCTTTAACTGTAAGTCGGGGTGCATTTCAAAAAATATACGAGTCCGCGAACTTGAATTGCCTGCGATATCTGTACACGTGATCCCGGCGACAGCGCTGACTGGCCGGCAAGCATCGATCTGTGAATCTCGAGGATCATGTGTTTCCGCTGCCATGTCTACCTGTCGCTCTTATTCTGTTGTCGTTGAAAAAATGTCTCCAAAAAAGAGACTAAACAGACTCAGGTCTGAACTTTGTATACAGGTAAACTCGATAGCAGTACGGGCGCTTGTTGCAAGAAAGTCTATAAGTTATTGGAGGAAAAGTCTGCCACGTGTTCCGACCATGGAGTTCTGCTACCTTTTTTTGTATAAGTGCTACGAGGGTTTCAGAATGCCTGCGTGCTGAGCCTGCGTGATAATAACTGAAATTAGCTGTGACCCCTTTTTCGAAACTATCGGCCGTTTGTAAAATTTTTATTGCTGGGTTTATGATAGTAAAATTTTTAGATTGTGGGCAACTGTAACACTAGATAATATTATAGTTTAAGTACCGAAATTGCTTTGTAAAGCTGTTCTCTTTCTTTGCGTTTTCTTTTAAATGAAGTTTCTGTCAATTTGCTAATTTGTTTAATAGAAATTGTGGCCTTGCGGTTTATTTTTTTTTTTCACTAAACCCACTGCCCCCTTTTCCGAAATTAATTTAGTGTTGGATGAATAATATAAAAATAGAATAATTAGATATCTTTATCCCCCGGTATTAATGCAGAGCGTGATCCCTCAGCTCAGACATTTTACCTCCTTGCAATATCATTTAGTAAAACTGATTCGATTTTGTTTTAAAATTGAAAAGTGCAATTATAATGCGCATAGCGAAGGCAACTTGGAAGAATAAGTCATGTTATGATATCTCTCTGGTCTACGTTCGGATTTACGCGGCTCGTCTGAATGTAGGCAACTCGACTAGTATGTTCTAGTCAGGACCCTTTAAATCAGTGTTAAGATTTCCCACTCTTTGTGAATAGAAAAACTATGTAGGTCGAGTTAGACCCCAATTTGTTTTTCAAGCAAGGCTTTAGTTGGGATCAGATTAGAATAAAAAAACAATACATTCTAGTCAGGAACTGCTTGTGTTTCAGTCAGTGTGCACTGTTTTACTAAAGCATTTTAAGTTCCAACCAAAACAAAAGAGAAATATAATTCTGGCCGAGATGGATGTCCTTAACAGCAAACTGCGCATTCGTAATTCCTGTTGACTGGCTTCGTCTTCCAATTACGTAAAAGTGATAATTAATCATCAACAAAAAGTAAACGAGAACAACTTTCATTGTTATGAACAATTTTTGTGAACACATTCACCCAAAGCGCATTCACGAACATAGGGACATTGTAGTATTTTTTGGAATCATGGACAAGTATGGGGGACTGGAAGAAGAAAATTCCAAGAGGACTGGAAGATGAGAATGCGGCTCTTTGATTCACTCGCATGGTCAGTGATGTGTTATTGAATGGAGATTTGGGGGTGGAAGGAGTACAAATTGTTAGAAAACATGCAAGAGATATTTCTGAGATGGGTTATGTGAGTGAGCTCGAACTGCCCAGATTATATATTTAGAGAAGAAACAGGGAGCGAGAAATTGGTGATAAGGCAGAGAAAAAGGGTCTGGAATTTCAAAGAGAAACTTAAATGCGGCAAGGGTAGCAAAGTTACACAAGTATGCCTGCAGACAATACTAAATAGAGAGAGGACATATGACGTGGGACATTCAAAACAGCAGGAGAGATGGCAAGTTAGGTGGGTATGGAGAATGGGTGACGAGAGGATGGAGTGGCAGGAAATAGAGGAAGAAATGAGTCAGAAGAAGGAAGAGAAGAGGTCGGAAAAGATTATGGAGTCAAAATACAATAAATGATTCGTCAAGATAGAAGGGGTCCCATAATATCTAGGTAAATTGAAAGAGAAGTGCAGGTGGTCCAGGATGATACGTTTCAGAATGGGAGAAGGCATGAATGAGTGTAAATATTGGATGAGTCAAGGAATGAAAATATGTAGGGTATGTGGGTATGAAAGGAAATCGTGGGAGCACGTGTTGGAGAGATGCACACGGAAAGAGGAAGGGGGAAAGAACGTAGTAGATAAAGTTAGGTGAATACTTAGCGATTGTAGGCAAGAGGAAAAGTGGGTGTTTAGAAGAGAAAAGGGAAGAGAGAACGAATGGGGGAGGAGAAAATCAAAATTGATAAAAAAGAAATATGAATAAGGAAAAATAGTGTTACGTGACTTGGAAAAGCTTGAAGAGTAATAGCAAGAGGAAATTGAAGCCCTGGAAGGTCGCGCACTCTTGTAAGATAATAGCTAATATCTAGTAAAATGATTTTTAATAACTTGTAAATAATAAGAAGGCGAAGCAATTCTAAGTGAAGCTAAGTATAAGGCATAGTGTTTAAGTGAAATTGTGAAAGATGAAAAGGGAACGGAGCCCTGAAACCCATAGAAAGGAGAGTAATAAGATAGAATACTTATAAGAGTATCGCGCTTTTAACATGAACATATTTCTCTTCTGAGGGATAGATTTTTTTCATTTAAAAATAATATATCGGTACGGCAGATTATCATTCAACAACAATTCTTATTGCTATCAACAATTTTTGTAAACAATTGAATTATTTCTCATTTTTAAACACCAATAATTTTTTGTCCTCTGTCGATTTATTTCTGTTCATATCAAGAATAATATTATTCTTATGAAAAAGATTGGCGTTTGGTTTAACTTTCAACCAAGCTGTTGAATTTTTAACCAAAAAGGTGAATTCTTAGGACAGAAATACATTTTCTACCAAACAATACGATTTTTTTTAATTAGGTTCATACCTTTTCAACAATATAGTTCACTTTTCAATTTGAGGGAATTTTGACATCGGATGTCGTCTGCAAGGCCACGTTGCATCGAGAACGCCAGGCTTGGTCACCCAGGCAGGGGGTGCAAATTAACCACGACGCGAGACAAGGAGAGGTGAACCACATTGTTTGTCAGTCTCTATGGGGATCCTCCAGTAAACCGCCATATTGCACAGGGCATGCTAGATCACCACTCACGTCATGAAGATGAGAGTTCACAAACCCTGATCGTTTACCATGAACAAAACTTCACAAAGTCCATTTCCGGAGGCCCCGGAAATGGCAAATGGCGCCATAAATTGGCGAACGTATCGGCGAAAATAATCAACTTTTAACTTTGTACATGAAGGCTCCACGTCGAGAAAGAGGGATAGAACCTAGAACTCACTCGGACCCCAGTTTTCTCTCTTAAAAACTTCTTTTATTATTTTGCCGCCAGAATCTTCGACAGCTCTCCCTCCAAGATGGCGGACCAACTTCAAATCCAGGTGCTGAGATTAGCCGCCAATTGCGACGCGACCGGAAAGGACACACCCACTGGTTCCCCCGTAATCTACGTACGAACTAACCCTGGTATTCTCCGTTGCGCGTCTTGACACTTTCGCTCCGAGTCTCCAGTGGAGAGCGATCATGTGATTGAGCGAATTTAAGTCAGAGAAAATAGTACATAGTATTCATGGAAAACTTGAATCCCAACAGGAGTATGGGTAGGTGTGATGCCCTTGGCCGTAGCTGACTCAATCGATGTGGTTATAGGTGAGGGTAGGCGGATTTTCAGGAATGTTCAAAACCAAGACATGATATTCTGTGACAATTGGAGGGATGCTAAACTTCTGCTTGACACTCCGGACCTTAAAATTGCTGGTCATAGGCTATTTATCCCTGAATCTCTGATCAAGAAAAAGGCCTTCATCAGAGATGTAGCCACCACCTATTCTGCGGATATAATATTTATAATCGTATCGATCCGTCTATCAAAGAAACTGTTCTTGCGGTTAGGCGCAAAACTAACCTTGATGGTTCTCCGCCTGATAGGGTTGAGTTTTTTTTATCAGTGGAGAGAGTCTCACGTAACATCCTTCTCTGAGGTTTCCCTTCTGTTCTTACACCTGTTATCCCCCCTCCACGTGAATGTTTTAGGTCTCAGTGTTTTAGACATGCTGCTAAGGCCGTGTAGGGATATTAGATCGGTTTGCGCATTCTGTAGGAAGTTCCACCAAACAAATGAGTGCCCCAATAAGCTCGTCGATGCCCGGCGTGCCAAGTGTTGGGGCTCTCACTTGACCTCTTCAAGGACATATCCAGTCTATTTGCATGGGTTTAAAATCATAAGATATAGGTACTGGAATGACTGTGGCTTTGATCCAGCCGAGGAGACCCTTCTATCGCGGGTAGTTACTAGACTTTACCTCAGGATGAACTCTGTCCCTCAGCAAGATCCCAGGACTCATGTGCCGGATATCAGCCCAGTCAATCCATGCCCTTCGGCCGCGCGTCTGGGCGAGGTCCGCCCTATTGTCTCTTCTAATCCGGGAGCCTCCTCTTCCGCTCCCACAGTAGTGGATATAGTTGATGGCTCGGAATTTCAGAATTATTCCGGTTTAGAGGAGATTGTCAATAACCTGATTGATGCGTCTCAAGCCATCATAAATTCCATTAAATCACTCCTGGCAATCCTCTTTATGGTTGTCAAGGCTATTACTCTCCTTGTATTAATGAAGCATCCACTGAAAAGTCTCCCCACATGCATCCCCTCTGACCCTGGTCATAATGTATCTCTTAGACAGAGATCTGATACCCACTCGATTCAGCATAGTTTTTTTTTTGGTCTCTCTCCTAAATTCTATAACTTGGTTGTTGAGTTTCGTGTGCTTCTGCAGGATGTATCACAGCTGTGAATGTCTGATAGTTAACTAGTTTTTAGGTTTATTTCACGTATTCGTAGTATCTTATAATTAAGTTTTAAGTTTATTTTGATTTTACTTATTCGTGGGTAAATCCCTGGTAGATTCATGAAGTGAACAATCATGGAGCCCAACACCAAGTGTATAAAATTCGCCAATTGGAATGCTCACAGTGTATGTAGGAAAGAAGCCGAGATCGTCGCAATGCTGTCTGATTATGACCTTGATCTTCTATGTGTCACTGAATCTTGGTTTTCCTTTAATTCTGTCAGGAAGTTTCCCGGTTATATTACGCATAGATATGACTGCTCTCAGAGCAGGGGTGGTGGCTCTGTCATCTATGCTATGACTCTTGGTGTCATCTTGTTGGCTGTGCTGACGGCTATGATGCCATCTTCTTATGCGGAGATTCCAATTCATACTCGCCTGTGTGGGGCTCTGAGGGGGAAAATGTAAACGGCGGAGAGTTGTGTCGTGCGGTCTCAGATCGAGAGTTGATTCCTTTGAACGACTCCTGTGCGACATTTCTCCTTTGAGTGGTTTCAGCCAAATTTAGTAGACTGTGCGGACGTTGGCCTCTCGTTGCAGTTCTAAGAACACAGGGGTTGTTACTGATCCCAATTCAGGCCGGCTCTGAACTCCCGCAAGGCTCGTACGTCCCTTGGTCTTGATGGAATCACATATGAGGTCATTAGGGTTTCCTTTGACCCAGTGCTAGAATTCATGCTCTCTCTCTTTAACAGAATGTATGGTCTATCCGTCTTTCCGAAGGCCCGGGTTGACTGTTTTGTCCTCTTTATCCCCAAGCCTGTTGGTGAGGTGTTTCGTCCAATCTCATTGACGTCTACTATGTATAAGTGGTTTGAGAGAATGGTTCAGCGTAGGTTGGAGTTTAGAGCAGAGAAGGAGAAATGGATCCCGAGATTCCTGTATGGATTCAGGAGGGGCAGATCTGTTCTGGATTGTGTCTCGACGGTTACCACTGAGATCATGCGGGGATCGCACATGCGATCGACATCAAGGGGGCATTTAATTTAATGCTCCCCGGGGTCATGATGCAGAATTTGAAGGGTCTGGGAGTGGCAGCAAAAATGACTAATTTTATATCATTTTTGATTACTAGGAGCAGATTATTCTTCTGTGAGCAAGGTGCTCTCCGGGAGTGTGGTGTTGGTATCCCTCAGGGTGGAGTCCTATCACCCATCTTGTTCAAACTTGATCTGCGTAAGCTTGGTGATCATCTGCCTGTTGTGGTGAGGGTCAGTCTGTACGTTGATGACCTGCTCCTAATTGTAAGATGCAGGGATATGATGATGGCTTTGGCTTTTTTCAAGGAAGCTGTCGAAGCTTTCATCCCATAGCTCGATAGGTTGGGCCTCTCTATCTCTTCCCCGAAATCCCAGTTACGTGTTTTCACTAGGTCTCGAGTGGTCCTGGGGGAGACCTTTCTGCAGGTTGATGGTCACTCGATCGTTTGTCAGTCGACCCTGATGTACTTGGGGATTTTGTTGGACATACGCCTGACCTGGGTTCCACACATTAAATATGTCACTAAGAACGCTTTGAGAGACATTAGCGTCTTGCGGGTTATTGCTAGAGTGTCCTGGGGTGCTGATTCTGCGATTTTGAGTACTGTCTATAGGAATTTGTTTAGTGCCTGTCTCGACTGGGGTGCCCACCTTTTTTCTTGTGTGAGTGTTTCAGCCTTAAGCATTCTTGACTGTGTTCAGGTCCAGACGCTCAGAGTTCTTTTGGGCTGTATGAGCTCTACTCCCATCTCCGTCCTCCTGGCTGAGTCGAATGAGTCCCCTTTTTCTCTGAGAAGGTCCCACCTCTCTGATCGTTTCCTGCTGAGAAATTTCAAATGAAGGAATAATCTATTGATTCCGAAACTTCATCTAGTTGCTGAGAAATGCAATAAGGATGAGGAGAGACTCAGGAGGGGTAGGAAATACGGGGAATTCAGACTCAGGGCTAATAAATCTGCCCTCGTTTCTTCTTTTAATTCGATCCAGGGGGTGCTGATGAGTTGTGGTAGATCTCTTAGACCTGCCTACTTCCATGATGACTGGGCTTGAGATTGATAAGCTTGACGATTGACTGCGTCTCGGGTGGGCTTATCAGGACTTCTGTCGTTCTGCAAGAGGCGTTCGAAAGTTTGGTCTTTGTGTCCTAACTGGACTCAGTGAGGATATTTATTGATGGCTCTGTGGATCCCAGCACCAATCGGGTTGCCTCGGCCTTTTGTGTTCCTGAGATGGACTACAGTTTTGGGCTTCCCTTGCAGGAGGGCTCTTCCATCCAGTCTGCAGAGCTCTATGCGATTTTCTTTGCATTAAAATATAGTTTGAATCGGAATATTTCTCCTTGTGTCATTTTCTCGGACTCTTTGACGACGATTGATTGCATTGAGAACCGCTTTTCGGACCCTAGGTCAAACTAGGTTTGACGGTTGCTTTGTTTTGGATTCCGGCACATGTCGGTGTTGACGGTAACGAGCGCGCTGATGGGTTCGCTAAGGCAGCGTCCTCCTTGAATTTCAGAATTACGTCCTGCTTGCATGTTGTCGATGTCTTGGGGCTTATGAAAGGTGATTTCAAATTCTGAGAGATTTGGCTATGGCCTTATTGTGAGAAACTTGATAACCGTAGGGAGTACTTTAAGCGGGGAGCATTCAAATCTAGAAGACCATGGTTTGCGGGCTTCTGTTCTCCGAGGCATTTTATTAACTTGATAACTAGATTCAGATCCCCCATGTACGTACGGGCTCTCGTTTTCGAAGGATGGGTTGGAATCTCCCTGTTGACTGCGATTGCGGGGCTGAGCTGAGAGACGTGCCCCACCTCCTCTTTAAGTGCACTCACCTCTCTGAAGGTCGTCCTGCTTGTTTTGGATTTCTGGATCGAAAGTTCCCGGGTATATCCCCTGGAGAGCTTGAGATTAATGATTTCCTGTTTGATCCGGATGGTGAAGTAATAAGTGAGTTGGGTGCGTTCTTTAGTAAGGATAATATTATTTCGTAATTTGTCTGAAGGCTCATTGTCGTGAAAATTTTTCGCTTCATACTTTTCCTCCCACATATACTTTCCCCTCTCTGATGTCTATACCTTCCTCTCCCTGGCGTGTATACCTACAACTCCCTGGTGTGCTACGTCTCGGTGCATCTGCTTACTGTCTCTCGACTTTGGAATGAGTCAGTGGCATGTGTTATGTAGTCGCCTTATCATTGTGTGGCAACTTGATTTCGATTGGATTCTTAAAATTACTTTTCTGTCTGTGTGTTGATTCTGGCCATTTGCTGTACAGCAAGAAGCCACGAGCGAAAAGAAGAAGAATTACCTCGTGGAAAGTGTGGGATAAGAGAAACGCGAAGCTAGACTTCGCGGTTCTCTAAATATCCATTAAGGTGATTTCGGCATTAGAGAAACACAAAGTCGATCTTCTTGCTTCTCAACTCTCAGGATTTCGCAGGAATATTAATATCGGAAAATAAATTGTCGGAAATTTGCTACGTGGTCGGCCATATTGTGTCAAATCGAATAAAGGCATGAGACCACGCTATCATGGTTAGATTGTGGGTTTTTTTTCGCGTTCTTATCATGTTAAAAAGTTCATTTGTAATGTTATTTTGAAGGAATTTACTTCACTGTTTCTTTCTTTCTGTTGTTGGAATGATTGATCAAATTTTTCTTTTCCTTTTTCAAAATTGTCGCTAATTTGACACTCATTTCTTGCTTTCTTGACTGAATACCTATTTTATATTGGAAACGTGGCTTAACTAATTTATTCAAGATAGGAAAAACGCACCCCCTGAGTTTTAAGCGATTTTGTAGGAATTTCAGAGTCCCTATGTATGTATATATATATATATCAATAGACTGAAAATAAAACTCGTCACTATCGTCTTGAGAGTCCTGACCATCGTAATAAATTATCGCTAGTGGCTGGCACCCTAGTCTTTAAACCGATCAGAATTATATTTATATTTTTTCGACAAATTCAAAGTAACTTTCCGGTTTGAAATAAATCCTGAGCCATTTAGAGTGAGGGGATTTGATCGGGAAAAAATCTATCCTCATAATGCATACATTTTCGAAACATTTTCGAATTATTAACCACAAAGATGAATTTTCAACTAAAAAAGATACATTTTTCAACTGAAAATACATAGTGTAATCTTCGGTTGAAGAATGTAATTTTCAACAACAAAAATGCATCTTTAACAAAGTAGTTCGATTTTCAACCAAGTATTTGAATTTTTAACCAAAAAGGATTCATTTTCAGCAAAGAAGATTAGTTTTCTACCAACAAGCGAATTTTTAGCATAGCGATTTCATCCTCAACCACAGAAGATGAATTTTCAGCAAAGAGAATGAATTGTTGACTAATAATTTCATCTAAGTAGTTGAATTTTCGAAAACAGAATTTTCAACAAAACAATTGCACTTCAGTTCGTTCCACCAATCTAATAACATAAGGTCGATTTGTAGGATGAAGTTCGAGACGTCTGAGTGTGACGGTTCGACACTAATTTTTACGAATTTTTAATGTTCAATTTTTTATATTTTTTGTATAACAATGTCGAATAATACTTATAAACAATATTGGCACTTTCGGTTTTCCAAATTTCGTCTAAAAAGTGGGAGCATAAAACAAATTTTTACAAGAGCCTAAGTTTTCTTCCAAACAGAAATCATTTTTCTGTTTTTTTTTAATTATAACTTCGACACACATTATACACGAGATATAAAAAAAGTTAAAAAATAAGGTTCCGTCATGAAAAAAGTGTCAAATCCGAACAAACGTGCCGCAGAAATGGTATCAAATCCACTTATACGGTAAATTTGAAGCTTGAATTTAAAATTTGTGCCAATTTGAAACTCGATATTATTAAAGGTATCACCTTCAGTAAAGAAAATAAAAGTCCACATTCAAAAATTCAAAAATTTGACTTATAATTGGTAAAATGTTATTAAATTGAAAGATTTTCGTAAAAATAGGAAAGAAGGGGATTTTCGAGTTTCGTAGTACGAATTTTGGTTCAAAATTTAAGAATGTCGGATAGCAACCTAAGTTTTGGAAATTCTATTCCATTGGTAAATTTCCATGAAAGTCAGTATGAGGTGGGGTTTTAAGTAACTGAATACGTATTTGAGGTTGGAATTGTAAAAGATGAAACGAATTTTGAAAATTTTATTTAATTGGTGAATTGGTAAACAATCGTAGTTGGAGACTCGAAAAACTGCTTTGTCTTAGAATTCATGAAAATCTGCCAAATTAATATCATTTCCAAAATTTTAGATTAACATTCTGAGTTGTATGACTTGACGAGCCCCACGTACTTGACTCTCATGGAACTCTACCATCTTAATCATATTTCCTAGATGTAGGTCCGCTTTTGAAATTTTGGAATTTTTGCTCCAAATTTGTATGCTGTTACTCAGAAAACCTTCTCGTACTGGACTAGTCTGGACCGCACCCGGAATAACCTAAAAAGTTCCGATTGCTGGTCTTTTTTCATCTTTTTGTTGTTATAAGATTGTACTTTGGAACAATTGAAACAATGCACCCTCTCAATCAAATTAATTCGCTAACTCGGATCATTTATCAATCTAAAGTTAGCAAACTAAGCAGGATAGAAACTGGTACTGGAATAGAGTATTTGTGAGATCATATTAGAACGCCTAAAAAAGATCCTAGATAAAAATGTGTGCCTAATTTTTACTGTGTACAAACAAACATGCATACATACATGCGTAAATGCACACATACATACAGACATGCAGACAGACACATTCGTTAAAACGGGTTTTTCGAGTTCAGAGGGTCAAACTGTACACAAATCTAATACCTTCTCTGATGAGAATGCGAAATAAATTACTATACTGTAGTCTTATAATATTAATCATTGTTACTACGTGCCTCGCACGTCGTGTGGGTAACGTGCCACACACGATTTTTATCTGAGAGTAAATTAAATTTGCAGAAGTATTGTTATAAAGTGTTATTTGCGAAATATTTAAAAAATAGTTTTCAAACTATAGATATATATTGTACTATAATATTCACCAATAGAAGTGAGGGCGATTGTCAGGGTGAAAACCAGTGTATAAATGACCCTCATTGTTTCAAAGTAGGGGAAAAACTGAATAATTTATTAATGAAGAAGTTGGTTAATAGTGTAACAAAAGAATATTCTGGTGCTTCATTGTATATTATATAATATATTGTATATTCGTTATGTCATAGGCTCTTAGCGTCGCCGTTATCTTTGTGACTTATTTGCTTTTCATTAGAGTAAGTTTCGATACTAAAACTTGAATTACTGAATGGGTTAAATTGAGCTACGAAATTCGATGAATGTTTGCATTTTTTTAGCTAATCGAAAATGATATATGCTTATCAAAAAATAAAAAATGTCTCCACTGGGGTTCACTCGACGAGAAATTTCATCAGCTTTCTGAAAAATTACACGAAAATGTCCAGCTTTATTTACGATCTATGTGTTATGTCTCGAAGTCACCAGTGATATGAGTATTACATACGTTTGATATTTTACAATTTATAATGTATGCTATTTTATGTCCTAAAAGCAGTTGAACGTTTTTGATTTAATTTGTCTACATCCACTTGCAGAAATGTTTGATATCTATAAAGAAATCTATCGCTTGTGTAATTCGACTTCTTCACATGTTAGATAGTGATAAGCAAATTTTTTTTTTAATTGCGGAATCTCTGTTTATTTACCTTCACGTGTTATGAGCGTAAAAGACGACAAAAAGCTTATTAATTCCAGTAAAAAGAATTAAATAAAATAGTCTTAATTTTTTCAGTTGAATATTTACGCGGTTTTCCACGCATTTTATTTAATCTAGGCTTCATCAACAATCAGAGCTGTGATGACCGCTGGCCAACATTCATGGCGCTTTCAACTCCCAGATGCAGGCGCAGTATGAAATTGAATTTAAAAAAAAATAAAAATGCCAATTTTTGACAATAAACACAAGCCTAGTCCTAAATTGTCTAATAATCCTGAATCGTGTTCAAACTATACTGCGGTTAGTTTGAAAATACCAATATGTGATGTGAAACTACAGCGTAACCTACAATTGTTCAAAATTTATGAATCTCCTCTAAAATCTAGTGATTTCTTGATAAAAATTTCTATTTCGGAACAAAAATTCTAACTTGGCCAACATCAATTAACGTCAGAAAGTAATGTAAAGTTGTCAAAAAATTGTAAATATTAAATAAAAACTAACAATTTTTTATAAAAAATATCAATAATTTCCTACTGAACAGAATAACATATCAAGCCAGGAAATTGTTCAGAATTGTAAATCTTCTACAAAATCTAATAATTTTTGTCTCAGATGAGCGATTTCATACGAAAAACGTTGCTGTACGCTGGAACTGTGCAAAAATTGAAAACCTTGCTCGAACTATTACATGTAATGATTTTTGTTTAAACATTTTAATTTCCGGTAAAAAAACACTAGCAAAGCCGAAAACGTAAGTTGTTGCAAAATTTTCATTTTACGGAATCAAGAGCTGTTAGCTGGGTAACGAGTGATCTTCGGTTTTGATTCACAATGATCATTTCTTCATTGGCATAAAAGCCTCGTTTCCAAAAAAATATTGTCGTGAGACAAAATTCGAATAACTGTAGCAGAATTCTGCAAATTTTCGCACCTAGAGTGAATGAGGAATTTTGGAAGAGAACGTTCTATATATTTATTAGCATCGAATGCAGAATCAATTATTTCCGGATTCATGCAAATATTTTTTTTGAATGAATAATTTAATGAAGATCAAGACCCAACTTAATTTCTTTAGTCGTGAGAAAATTTTCCATATTCATCACGTCGATTTCAAAAAGTGTCTTTCATGATCAAGAACGTATTTTAGAATATTTGCCAAAAAATACTAGATTTCTGTACTACTAAAACATGCTCAAGTCATTTTGTAGTGAGAAACTATATTGGACATAAAATGCTGCCCGTAATTCTTTCATAATCTCCTGGAAAAGCAGGTGAATCGGAAAAGAGATGATCCATTTATTGAGAAAACACAGACAATTTCTATCTGGGCACCTGATTGCCTATTTTATAACTGCCATGACACGAGTGAAGGCCGCAAGAGCCAATTTCGAGAAAAGTAGGATCATTTGGATTTTCTCTAAAATGGTCTCTCAAAAGTTTAATAAATTTAGAGTACAATTTCTCGCGCGGCTACTGACTCAAAAATCTGGAAATCTTAAAATTATTATGAATGCGGCCATCTCAATCGAATTCGTATAGAGAGTTCTAGGATTTCATTGAGATTACCGGGAATGCCGAGATTTTCGAAATATCTTGCGATCGGGACTCTACAGGAGAAATGAGACTCAGCTATACTCGGCGGCGTTCGGATGGAGTCGGCTGTTCGTTCATCTCATGGACATATGGTTCGTCTCATCGAGGCAGTGTCTGCATCCAGAAGTTGCTAATGTGTAAATGGTTCGTGGTGTGAATGCTCCACACTTGGCGAAAGATTTATAAGATTTATAAGAGTTCAAAGAGCTCCTCCAAGAGTTTCCTCAAGAATTCGAGCACAAAAAACAAAGATTTCTCAGTGACTAGTCCCTCGCGATTTCTTTGGAAGGGTAACTGTAAACAATTTCAAAATGCGTGAGTTTTTGTCAAAGTAAAAAAACTTTACCCTGTAATTATTCATCCATGCATGCTCAAAGCTGGTAATTTGATTGTGAAGTAATGAAACGAGAAGCAATATAGAGTATACAGGTAACGTAATTACCTCGGTGGACATGATGTTCACTTGCCGTCGGTTTCAATATAAATTTTATTAGTGTTTTAACAGAAAGAACTTGCCGAAATAGAAATTTGGAAAGTCGTTTTCTGTCAAGAAAATTTATCATCTATTAGCAGACAACTTCTAAAATCGCAAGAATTAGGAATTAGCTAAAATCCAACTTTTGTATCAAATGAAAGGATGGTAAATAGAAGGTCTTGGAAGGTAAAACATGGATTACGCTTCACGTCCAATGTCGGAAGCTAGATAATAAAGTTAATAAGGAAAGTGTAATCTTGGCATCTCTGCGTCGAGGAAACAGCGATTTTTCTTTTTCTTCTCAATCAAAGATGCAGTCAGGTACTCAATCATTCTCATACAAGTCTCACTGTTCTTCATGCGGAAATGAGATAACATCCGAGTACGAAGAATGTCAGTTTCCTTTGGATAAATTGAAAGACAAAGTTGAAGGAGATTTCCGTCCACACGTAGAAACTGTTAGGACACAACTCCTTCAGAAATACGGCGAATATATTTCGATTGCAATTAGTGCCAAAAGGCTCCTGTGGTTTGCTTTTGAAACGCGGGATGCAAAATACTGGAAGATACCTGGTACATTTAGAAAACCTCAGAAGAGAAGGAAGAACGACTGCGCGTTGTAGGAACTGCTGCGGCAATCGTCCTAGAAGATATTCGCTCTGAGGTCTACGAGAAAAAACATTATCCTCCATCGGATAATTTTTTCCAAGGGATTGAGTCCGACATACCAGAGACTCTAAGTTTATTTCTGAACAACGTAATACTCACCAAGAAACGTGGGTCTCAAGAAAAATGGAAGAAGAAGAGCATTGCTTTGGCTCAGTGCGTAATATCCGCAGCAAAGCCAAAGCCATTTTTGTCTGCAATTCAAATTGGAGTAGCAACATTCTTTTACCCAAAAGTATAGATCTTTACAGCTAATCCACACGGTCAATATATTTTTACGACGTAAATATTAACAAACAGACAATGGATGGCTTGAACACTCTTCATGCCATCGGAGGTGTCCACAGCATAACTCCTTTAAGTGCTATTACTCCAGATCAAATTATTCCACGTCTCACAAAAAAAACCGACCGCTCACATTGTGTGGAATCTCGGAAACGATGAACTTCAAACGTACGAATTTAAAAACATTTAAGTTCTTAACCTTCATGCGTTCGTGCCAACTTGAGTCACACGAGCAATCACGCGGGCGGTCGGTTGACCGCCCACGTTTTTTCATGATTATCATGCTGTTTTTTCTACTTTTCATCCCATGAAAGCAAAGGAACTCTGATACAACTCGGCAAACACCTTTTTGATCAAAATTATTTATTTAAACAACACGAAAAAAATTCCCATCCGCATTCGCACGACTGTTACCAGACCGTCAATGTGACGAAAAAAATTCCCATCGGCGTTCGCACAACCATCACCTACTATCACCAGTCCGCCCGACCTTACGTCTCCGAGTTTGGAACTGAGCTGAGGGGGATAAGGGGTTTGGGTCAATCTAACTTGTGTAGGAACTAGCGCTTGTAAGCCCAATTAAAGAATATATGCCCCTCCCATCTCACCCAAAGATTAATGGTAAGCGCGACATTCGAAATTCCAAAAAGGCTGTCACGTGACTGCCCACGCGATTGGATGAAGGTTAAAGAAATAAAGATTGAAGACTTTAATAGAATTCATTCGATTTCATATTCTATAATGTCGTCCACTGCAGATTTAATGTGGATGTATAGAAAATAGGCTGACATGCCTCATATACCTGGATGAAGTGGATTTATGGAAAAAGTGACAGCGAAACTTGTATTCCAAAAATCATTTGTATCATGCTTGCCTTTTATTAACTCTCCATCGAGTAATTATGATACAATCTACCCAGCTCTTGTATCTGCTGCAAAGAATTGTATGATCAGCCACTTTTTTTGAAAGCTCGAGGAATTACCTCCTCTGCCCTTGATTCGAGATTGAAATAGTATATTTCGATACGAGAGACCAAATCACCCATGAGGACTCCAGTGTCGAACACTATTTTTCTTTATAAAATACTATGGAAAACCCGAGATATGCAGACTTGACGAAATGTGTGTTTCTCTTTCCTGAAAATAAAAGAAAACGTAACTCGTTGCAACCATTTCTTTATTTATAAAAACTTTCGAAAAGATTATGAAATGTATCTTGTGCCTTATATTAATATCTGTAACAGTCTTTTGAACTCTTTTATCTCTCATTCTTTTGAAGTCTTTGAAAGATTGAAAACAAACTGTCACGAACGAAATGAACCCAACCTCACCCAAAATGATGTTCGCATAGTAACCGTTTACGACGCTAGATGACAACCGGTGGCCAAAATGTTTTGGTAACCGTGGAGACCGTTTTGATAACCGGTGACATCGTATTGGTCATCGATGTTGGGGATTTTGCTCATTGCTTTCGTGCACAGTGCGAAATCGGCCATTTTCGATGTCTGTAAACGGTGGGCAAACGAAGGTTTTGCATGTATGTATAAAGAAAAACGTTGTTATAAGACTGGTCGGATTTCATTTATAGTTGTCGTTCTTGGGAGCGATTGGATTTATAATGGCTGCAGGGGGTTGGACGAGCTTCTTAACAAAATTTGTGTATTGAATTCAATTGACAAAATGATGTCAGGACACGCGCATGCGCGCGCCCTCAGAGCGCATATGCTTGTCCATCTTGCAGCTGCAAAAATAGTGATGCAGGAAATTGATATAACAGCCGATCAACGCCAGGATTGGAAGAAATTCTATGGAATTTAGATAATTCAGTGATACTTGCGGCTGACCAAGAAGAATTTCACAAAAATCTTGCTAACAAATTTGAAGAGAAGCTGGTAAAGTTTGAAAAGCGTGATGATACAGCGAAATTGTGTTTGCAATAGTTTCGGATGGCGACGCGACGCTTGTAAAACAGTGTATCGAGGCGGAAAGAAGCGGGTACTGGAATCTCTATCTCGATAGTATCCAAAAAATGCTTTCTTACTTCCATGCCAGTGGCCATTTCTTGTCTGCAAAATATTCCCACTAATATCTACAAGACGTGCATGGCTCGAAGCATTGGTGATCTTAATCATGGAAGAAGAGTCAAGGAAAGCGTTCTAACGGAGTGGACTTTAGGAATGATATTCTTACACAACGTTTGCGGTAAAGTTGAAAATGTCTGTAATGCAGATTTCGCTTCTTCCGAACTCATGTAGACAAGCACTGGAATAATTGTAGATAAGAAGGTAAATTGCCACATTTCGCAAGAACTTGGCACTATTGGCATTTTAAAAATCGTTGGCAGCGACTTTCATACCGTAAAATTTAAACGGCATTACCGAGCACAGCCACTTGACTGTATGGGTGGAGGTGTACACGTGGAAGATATAGTAATCCCTATTAATCCGTTCATGCTTTTTCAAGGAATGCGCATTGCCGAAAAGCCTGATAATCAACTGGAGGGATTCTTCGCGTACGAACTTGCGCCTCTTCCCTTATCGCTCTTCAATGAGAATAGCATGCGCAAGTGCGTCAAATCTTCTTTGTATAAAGCTTTTGATCAATGCGATCTTGGCATTCATTTCGGAGAGGCTCTGATCGTTATTGATGGAGGATATTTATTGCATCGAGTCGTGTGCAATTGAATTGCAACATTTTCGTATATCTGCAACAAGTACGTCACGTACATTCAGTCACATTACACATAAAATGCCATGATCATATTTGATGGTTATCATGGAGATGTAGCTGATCGCAGTGGTTTCATCCTTCTTGTCCTCCACCAGCTGGAGGTTCGAACAATCCGCTCTCCGCATCTTCGTCCGTTTGTCTTTTTTCACTCCTTAACCGTTTCTGTCTCTTGTATTATTCTTTTAATTTTAAAGCACAACTGCAATTTTTGCTCCTTAACCGATTCTGTATTCTTAAAATTTTAGCATGACATCTTGCCTAGTACTGCTCATGATACCGTTTCTGGGTTACTTACCGAAAAAGATTTTCTTCCAATTTCTATTTCCGTCTCGTTGTGTAGGTCTGTCTGGTCACTGTTTCGAATAAAAACTTCGGAAGCAAAGAGACTAAACAATCCCAAAACGAGGCCCAACGACGGGAAAGTTTTCGTGTTCAGTAATTTTGATTCTCAGTGCTGAAATATCAAGATGCAAACTTCTACCAATCACTGAATTTATATCTACTCTTTCATTTTCATTACAAAGTATTCGTTACAAGAAGATTCCATAAAAGCTATTGATCACAAGCATTTTAATGTATTAACCAGTCATGGCGTCTATCGTAAGAATAGCAGCATTGTTTTCAATTGCAGAGCGCGCTCATTTGTTTCACAAACACTCACGAAAGTCATAAAGAAAAATTTATTTTCTATCAACTAGTCTCAGATTCGCCCAACCATATATTTGAAAATTTGTATAGCAATTGAGTAGTTAGAAAAATACTATCTGGTGTATTGACAAAAATTGACGAAAACTGACGAAGGTCTCCAAATTCATAGTATATTGACTGTTTAAAATATTTAACAGATTCATGTAAAATCACAATTTGACTTTGGATCACAAGCAATATTACATGTATATAAGTTTTACATATTCTCATTTGAAAAAATGGTGCAGATGATGGTCGTTCACACGTGGATTTAAATTCTCTACGCTATAATGATTCATAATTGGGCGGTTGGAACCTACTGGAATTTCTGCGATCTCCTCTCGGCTCAATGGGGTAACTGTGCCACTTTCCATATTTATTTTCGCACGTCTTGTTTCGCCACTAGTACGTGTATAGATTCCAGCAAAAACATTAAAAGTCTCCAGTATCGCATACACGTCATCATCGGATGTTACTAATACAATTTGTTCTTCAGTTGGCACAGGCTCATACATGTTTCTTCCTATTCTTATTTTAAGTACTTTATCAGAAGGAATAGTGTATCTTCGAAGTTTAAATATGCGGTGATGATTCTTATTAGAAATGAGACGAATTAATGTAAGCTGTTCAGGTCCACATCCATACCCGTCAGACGAAGGTAGCCTTTCAGGAGGAACCATAGAACTAGCAGAAGGACGCCTTGCTGTAGGGTGCCTTGCAGCAGGACGTCTTGCAGGAGGAAGCCCTGCGGGAGGAGACCTGGTCCTGTAACGAAGAGGACGTTCGGAAAGAGAAAGAGACCTGTGAGGTGAATGCTGTCTTTCGAAAGAAGAAAAAGAAGTTCTGCCACAAGGAACATCAGGAGTGAGGTCGTCATTAGGGAAGAGATCGAACTGTGAACTTAACTCTGAAACAACAAAGAGATCATTTTTGTAATTACTCATGAAAGCCCCATGTTTCTCTTACAGTTATAAAAGTGATATTATGATAAGAATAAGAAGGTCCGCCACAAGGAAAAATAGGAATACTTTTGCTATTATGTAAATGGCGAAATTGCAAATTTAAACCTGCCAGGAGAGAGAGAGACGATCAAATTTTGTTGACGTATGTTGGCATTTCATAAAGCTCTCATGTAGAAAATTACTCATTTGCCCCTCTTTTTATTGAAGGCAGTTGTCAGATCCTTATTAAGAAAACTCGACTAGTATATCTTCGAGTCAGTACTATTTTAGGCACTTTCAGGATTTTTCATTATTGGTGAATAGAAGTACTATGCAAGTCTTCTTAGACCCAACTTTTGTATTTTGACCAGTCTTTGGTTGAGCCATTATTAAAATTAAAAAATAGTGAAAGTAGGTGCCGCACGCCTACAAGAAAGGGGTTTGTAGCCTATTAGGACGCTACTTAGATCGTTCAAACCTAACTCTCTTACACTTTCCCTCCCCTACGTTCTCCTAATTTTCCTCTCCTTCCCTACTTCTCCTATTGTCACTTCAGCCTTCGCTTCCCATTCCTCCCCCAAATGATTCCTCTACTTCCTGGTCTACACACGTCTTCCTCTGCTACCCTTTCCCAATCCTCAATTCCCTTATCCTTGATTACCTCCACTACCCTTCTAGGCCTCACTACCATCCTCCGCTTCCAAAAATTTTCCCTACTTCCCCTCATTTCCCCTCCCTAGTCTTTCCTTACTTACCGACACCTAATTTTTCCTCATTTTCCCTACTACCCCTATCCCTCATTTCTCACACTTTTCCCTACTTACATAAGCCTTTATCCTTTTCACTTTCCCTCCTGGGAAAAAGTAAGACGGACGGAGGGATGCACGACCGATACTGTAAGGTTTTCTGCGCGGAGCAGCACAGTGGTGCAGAAATGTATTTTTGCGGACAAATTCGTCCACAGGATACTTTTCAGAATCAATTTGACATTCATTTTTTTAGAAATACTCTGGATCAAATTCCTCACAAACTTAAGAAAACCTTTTTTCATTTTTTTTTTATGTTTAACTATACGATCACAATCCAATATAACCAATCGGATGTAAATTGATTTAATTTTGTATAAAAGATTTATTTAAATGACGTATAGTTCTGTCAAATTTTTTAATCTACCAATTGCAAGGAAATATCCGTTGAAATAGTAAAACAGTTAATCTTGGGATGAGAATATTTGATCAAACGACGATTTTTTATTAACAAAAATTAAGTTCCCAAGTGTTTGAACAATTTGTAATGTTTACCCTGATTCTTGAGTAAAGATCACGTGCAACAAAAATTACCCCATGTGGGTAAACTTTCCCTGACGTCTCGGCATTTTTCAGCTTTTATCCACGCTTGTAAGGAACTTTTGACAGCTCTAACGATTCGGGAAGTCAGCCTTTATGAAGCCGCACTTATCCGATTTGCCTGTTACACCCAGCAACAGCTAACTTCACTTCAGCTACTTCTCGAATCTTTTGATTTCTGTGACGTAATGTTGTGATGTTACCATTCCAAACGATTCCGGCGATTTAATTTCTTGTTTTTGATCATTTCAGACTTTTTGATTTCATACCAAAATAGATGAATTTTTGCCCGCGAAGACGAATTTCCGTGTTGAAAATTAAATATTTCCTACTTTCATAAATGCGAAAAACGTAAATTTGTTTATAAGAATTATCTACATCGATGGCAACGATGCTCGTTTACTCAACGTTTATAATCACTTTTACGCGATTTAACGGCGGAATCAGTATTACATAATGCATTCAAATACCAAGAGTGTAGCAAACATGAGTTGTGTTCATTGGTTCGTTTATAGCGATTAAATAAATCGACAAATGTATTCTTTAATAAAAATTTCCTTCAATAGTAAGAATTTTTACTAATTCCGTGTGTCTTGAAAAAAATATTAATAAAAAAAGCAAAATAGGTAGTTTAAATGAAAAAAAATTACGGTATTTTGTTGTCATTCAAGCTGAATAAAAAATTATTGGAAAATTCAAAAATAAATGTACAGAAATACGACCCGTAAAACTTTACACGATGCGCGATTCATTGCATTCTTTCAAACTTCATTTACTGATATAATGTACAAGCATCTTACTGTACGCTACATAAAGGTTGAACGAAGCGACCGGTATCTGTCGCTGTCATGCTTCAAGATTAGGTCTCAATCACGCTGTGTCCTCACTTAAGGCTCATGTAGTGGGTATTCCAACCTACAAAACTCACCTCAAAAAATTGGTTTCGAATGCTGGCGCACCGAAAGGATGTCAGCGGGCAATTTTTTTCCCCACAGGAATAACATATTCATATTTGAGGCGGAAAGTCCCTCCGGAACGTCAAAACTCGCGATAAATATTAAAAAATTAAAAAATAAAAACATTTTTCAG
>CAKNXH010064213.1:84647-111776 GCA_932178445.1 Andricus quercusramuli
CGCGCCAACTGCGGCCAACCAGTGCGCGGCCCGAACGCAAGCGCAGTAGCAAAAGGCGCCAGTATTGGCATCAGTGGTTTGGGTAACGTTCAAATAAATTATATTTCCGTGATACCCGCGCCGGAACTTGCGACTTATACGTTCGTTCAGAAGAATCTAAGTTGGCCTTCACTCGATTGGTGACGTCAGAGCGAAGTGATGTGGCATTTATTCCTCTAGAGAACTAAATAATGCCATACGCATCCCCAATCTACCCCTTCTCCCTGAAACTGCGCATCACAACTTAGATTCTTCTGAACGAACGTGGTTGCTCGTTCCGACGCGGTGATTGGGGAAAGCACTGTGTGCGACAAGCGGGATACGTCGATCACTAACTCGCATGATTTGCCACGCTCGCGCAGCAAACTTCATGCTTTTTGGTGATCGATGCTGTATCCCGCTTGTTGCACAATTTACTATTATTCAAAACAACCATGTTATGAGCCTAATGTGCCACCTGAAAATTGAGCGTTAAATAGCCATTTATCTAACGGTGTCAGCTGCTGTAATATTATTATTTCCAAACGACGCAACACTTCAAAATTACTGGCTGTGATGCAATACGCTTTAAAATTAATATGTCTCCTCCTGCCATTAGTTATTATTCTCCCCATTTTCTCAGCAAAACTAACAATACACGGTTAGGCTAAGCTCTCTAAAACGAGAAAAATTCTACAACTCGATCTTCTGACAGCTTGGAAGATTGAGATAATAGTAGTTTTTTCAATTATGAAACACACACGTAAATTTGCAGCGTGTTTAACAGAATGGTATTTAACGTAAGGCAGCCAAGTTGGCCAATATGTCAACGAGGAAACATGTTTTCGCGAATTAAACGAAACTCTAATTAAATATCAGGTTTTAAGATAATATGATGTTAGCAAACGTCTGACTTTATGTGTATAAATTAGAACGGTCAAAAAAATCAAAAGTTCGATTTTTTTTTGAACAAATAGATCATTTTGTGAGGTTTCCAAAAAATTAATTTTGTTTCCTTTTTAAAAAATGTTTAGGAGTTGCGCCTAGCATCTCAATTTCGTTATAAGATTAGAACGGGGAAAAGTACCAGTTTTAATAATATGAGACTGGAAGGCGCACATTTAATTTAAATGATTGCAAATTACATAGACATCTTAAAATTACTGCGTCAAATGTAACGTATCATTTCAATGGTCAAATAAAAAAGTTCCACGTATTTTTTATTAACTATTAATTGTTAAAGCAATTTCACTAGGTTGAACTTTTTTCAAATTTTTTCGCAAATTATCGATACCCTTACAACGAGATGAACTAATCAGGTAATATAAAAGTCAGTACTGTCGATTTAGTTTATTTTTAATTGTTTATTATATTTTTTTTATATTTATTGTTTAATGGTTTATTGTTCATTTTTAAATGTTTTTCCAAAGAAATTGGAAAAAATTTACACCTTCTCTGAGTAACATTAACTAACTGCTTCGAATAAAAAACCAAAACGATCCATTCCACTTATTGCTAGATGTTTAAGTACTTTTTCACTGTTGGAATGTAACTTTGACTAAAATAATACAGACACTCTATACAGTTCATACAATTGAAAATAAATTCAATTGACCCTACTGATTTTTTATACAGTTTATCTCGTTGTGAGGGTACCTAAATTTTCTGGAACTACGATTTTCGGATTGCAGTGTGATTTTTTATAGATGACAGTTGCCTCCAGTGGGGTCCTGCCGTAGTTGTTAAACCTGTTATATATATATATATATATATATATATATATATAAATTATTGTTATTATATTTACCAATAGAATTAATTATAATTGCTGATGTAAAGACCAGAGTATAAATGATCCTCATTGTTTCCAAGTAGAAGAAAAACTGATTAATGTATTACTGAAGAATTTGGTCAGCAGTTTGACAAAGGAATATTCTGGTGCCTTATAGTAGATTGTATAATAAGTCCTATCGTTGTTATCTCAACGAATATAGGCGTCAAGTTTATCTTTATTATCATTCATAAGAGTCAGTCTCAAGCATACCAATTTTATTAGCAAATTCGTTACAGCTGAAGTAAAAAATACATTTTTCAAAAAGAATAAGAAGGGCATTTATAAGAATTATGTGATCTTTGATTATGATCTATTAATATTATATATTTTCACAGTTATTGCGCTTTTGTCACGCAGCGACCAGAGCCACCCCCGATAACATTCTTTGATAAGCCTTTTCGGACTCCATTTTAATCGCTTTGTTTTGATCTATAACAAGTTTCATTTATTGAAAAGTCTATTTGTAGGTTGCTGGAAGAAGCATTGACATTATACGTAAACTTCAGTATTAAAATTTGTTGTCACCATCAGCCAAGTTATCAACGGAAAAGCTCAAGAATCTACCCTAACACCAGAAACGATTACATGTTGATCTTGCAACAGATGACTCAATGTATGGGTTTTATTTTGATTTCAATAATGTTCTTCATCATTAAAAACTGATGCAGTTATATGCTGTGAATTATTTTTTATAAACGTTAGGGTGTGCTGCCCTACAGGAAACTTATTATAGATAAATTATTTTCCCTGATACCCGCGCTGGAACTTGCGGCTTACATGCTTGTTCAGACGAATCTAAGTTGGTGTTTTCTCGATTGTTGACATCACAGGGAACTAAACGGGCATTTAGTTCGCTAGAGAACTAAGTAACGCTATGCGCATCCACCATCCGTCTCTTCTCCCTGAAACCGCGCAGCCGCCAGGTACCTCTTCGACCTGCCACTTATCGTATTCACACGCAAATATGCATGTGAATAATAGTACATTATGATACAAGTGCGGAAAGTAGGAATCACCAGCCCGCACGCGTATCATATACTATTTTTTATAACCCCTGTGTAGGCAAGTTCGTGACATAAGAAATATTGGTATGTAATAAGATTGCTGGGTGGAGGGCGGGGTCCAGGGCAGAGCCTCTCTCAAACATAAGCTTCCCAAAGATACACGAGGTTGCAGCAGACAAACTAACCTAAACGATCAACTTCTCAGCTGACGAAATGATGGCAGTGTTGATAAAGTGGACCGTGCGTTGGCCATCACGCTGGACAAATTCTGCAATAGGCTGTAATCTGGCCCCCGATTCAAAATCGAATTAAATTAATTCGATTTTGAATCGCGCGCCTAAAATGTTGACCAATGGCAGCTTATACTATTGGATCACGTATCCGGAGGCTTCAGATTGGTTGTGATAATTCTTGGGACCAATTAGATACTAGCCGTTCCCTTAATTTCCGTGCGTGGAATACAGCAGATACATACTTTCCTGCAAAGTATGCTCGATGGTCAACATTCCCGCACGAAATTTTGTACGGGAATGTTATGATCCCCGCACACTTTGACTTCATCAAGAATCGGCCATTTTCTGCTCATTTTTTGGTGCATATACTAAGAACTTCCCGTACAGTGTTGCAAAAAATAATTTATTTCACATATTTTGACAAAAGTTTTTTCGACCCGGTCCCTAAGGAATAAAGTAATATAATTTGCGATGTGCGGATGCGCGAAGATTGCATCGACGCTCGGGGGTTGTAAATGGCAACTTTCTTCTCCTCCTAGACAGGAAAAGTGAAGTGTGATTTTGATGCATCAGTGAAGTAAACAATATTCAATTTCCGTTCTATGTTTTTGGAAATTAAAACAACTATTGTCTAAGACTTTGATTT
Organism: Andricus quercusramuli; assembly: GCA_932178445.1. Classification (NCBI taxonomy): domain Eukaryota; kingdom Metazoa; phylum Arthropoda; class Insecta; order Hymenoptera; family Cynipidae; genus Andricus; species Andricus quercusramuli. The sequence continues at coordinate 88,383 of CAKNXH010064213.1, forward strand.
ATACGTGGTTTATCCGCTCTACTTGAAAATGTCCTAAGGTCGGACGGAAGATGCCTGCTTGAGTATACTCGATTTCATTTGGGGTCAATAGTATAACCGTGCCGTTTTCCATGTCTATGTTCGTTTATTAAAAGTCTCAAATATTACAAACACATAACCATCACATATTGACAATACAATTTGTTCTCAGGTTAGCATTGACCCATATGTGTTATGTTTTATGAGTACTGTAATTGGTTTATCGGCAGGAAAAGTGTATCACCGGAGTTCAAATAGCCGATGTCGATTCCTATGGGGAATTAGCCGAATAAATCTAAGTTCTTCAAGTCTACACACCAAACCGTCAGGAAAAGGAATGCTGACAGTGAGCCTGACAATATAGGCTGGAGGAGACCTGGAGCTGACACGAAAAGGGATCATTTCAGGAGAATTATGTCTTTCAGGAGAAGGTTAAGGTCCACGACGTCGACCACCAGCAATAGATTCACAATTAGGTAAACAATCAAACTGTGAGCTAAATTCTGAAAGAAACAGAGGATTAACCTTTTTTTAAAACATTGATTAAAACTCCGGGTTTTCGCTCGAAAACAGAAGTGAAAGATCCTTTAAGCAATGCATTAATATTAAAGGTAGAGTTTCTAGTTTTCGCGTTTTTTTGTCTCTTATGAAAAAAAAACGTGTTACATCCTTGATCTGGAGGTTCCTAAATGCCACAATTGTTCTGATCGAAATTTGATTTTGAGGTTTTGCTTGCGTTTAGAGATTTGTAGGAAAAAAGTTATCCTATTTGTATAAGAAAAACTTTTGCAATATTCAAAATACAACAATACGATATGTAGCTCATTTGTTTGCGTCTTTGAGAATCAACCATTGACCTGTTGTTAAAACTTTCATGACCTACCAGTACCGATTTATAAAGTTTAAACAAAATGTGCCTATTCTGTTTATATAAGAAAAACTTTGCCCATACTAGGAATACTGCAGTGTACTGTATCTGACATGTGTGTTCGCGTTTTCGAGACACGTCAAATGACCTATTGACGAACCTTCTATGACCTCTCATGATCTCACAATACTTATTTATGCAAAATATATTGTTTATCTTTTTGATATGAGGAAACCTTTTTTAATTTTGGAAATACTACAGTAATGTATTTGATATGTTTGTTCGCGTCTTCGCGACACATCGATTGCCCAAATTAGGAACCTTAAATGCTCTACCATGACCTACCAATATCATTTCAAAATTTTGTAACCAAATTATTTTCTTTGCTTATAAGAGTATTATTTTCTATGTTGGAAATGTAACAATACTGCATTTGATGGGATTGTTTGTGTCTAAGAGACGCGTGGATGGACCTGTTGACGAATTTTCGATTACCATTCTTGATTAATCAATAGCTATAACTTGAAAAGTTAAAAAGAAAAGTTACATTGTTTTTTATAAGAAAACTTTGATTTCAATTTGGAATATAACAAAACAGTAAGTTAAAAAGTTTTTCATTGGACATATCACATTAATTGACATTTTGGTGAACCCCCTGCCTTTCTGAAAATAAGAAACATAAGCTTGAAAAATATTGAAATATCTATTTTTTCCTTTTCAGGGGAAAATCGCCCAATATTCAGAATCAAAATCATTTGATACCTATGAGGAAGCAAAATGTCAATCAAAAATGATTTTAATTCCAAATCAACAATAGTTGAATTCCACCAAACAAGGCGAATTTTCAACACCGAAGTGGATAGACTGCCGGTATCGGTGAAATTACACATTTCCAGAATACCGAAGAGATTGTCAGTTATTTTGGAGTAAGCTCATGTGGTTTAAGGGTTACTTCGTCATATTTTGGCCCTTCATGTTTTATATGGAACGTTTCATGTATACAGGGTGTCCCAGACTCAAGTACATATTTACACTTCATCCTTAGTCTATCTTATCCGCTGCTTATATTCGAATGCTTCGCCTTACATAATAACAATAATATTAATACAATTCTTCTTAAACTTCTAAAATGAGCGATCTTCCAGGCCTTCCGTTTTCTCTTACCATCAAATGCATTTTCACCGATTTAAAATTTGAAATTTTTACTGGTTACTTTCCTTTAAACAGGATTACACGTTTGGCTCTGCCCTGATCCCTTGCTTTCTCTTAATTCTTCCAGTTTTTTCATCCACATCACTCCCTGTCCATTAACATCCAAGATCCATCTCACAAACTCATCCACACTCAACGGACCATCTTCCTCTCCTGTACACCTCTCTAACACATGTGCCCATGACTCCACTTCGTATCCACATACTCTGCACAGATTGTCCTCTTCATCCATCCAATATCTACAAGCTCTCACTCCTTCTCCCATTCTAAACCGTACCACCCTGTTCCATTTGTCTTCCTTTTTCATCTTTCGCAAATATTCTGGTTTTCTCAACTCTTTGACCATCATATACCATCTATTGTACCTAGAATACATAATCTTTCTCCATCTCTCTTCTCCTTGTCTTACTAATAGCTCTAATTCTATGTTCTGCCAATCCAGAACCCCTTCTTGTATCTCACAAACCCTCCTCATTTTTGTCCTTTCTTCCTCCCATTTCGAGTTTCCCAAATTTCCTCTCGTCTCCTTGTTCCGAACTTCGTCCAAGCATACTTGTGCTATTCTGCTCCCCTCTCCCCTTCTCAGTTTCTCTTCAAACCTCCAGGCTCTCTTAATTTGTCTCGTTACCATTTTCTCCCTTCCTAGTTCTTTCCTCAACATGTATCCTGGGCAATTCCAACTAATACCCATTACCCACCTCAGAAATCTCTCATGCATGCTTTCAACTTTCCTATGTTCCTTTCATCCCCAGACTTCTACCCCATAACCTAATACCGCCCATACCAACGCATCAAACAACCAGACCCTCATTCTCCAATCGTTCTTGAACCTTCTCCTTCCTATACCCCATACTTGGCCCATTACTTTGCTAATAGAACTACGTCGTCCGCGTATGCTAGAGAGTATAGTTTGCTATTACCCAGAATCGTCCCCCCTTTTCCTTTCTCCTTTAGCTTCTCCTCTAAGTCTCCCAGCAGCATATTAAAGAGCAGCCGACTCAACTTGCACACTTGCCTACGACCTCTTTCTGTCCAGAAAACCTCCACATTTTCCCCCCCTATCTTCACCCTAATCCTGGTTTCAGTAAAAATTTCCTTTATCCTCTTCACTAACCCTTCCTCTATTCCCTTTTCTTTCATTGCCTGCCATAGAACTTTTCTATTCACTGAGTCAAAAGCTGCTTTAAAATCTACGAACAAGGCTACTAATTTCCCTTTTTTTCTCCCGAAGTTTCTGTTAACCAAGTAGTTGTGTACGTAAATGTTATCTATTGTTCCCATCCCTTTTCTAAATCCCGTCTGATTGTGTGGGATACTTTGTTTCTCTTCTATCTGACTCTCCAACCTTTTTCTTAGAATCTCCGCGTATAAATTATAACCCACTAGCATGAGGGTGATCCCTCTGTACTCTTCTACCTTCTTACCTACCCCTTTCTTGACAAGCGGTACCACCAGCCCTGTCCTCCACTCCTCCAGCCACCCTTCGTTCGCTTCCTCCCTTTCTCCCTGGACTGTCTTCCTATTTAGCCCTTCAATCCTATTTTGTTCTCCCCCCAGCAGACCCTTAAAATAATCCGTTCATTCATCCATTTCTATTTCTTCATTCACGCTCCTCCTTCCTCCTCTTTCCTTGTTTATCACATCCCAAACCCTACCTTCTTTGATTGCTTTTTCTACTTCTTCCTTTCATTTCTCCTTTCCTTTTTGCTTTTTCCCTTCCAGCATCCTCTCATGTTCTCTTTTCCTCCTGTTGTACTCCGCCTTCTCTATTTCTCCTTTCCTCCATTTTCTTACAGACTCTTTCATTCTCTCCTTACTCTCCCTGTATTCCTCGTCCCATCAGCCTCTCTTTCCCTCTCCTCTTCCTTCCTTCGTACCTATCTCATCCCTTACCTTCTCAATCGACCCTTTCAACCTTTCAATCAACAAGTCTACTTCCTCCTCCTTTTCATATCTAACGTTCTCCTTTTCCATTTTTTGTTCAAACACTTTTATTTTATCTACCCCTCCCCCAAAGTCTCCCATTTTCGTGTTCCTCCCCCCCCCCTCTTTCCTTTCTCCCTCTGCCGCGCTTGTGGATGTCACCTTTCAGTGTCGCTATTACTGGGAAGTGCTCGGACCCTATCTCATTCCCCATCTTCATACTGCATATCATATTCCTCATTATTTCTTCCGCCAGGATGTAGTCTATTACTGTCTCTCCCTTACCTACAAATGTGATCTCTCCCTTCTCATCTCCTTTCATATTGCCATTACATATGAGCCATCGTGTTTCTCCTATTACTTCTAGTAACCTCCTCCCCTCCCTGTCTATCTCCCTATGTTTAGAGCTTCTTATATAGGCCTCCTCTTCTTCATCCCAAGTCCCTCCCCCTTGCTCGCCAGTCCAAGCATTCAAGTCACCTCCTATCAAAACCAACTCTTCCTTCTTTTCCTCCATCCACCTCCTTATTACTCTCCAACCTTCCTCTTCCCCTCTTCTTCTATATACATAAACCACCGCTATTTCAACTTCTCCAATTATAATCCTTCTTACCATTGTTCCATCCTTTTCCTGCCTATCCTCCTCTGATCTCCCTTTTACTGCCAGTTCTTTTCTCACCCCTGAGACCATGCCGCCCATCCCTCTACCTTTAACGTGTTCCTTTCTCGATTCTTGCATTGTCCACACATACCCTTTAGGTAACATCCTTTTCATCCCCTTCCAATCCTTCTCATCTGCCGATGTTTCACTTATCATAATCACATCCCATTTTTCTAACTCCTCAAATATTCAATATTTTTTCAATATTTTATAACTCAAAAATTAAACTAAAACGATTAACAACTCACGAATAACGATTAACGCTTCATGCGAGCGGGAAGGCACCCCTCTCTGACTGGTCACAGAAATTAAGTTGGTCAAACGCCTAAACCTTTCTAACGTCTCGTAGGGGCGGGTAAGCCCCCTGTCACAGGACAGAAAAAAAATGTTATGTACAATGACAATAATAATGTAATAATGCAAGAAATATATAATGAAAGATATAATGAAAATGTGATGACGTATAATAATGTTATGTAATAACGTACCGACAGAGCATCCACTTCCTTTCGACAAAGTAGTTGAATCTCCGACAAAACAGATAAACTTTCAACACAGAAAGAAAACAAAATTTCAATTAAATCTTTGATGTGTTTAGCCGAAAAGACATATTTTCAGTTTGAAAAAATAAAAATGTGCTATGCTCGCAAATTCGATACGAGTGAATTTTTCTATAAAAATTATTTATAACAATGACAGTTATTCTTCATTTATTTTTTGTTTGTGATTAATTATGTATTACTTGTGCGTAATTCAACGAATATGAACCGAAGGCGAGCTCAGTTGGTGAGACGTCATTTTGCAATAGCTTTCAGTAACGTCACGTCACGATGCATCGCTTCTTTTAAATTTAATTTACTGACAGCCTCATACCAGATCGGATTATTATTTGATTTCGATATATGTTATACTATTATATTTACCAATACAATTAATTATAATTTTCAAGGTAAAGACCAGAGTATAAATGACCCTTATTTTTTCCAAGTAGAGAAAAAAACGATTAACGTATTGATGGATAATAGTTTTGTAAACCTTGTAGCAAAGGGACAATCTGGTGCTTCGTTATCGACCATACATATAATATATACTATAGTTGTTATCTTACAGATTATATACACAAGATATCTTTCTGAGACATTAACATTTCATTAGAGTCGATAGTAAAGATAAATATTGATATACTAAATTCGCTAAAGTTGAAGTACGAAATCCCATAGAACCTTGAATTTTTTGTTAAACTTCTCATGTTATATATCCTCTTCAAAAAGACGAAAATATCTCTACTAGGCGTCATCCGACTTGAAATTTCATAAGCTTTCTAAATGATTGCAAAAAATGCCAAGCGTTATTTTCGACTTGGTTGTTCTGTTTCGAAGTCATAACTGATGTCAGTTCACGTGGACAAATTCAATGTGGCTACCAACACGTAAAAAATGTTTTAAATCGAAACGAAGAATTAGATTGCTTGCGTAAATCGACTTTTCCAAAGACTAGTTAGCGACCAGAGAAATGGTTTTCAATTTCGAAATCTCCGTTTAGTCATCTTTACGTGTTTTGAGCTTGAAAGAAGAAAAAAATGTTCTTAATTGTCAGAAGGCAAATATGTGAATTGTGTAGATCATCAAGCCTTAATTGCCACACAAGCGAAATCAAGTCCTGTCACTGATATTCTTTATTTTATTTGTAGCACGTTGCTAATTTGATTTCATCCGACAGTGATATGCCCGGTCGAGTTATAAGAATTATTCGTTAATGAATAATTATACCGTTATCTGTACTTCACTTGGGATATATTCTGTCAACTCCCAAGTAATAAGACAAGAGGACATGTCCCAATTATTCACAAAAAATAGCATTATACTTTTTTATCAATGGCACAGGTCAACAAATAAAGTCACACGTATGTAATACAAATAAATTGGAAAGACACTTTTACTCGCCAAATAGCTGTTCAGCTTATTCTTCTCATTATTAGAAAAGGTCTGATGAGATTTTCGGGTTAGCCCCAGACACTTCCTCTTCTAATGAACCGTTACTTATTTATCCGTTATCGCTGTCGATAAAGCAACTCTAGTCCATAGAGGCACGGGTGGCGTGCCTCTATGGCGAGGCACGGGCGTATCCAATCAGACAGGCGTTTAGGATTTTTTGCGAAGGAGTTTCCTTTCCAGGGACTACTTACTTGGTCCAAGAAGCATGTTAAAACTGCTAAGATGATTTTTGATAGGTGCTCCTGTGTGACGGTTCCAAAAAATTGATTTTTTCGCATAAATCTAATCTAAAGCATGTATAGACTATACTGCTAAAGTAATTATCCAAAATTCGAAGTCGTTGGAAAGTTACAGCAGTAAGAATCTAAGGTGTTTAGAACTTGCGGCCGACCGCTCGGCGGGGCGGAAAACAGAATATTATACTGTGCGAGTGTTTCAATTTTGCAATGAGTTACAAAAAAGGCTTTGTACTCATAATCTGCCAATGTTCGACTCATCGACATTACCATCAATTTCAAATGCACCCGTTCTTGAAAACGACATGGCCAACACATTAGACAGACCGAGCACCGTTGTAGGAAAAGCTGTACGCGCTCTTGCTTCCACGCAGCATTTACATAGGGAATAAACGATCAAGGTAATACGCGGACTGATTGCCTTGATTTTGTGTATGTTATTTATCCCCAAGTCCGTGATATTCTTAACCCGAAAAACAAAAAAGCCAGCCGTGAATTGACAAATAAAAAATCTTTGGATTCTGTAATGTCAGTTGCGCCAGTACAAAAATCTACTTTTCTTCAAATGCTAAAAAATGCTGCTGACATGAGAGAAAAATACCAAAAACAGGATGTTAGATATAGTGAAACGGTTTATAATAATTGAACATGACGACTCTAGATTTTAAATGTAGCATCATATACTTAAGTTCCAAAAGGATAGAAAGAATTGATTCCATGAAATCAACCAAATAAGGAAAGAAGATTAATGGATCGATAATTGCACACGCAATTTGATTTTGAGAAGTGGGGATTCGCGGGTCTGAGAGGAAGCGAGACCCAGTCGCGGGTCGGAAAACCCAGGTCAATCAGTCCTTTCGTGAGCCCACTCAGGAGTAAAGGTTCTCGAGGACGCTTCGACAATCGGCGACTTTACTTAGGAAAATTTCTTATAGACTCTGGTGCGTTAGGAAGGCAACTCTGGTCTACCAGAATAATCAGGATTTATTTAGTTAATTATAAAGAGAAAAATGTTTGAAAAGTGAAATATAAAAAAGTGTTGTTATATAAAATGCCAATTGCGACTCAACAGTGTGTCTCCAAATTTCAATATTAGGAAAACCAGAATTATGTTTCAGAGCCATGGATCTAAAATGTTATTCAACCAGTTTTCATACTGGCGCTTAACAATGTAATCCAAATGCTAATCATAAAACAGGAAAGTCCTTCTTAATAGATTATGCGTGGAAAAGTTTCTTTGACCCAAGAAGGCGTGATCTAAACTTTGAAAAGTGAGATTTTGAACTGGAACTAGTTTATCCGGACCTTATGTCACTCGATAAAAATAATTTAGAGAACGCCAGATAATCCTGAAAGAAAGAAAAGTTAATTTTTATAATTAGAATTGTAGAATTCTAGTAGCAGGACTCCCAGAATGAATTCTCAATTTTAATTAATGGAAAAAATTTCAGAGACACTGTGAGTAGATTAATTAAAAAGATAATTTATTCACTGCCAAGTTCGAAAGAAATTTGAAGAATTGTGAATCTTTTATCTAGAGTTAGGAAAATGATGTCTTGGTTTTGATCCAGACATTGCACATGGTCTACCAGAATTAAGATATCATTTAAAAAGGCAAAATGAGAGACGTAAAGAAATCCTGAGTATTCAAAATAGGGAAATGGCTGTGAGGCTAGAAATTAGAGAAATGGCTCCAGAAATTGAAGTCCGGTAGGAAATAACGGTTCAGGCTAAAGTTCACATAAAGTTAAATTGTTTATACGTAAAAGAAAAGAAAAATGTCTCTCGCTTTTGGGAACCCTATTGAAGTTCAAAAAAATAAAGGGTAAAATCTAAGTTCGCTAGAATCAAATTAAATCTCTCTGCCATAGATGCTCTTGTTGATTTGGGATCAGTGGACAATTTTATTTTAAAAGAAGCTATAATCCAGGATTATTTCTCATTTGGGAATTTGAGAATCGAAAAATATGAAGTAATAATTGGAATTGGTGAAGAAGAATTGAGATTGCCTAAGGTTTTTTTTCTAGAATTCGAGAATAGAGTTTTTCGTAGTAGTTTCATCGTTCTACCAGGATTGACACCGACGTGCTTACTCGGGGCCAATTTCCTGAACGGAACATAGCAATTTACCAATGAATAACATTTTATAGATTAATATCTATAAAATCACACGAATTGGTACATTTATAATCAACTAAACGAAAGAGTCAATGTCTAGGTTAAAATTAACATCCACTAACCCTATATCAACGAGCATTAACATGGTTAAGAAGGAAATAATGTTGCAATAGCGAAGTATTAAAACTGATTGCTGCTTACATTTTCATTGTGGGAGGTCGTATTCTGTATGCTACACTTTGTGCTAATTTATGTTTTCCATCCGCTAGTACTGTTAGTCATTGTATTTATTCTCATTCTGGCTGGTTAATTGAAGATTTTTTACGCATCAATGAATTAAAAATTTTCTGGAAGCTAGAAATCTACCGTTCAGCGTTTGGCTAAGTGAAGATGCGATGCGGATTTCTAAATGAGTGCAGTACGATCTAGATACCAACTAATTGGTGGGATTTGTTTTATCTTATAATGAACATGTAATTCCAATTACATATTCCTTTTTAGCTACTTCCGCAAAAGTAATCGAGAATCATTTGAAAAATAACATAATTTCATCGTCTTTAAACACGATCGTAGCTCAACCTTAACAAAACAATGCAACCTGTTTCTGTATTTGTCTGTATGGAACTGACAACAAATTCACCGCTGAAGACGTGACAAAACATTGGGATTATTCAGCCAAAATTTTGAAAAGTCATGTTATAACAGCAAGTGGAATGTCTTCAGACGGTGACCCCAGATTGATTAAAGTTATGCAAATCAAGTCTCAAATTGGAATTAAAAAATCAAACTTCAATATCATGAGCGCGCATTTTCAAATTCCGGAATTTCATGCAACAGTCTTTCCAGAGATTATCTATACTCAAGACGCAGTTCACACCGCTAATAAATTGTTTTCGCGATTGAAAAAACCTTCAATAATACTGCCTGTGGGCAAATTTGTTATCTCGTGTGGGCATTTACAAGTTTTGTTGGACTCAGTTTCGAAAGATAAGTATTTGCCATGTCAAACAGATTTGTTATCCAAAGATGAAAATTAATTTTCTACCGACCGTTGAAGTTGGCAATCCGCGAAATTGGAAATTGTTGGAAAAACATGTATCTGGGAGCAAAGGAACGCAAGAATACCTGAAAAATATTTACTGAGTCTTAACCTCCTATTTATCTACATCCCTAACTATCAGAAATACGATATATTTCATTTGGTATAGCGCTTTTTTCATTCGTCTGTGGCGAGCTTGGCTTGCAAAAATCCCCGAATATTCAAAGACAGACAACTTCATAACCACGTATGCATACATGTGTATAGAGTTGAATGCTCATGGTTTAATCAATGCAGTTTTTTAGTGCATTAAAACGGTCGTCAGAACCGTTCCTTCCTTGGCAATTCGGAAGTCAGCAGTGTGAAACTTTTTATCGCAATATACGCTCAACAACAACAACATTCAACACAGTAATGTACTCGAAGCTATCCATAGAATCCATCGAATCCAATTCCAGGCTGATATTTCAGTGCATGATTTCAAAGCTGAGAAACAAAATATCTATTTCCAAAGAAAGCTGCCCCATACCTTCTTTATCAGAAATCAAAGAAATCCTTTGTTATGCTAAAACAGATGCTTTTTCCATGATGAAAGAAATAGTAGTCGACATCAGCCTCCAACAAGCAAGCGATATCCAAGTTCAAAATATAGGTCACGTGAATCTGCACGACGTTGACGATAAAGAAGATTTAGACACCGTTGACAATGATATTTCAGAAAACGGTAATGAACAAGTCAAAGTCGATGAAGAATTTGACTCCGATATTTTACAGGATTTAACAAACCTTTCAATTGTGTGTATGGTTTTGAGCTTCACCCACTATGTCGGTAAAACATGGAGATCTATAGAATATACAAAAAATTTTGCGAGTGTGAGTAGCAATAAAAAACCTATTGGAGTATTATGCCAGTGGTATAATGTCGATGATCACGCCAACCTCGTTCTTGCCGAATTAGCTGTGCACGGTTATATCGATATAGAAAAGTACAAATTATCACTACCATTCCCATCGCCTACTGAAGTAGGGTTTATCCTTAATTCTATTGTTTTCGATTTAATTAAGGATAAGTTGTGAAAAATGTAGTACGCTCGTTACATTAATTGTAAAAAAATGAGTGACATTTACTTATAAATTTGGCGACTGCTAATTTTGATAAGAAAATGTGACAATGATTCTTGTACTATTAGTTTAGGCAACTTGACTAATGTGCCTTAACAGTATATTATTATACGAAATTAGGCTGAATTTTCATTAAAGAATGTACCAAAGAATGTGTGATATGTCACGTGGAATGTGTGATGATTACAAATACCGCGAGTACAATAAGTGTCTCTTTAAGTTCTATTCACCGTTACATTGATTAACTTGTTGATTAATATATATATAGGGTGTAGAGTAATAATTGGAGGTCGAAGCGCACCTCCAATTCTTACGTTCAAATTATCGAAATATTGTTTCCTTCAAGGATTAAATTTATAAGAGTCGTTAAGATCTCACATTGTTATATGCAGCCAAATTTTTTTGAAAAATTTTCCATGAGATTCAGGAACGGCTAGACACAATAAAATTAGTGTCCTCTTCCCAAAAAATATGAGAATTGTCCAGAATTGTCATCAAAGGTACAGAAATTTTCCCCAAAATGAGGTGAAAATCATCATGTATTTTGAAAAAAAGACACGCATTACACCATTTCTTCCCATTTTCGAATTTTGTGATTATTTTCCATGGACAATTTTTTTGGATTATCATTAAGTTTGACGTGATGTGTTCAAATCTGTTTACGGTCGTTTTTCTGAGAGAAAGTTTAATGAAGCGATGAATTACGTTGCTGAATAGTATTCTGTATTTTTCCATATATGAGTTAAGAGTGTGTTCATTGCAGAATTGATTTATTTTGTCATCTTTCTCGATTAAAGAGTCGGACTACGTCTGAGAATCTTTTGTCAGTCAATCTTTCGATCCCTTATCCAATAAAAATATAGATACTATATTGAACAATATCAGTTATTTGGTATCAATAACATAGTATAAACCGTCAGACCATCAGAACGCGAAACATATTTATGCAAACGAGAATGTAACTGATGGAATTCCTTCAATAAAATTTTGATGTTATGGAACATTTATCTCTTCAATGATCTTTCTTGAATCTTAAAATGACACGGTAACAGATTTGGCGTTCGCGCTAGTCTAGAGAAGACAAAGAGTAGATATAGAATCAATGCGAGTTAGCGCGAGTTATAGCGTGTCGCATGACTTTTAGGAGTTACTCGGAACTACTACTCCAAATCGCAAGCGACCGCGAGTGGTTAGAGTCGCTAGAGTTCATCCGAGTCGCATGGAGTATCCGATCACTCAAGTCTCAACTCGAGAGTGAACAGTCCTTTGAATTAATTAATAATGTATTCATATAGATTCGAATAGGCTCTATTCAATGAGTGCACAAAGAAAATGATGCGATATTTTGAAGTAAATCCCTTTCTACACTCAACATATTTCTGTAGTTATTTTTATTAAAATTGTGGGAGGGGATCCAGTTAAGGGTGACAATTGCACATGCCACAGTCACAGAAGTATAATGCGCGCGAACGCTGGAGATAGACTGGTGTCTGATTATTATACAGGCCTCGACGAATACGTAGCCCAGGCCTGTCCAAGTAGAGTAAAACTCAATCCATTACTGACATGGATGAGGATGGATTGAGGGACTGGTTAGATAAAAGGGGGCACAGTTCAATGGGCTCCGCCCCGATTTTACGGGATCGGGTCATTAGCCTGCTACAAAAAGAGGCAGGCATACCTAATATCCATTGGTCTAGTGAGGATAACGAAGAGGAGAATATAGTCTCCAAATTAACCCTGACCGAAGTTATAACGCAGCTTTGAGATACAGCGGATTCGGCTGGGGACTCAGCGGAACTGTTTGAGAAGTTTAAGAAAACCACCCTTAACCTAGTAATGACGCCCGATTTTTGGACAGGCGTGGTTAACTCGGGTACCCATCCGCCCATTTCGGAGAACCCACAATATGGTTCTGTGGAATCTTATACCACCAACCAACCTCACCCAAAACATTGTCCAACATCCCAAGACAATTATGTCCCTACATTGGGAGTATCTAGTCTCACTTCAAGTACGGTTACTACGACAGTCAGCGTCAGTAACACCCTAATTTTTACTACGGTCGGGTTCACTACGGAAAATTTTAGATCTAGTTCTATGTACCGGATATCATCCCAGGATCAAGAGTCCACGTGTGAGTCACGCATCAGGGCGGCTAACCAGCGGTATGCCACCCTTAATCGGGGAAATAATGTTAAACCCGAATTTTCAATGGGACACATCCCTATTAGGACGGACAGGGCCGATTGTGGAGACGGAACGGGCGCAGTAACCACCTCACGTACGTTAGGGGCGATACCAAAAACTATAGGGCTCGGACGAGTAGTAGAGTCTGTGGGAAATAGCCCCGAATGTGGTGATCAGGTTGAATTCAATGGCTTACTGATAAGAAGGGAGTCAAGGCAGGGTGACCGGCCGTCGAATGATTCGGGCGTACCGCGGACTAGACCGGAATAGTTTTCAGGTTATAGTTGGCCCATAAGCCATTGGTTCTGAGGTTTGCGAATACACCCATTTGCAGGGGAGGTGTGACAACCGCTCCAATTTCAAATAGCACCCCTATTTATGGCGCGATGGCTGCCACAGGGGGTTGCCATCCAAATCAATCATTTCAGCACTTTGCTCAAAGTGCACCTCATGGGTTGTATGGCTCGGGCCAACAGGAATTGGACGGGCTCGGTCGTGAAGTAGCTGGCTGGCGGACCTCGAAGAAACGTACCCGTATTCCAAGGCGGAATAAAACCTTGGACTCGACAGTAAAGAATTGGGGCATCAAATACCCTGGGGATAAACACATCAGCATCGAGAGCTTTCTGGCTAAAGTCCAGAATAGAAAGGAGGTATGTTACCTCACTGACGAGGAAATGGTTACCGCAATGCCATTCCTCCTGGATGACCTACCGGCCGAATGGTTCAGTATGAACCGGTGAGCGTGGCCCACTTGGGACGATTTCAAAGTCGCCTTTCGTGCCCAGTTTGGTAATATAAACTACCAATGGAAGCTGGATGAACGGGTAGCTAAGCGGTATTAAGGGAAGGACGAGCTAACGTCAAACTATTTCATCTGCATGCAAGGCCTATATCGGAGGTTCTCAAGGCCCGTGACGCTATAAGAGCAGATGGATAGGGCGTACACTAATTTGCACTCAGACATAAAGCGGTTGGTCAGGCGCCACGAATTCTTTGACTTCAACGGATTGGCGTTCTTGGCCTTCTAAGAAGGAAGACTCGTTTTTCCCGGATTTCGCCTGCACTCCAGTTAAGAAAAGTTGGGGCGGAAGTGTCGTGAGAGAGGCCAACTCCGATTCGGCCATCGAAAAGTAAGCAAAATTCTTCTTGAGCTGGTCACGGTCCGAGATGGAAAGAAAACCGCCCAAACTAAGGGTAAATCAACTTTGAAAGGGCCCAATAAAGGTAAGCAGCCGTCCGAAGATATGGATTCAAAGACGGAGGAGCCTAGGAACTCGGACAAGTCAAAAGGATCACCTAGAGGCTGGTGTCCCGGTAGGAGTCTTAAGCCCAGGATCCAACCTAAACAGAAACCGCCGTATTTCAATTGCAACGGGGAGGAACATCATTGGAAAAAATGTCCAACTAAGTGGCATAAATTCTCTCACAAGTGCGGAAAGGCAGATCAAGTCAAGAGCACTTGTAATTCCGCCTGATGCCAGGGAAACTAGTGAGGGAGAGCATGCTACGGGTCGATGTTACTCCCTTCATCACTAAGCTGACTCAAGCTTTGGCAGCCCAACCGGACATAATTCTACCTGAAACTTCAACATCCATCAACTCATTAAATTAAATATCGGCTGTGAGTAAGAGGGCGATTCAAAAACTAAAAATAGTCAACGCAGCTCAATCAATAGTTCGCAGGGGCGTGATTCCATAGATGCTGCTATAAATGAGCTGAGCCGAGTCAGAATAGAAACTTCAGGAATTACGGACAACTCTTATCAACCTAACCTAACTCTAAGAGTCGAGGACGACTCTCATCAATTTCAGCAAAACTCAGGAGAATCTGAGTGTAGTATAGAACAGACTATGAATGACCTGGAAAGAGATATTCAAGATCCGGGTGCACCGTTCAACCCTAAGCTAAGGAGAGGTAGAGCCGCACGACCTTATATGGATGTCGTGATAGGAGGAAAACTCTGGCATTCATTGGTGGACAAGGGGTCGACGAATACCTTCATGGGAGCGATCGGGCTGAAAATCATTAAAGAGGGAAATAATAAATCAAACCTTAATACGATGGGAGCGGTCATGATGAGCGGGACGTGATCGACACCCAGGGAAGTTCTCCTATTAGATAATGCAATTACCGCATGTCACCAAAGGTCCATGAGGCGTTACTCGCAGAGGTTCAAAAATTAATTGACAATGACGGAAATATTAGATGAGTTGAGTTCAGCTCGATACATTTCGACGCTGGACTTAAACAAGGCATATCATCAGATTCCTTTGACTCAGGAGAGTAAAGAGGAGACCGCCTTCATCACACCTGGAAAGGGTCTCTAGCAGTATCGGCGGATGACATTCGGACTCATGGAAGCACCTGCGACGTTCCAGTGGTCATGGAAAAGTTATAACACCGGAAATGAGGCCACACGTGTTCGCGTATTTGGACGACATAATAGTCGTAACCAAAACGTTCGAAGAACATCTCTATTGTTTAGAGAAGACCATAAAGCTTCAATATCTGGGATTTGTAGTAAATCAGACAGGTCTCAAAATCGATGAGCAGCAATACTGGTCTGGGTGTAGTAGTCACTCAAAAGAGCAGGGTGGTCAAGAAAAAGTAATAGCTCACGCCAGTAGTATTCTGTCTGAGGCTGAGCGTAATTACTCCACCGTGGGGCGTGAATGCCTAGCTGTCGTCTGGGCGATTCATAAATTTAGGTACTATCTAAAGGGGTATCGTTTTACGGTCATCACCGACCATAGCAGTCTAAGATGATTCTATAATCTTCAGAATTCATTTGGCAGATTAGCAACATGCTCAGTCGACCTGTTAGAAGACATTCTGGAAGACCTGGATGCCTGGAAATAGGTCGTACCTAAAGACCAGATTAATAATGTGATGAGGGAAGTACATGAGAATCCAGAATCGGGCCGCATGGGCATTGAGAAGACTTTATACAGAGCAAAGTTGCGCTATTATTGGCCAGGGATTTTCCAAGGCATTAGCACCTTTATTAACAGGTGCGTAACCTGTCAACTGACGAAATCGGACCAGGCAGACTCGAAAGGTTTATTTCAAGAGCCGTGGGCTATAGTTGCCACGGACGTGATGTGTCCATTTTCCAAGAGTAAGAAAGGTCTTGAATACCTGGTGGTGTACCTGTATCTGTTTACAAAATGGATGGAGGTGGCTCCCCTCAGAAAGGAAAATACAGTCAACATCAAAGACACTTTCGAAGACTTAGTAATCAGCAGATGGGGAACACCGGAAGTGCTCCATTCGGATCAGGGCACAGAATACGCCAATAATGTGTTGGACGAGTTGGCCACGGAATATGGGATCCACCGTTCTTTCAGCCCGGTATCTTATACTGCAATAATTCAACTAAAAACGGGCTTTCCAGAAGCGAATTTCGCGAGATCCCAAACTTCGAGAATTGCGGATTCAGAATATGAATCGAGCAGATTGGAAAGCAGTGACAAATCATGAAAGATGCAATTTAGAAATTATTTCAGAGTTCACCAGTGAGAAAAAGAAAATTATTTAACACTGCTTATGTAAAATTGAACAAATCTTCATCCTTTCCCACAATTTATTTTTACTTTCTTTGTATATATATAACCTTATCAAACCGCTTCCAACCTACAAAATGTATTCATTTAACCGATATTATCTATCGAAATTTGTATAATATATATGGTTGAAAGTGATTTTTAATAACATTTCGTATATTTTAAATGTTTAATTCAATGATATTCTCATTGTTTTGTATTAAATCTGTTGTGGAATGAAAATTCTATTTGAAAATCGCGTTATTTTTAGAATAGCGTCTTCCGGTTCAGCGGCACCAATCAGATTTTGAGTACCCCGCGTCTCAACTCTCCCTTGAGGATCTCTACAACGGACTATGGACTAGGCGAGTGAACGCACTAGATAAAATGGCGAGTGACTGTACGACGTTGATGTGAACGCGCCTTCACACACCTTTCATGGAGAATAGTTGCGCGTCTAAGTGCGCAACCCATGGCCTACCATATTGGAGGGTCGTGGATTCTAGGTTAGTATAATTGATCTTAAACTGAGTTATTTCCTTACGGGATCTTTAATTGGATTTGTGAGAATTTGCTAGAAAGTAACTACGAGCAGTACATCAAATTAAACGAATTTCATACTATAATGGCCGTCGGGGACACCCACGCTAGGCACGATGCCGGCCGGCGTCCATACCGTCACTCTTCTACCCGTGGGCACCCGGTGCCAGAGCCGGAAACACTTTTACACGAGCGTTAGAGAGTTCCACTAGCCTTTTAGCCATCCGGCTAGTTCACGTTTGTCATCCTTATCCATTTTTCAATTGATCCTTCGAAAAAGTATCAGTCTGATATGTATAAGTCCTTTTCGGTTTTCTTTCCAAGCTACCGGGACGCTACCGAGCCAAGCCAACAAGTGAAGTCAGAAGAGTGCTTTCCTACGCTTCCTCCCGTTGCTTTCCTTTCGACCCGCGCTTTCCGTGTATCAAGGCTGTTGATTAGTTGGTTGCAGTAGAAACGGCTTGCTTGTCGACCTCGGCCAATGGGTGCCGTCGCAACATCGCTGCTTGCTTATTGGTTCCGTTGGCCGGGCTGCTTGTCTCCCCATTGGTATTCACCATTCTAGTTACAACATGGCCGACTTCTAGTAACTTCAGCATGGCTGTCTTATCGTTGCCTTTCCACACAAGGCACTCTAGCCGCGTAGTGCAACAGGGTTGGTTCGGTGCACTACGTACTGTCCCCCACGTTACGAGTGATGTTTAACGGAGTGGCAGGGCGGGATTGACTGGGTCCACTCCTTAATACCTTCGGTGCTGCGAGTGGAGCTTAATAGCGCAGCTTGACAGGGTACCGGCGCTGCTTGCCTTGTGTCGGCGCCGAAACATGGCCTCCGACTTTACTCTCCCCACCTCTCCGGTGGAGCGTGATCGCCGGCTATAGTGGGCATGGGTGGTGCTGTACTCTCAGTCCCTGCGCGGGACTGCTGCGCCGTGTCGATTGAGTCCCACCCTCACGTACTGGCTCCATGGTTTCCGGCTGGTTGTCAGTGCTATGAATCGTTTGCTCGTTGTTTACGAGCTGTCAACTAGTGTATAGCTCTGACACCGGCCCGATACAAATATCAATCAAGGATACTCAGTGTTCATTGAGTCTTATCGTTAAATAGCCGGGAAGGCTGGTAATGAGACAGGCCTAATTAATTAATTAAATTACAATTATGGTTGCCTGTAACACTTAAATCTACGTAAGTATAATGTTCTATTAGACTTGCTGTCCTGGCTGGACGGTGAGTGTCCTTTCAAATTTACTGTAAGCAAGCTGTCCTTTCCTCCCCTTCGGAGGTCAGGTACGGCTTCGGCGAAACCCCGGAAAGCTGCTTCACATCTTTCCGAGCTTTCAGCTAAAACTTCGTCACACAGTATAAAATCTAACCCGAGGTGTCAGTTGCTTTCAAAACGACCTAAGCCCAAGTGACCTCTGATAGAGAATTCGATATTCTATGGGGTCTCACGAATTCATTGATATAACTTTCATGTGTGTTTGTTGACAGTTGCTGGAGAATGGTTAACAAACTAAAAGTTCGTTATGAAGCTCGACGACAAGGGCGCGAGTACACTGCACGAAGTGGCAAAATAGTCCCTGCGAAACAAAAACCATTCGCTGCTGTAAGTTGAAATTAAGTTCTTAATGATTTGATTGGTTATTTTTTTCTCAATTTCTGCTTAGCGAAACCTAATCTAAGAAAATCCGTTGAAAATGTTTAGCATATGATTCAACGTTGACAATTTAAAATGCAGAATTTATCGTTGCAAACGCTATTGTCATAATTATTGTTTGAAATTTATTTGGAGAAATATTAATTAATAGAATAGCAAGTAAGAAGTAAATATGGAACATGAATCAGTGAACCTTTATTTTAAATTAGTGATGAACAAATTCCCAAACTAATTTGTTTTTTCCGGGTGTCATGCAGGTGCACGTACTGCTGTAAACATTTATCCAGCGATCCTGACTGTAGGCTGCGCCAGGATACTGCGTTTTATTCAATTTCGACAAAGAAGGAAATCCCAACGAGCTTGCAAACAAACATTTAAGTAAACTTGTGTACAAGAACTTCTAGTATTTCCATCAATTTGTATGGTTTCTGTAAAATTTACAAAATCTAATTACATGATATATCTATGTATTTCTTAAATCATGGATTTCCGTTATTTACACGAATTTTTAAACATTCAATGAATCCCTGCGGTATTTGCAAATTTTCAAGATTTACATAAATTTCTATAATTTTCATAAATTGTTAACAATAAAGTAGTTATGTAATACTTTTCATAAATTTCCGCAGTACTTTCGCGCTATGGAATCATTATTCGCCAATTACCAATTTCATCACAAAGCTTCCTAGTACTGTTTTTGGGTGGTAAACTATCGGTTTCTTAATTTGAATGAATGAAATTTTGAGAATAAACAAAATAGGAGTGTTTTTTCGTCTCTGTGTCGAATCTGGAAAATGTGGGCTAAGTAATTTTGAATGTCAGTCCTCCAATTATCCAAAAAGAGGAGTGTCGAATTTTCTGGAACTACAATTTTCGAACAGGAGTCTCCGTTGCACACTCGAGGCCTGACAACGTTCTCCAAGACTTCGAGAAGCGAACTATGTTCGTGATCGAATTCTCGGCCGCGGCCGACTACAAAATCACTGCTAAGGAGAGGGAAAAGGAGGAGAAGTATCAAGACCTTAAAAGAGAGCAGCATACGAGGTTTTCGCCAGCCTATCGTTGCGATTTCATTCTGCTCTGTGACAACCAATCTCACGGTGGAGAAGCGTGGTCATAAGTGTGATTTACCGCGGTTCTAATGGGATTCAGTGTCATTTTAAGATGGCAGTGGAATCGCGGTAAGCCACACATATATTTACGTCTCACAACCGTGAGATGGGTGGTCACAGGGCACGATAAAATCACAACGGCAGGCCGGCGAAACTTCCAAGTGTCTTAAGCTTATTAAGAGACCCAAGGATGACAGCCTTCTGCATCCATCTCAAAAAATGCCTCAGCACATTTTCGGCACGCGAGTATGGCTTTAAGGTTACGAAACAGTGATAGTTTCGCACCTCCGAGAACACCGATCACAAGGACAATTACTTTAACCGAGAATTTTGGGTACAGTCGTTGCAGCTATCTTTTAAGGTCTTGATACCTCTCCTCCTTTTCCCTCTCCTTGGCAGTGATGTTGTAGCCGGCCTGTGCATCGGAGACTGCTGTCCGAAAATCCTTGTTACAGAAAATTTAGCACTTCTCGTTATGCACAATTGACTGATATAGATATATACTATTATACGTTGCTGAAATTTTTTTTAAAAAATAAAGAAGAATTAAGGAAAAAGTCCCTAGGGAGGGAAGTAAAGAAAGTAGTACAATTCACGACGTGCGGATGCGCGAATATTACTTAGACGCTCGAGGGTCGCAAATGGCAACTTTCTTCTCTCCCTACGCGGGCACAGTAAAGTGACATTTTGATGCATTTGTGGAGTAAATAATATTGAACTCTAGTTTCAAAATTTTTTAAATTGAAACAACTATATTGTAGGATTTTTATTTACATGTGATTTATCCGCTCTATTCTAAAATTCAGAATGATTGGGCGCAAGGGGCCTACCGGAGTTTCCTTAATTTCGTCTTGGGTCAGTTTTGTAATTGATTCGTTTTCCATGTTTATTTTCACGCGTTTTCTATTATTACCACGATGTATTCCAGCCAGAAAATTAAATGTCTTCAATATTGCAAAGACGACACCATCGGACGTTGATAATACTATTTGTTCCTGCGTTGGCACGGCTGCGAAACTGTTATCTCCTATGAGTACTTTCATTAGTTTCTCGACAGGAAAATTGTATCTACGAAGTTCGAATAGCCGGTGCTGATTCTTATTGGGAATCAGCCTAA
Source organism: Andricus quercusramuli (assembly GCA_932178445.1). Taxonomy (NCBI): domain Eukaryota; kingdom Metazoa; phylum Arthropoda; class Insecta; order Hymenoptera; family Cynipidae; genus Andricus; species Andricus quercusramuli. The sequence continues at coordinate 109,737 of CAKNXH010064213.1, forward strand.
TAAATCTGAGTTCTTCAAGTCCACATCCAATTCCGTCAGGAGAAGGAATCCTGATAGGAGGAGAGATATGCGTGGCAGGAGGAGACCTGGACCTGACATGATGAGGAATCATTTTAGGAGAATCATTTCTACCAGGAGAAGGTGAAGATCCGCCATGAAGAATACCAGGAATAGGGTCACCATTAGGTAAACAATCGAACTGTGAGCTGAATTCTGCAAGTAAAAGAGGATTAAACTTTTTTTTTTAACACATGCATGAAAACTGCGGGTCTTTGAAGGTGTTAAGCGTGCTGGACGTTGAACTAGTGGACGCGCGAGAATTCATATGAACATTCACTATGCGTAACTGTCCCATATTAGTTGGAATAACTACAGCCAAGGTATAAAAAGTGGCGACGATACCATTAATCGAAGGAATTCGTTCAAATGATTAGTTTTTTATGCACGGTAAGAGAATCGGAAATAGGAGCGGAAGACTCTTTAAGCATTCTCCAAGCATTCAAGTGGTTGTGAGCCAGAGCCCCTACACGGAAGAAAAGAAACTCGTGAGATGGAATAAGTCTTCTGATTTTCTGATTCTAAAATTAAATAATGAAATGCAGTAGAATTTAAAAAAGATATGTTTTACTTTCTCATATTACTGAAAATGGACAATTTTTTAAACAACTCTTTAGTTTTTAACAGGAATAGTTCAATTTTCAAATAAAAAAAACAGCTTTCAATCAAGGATGTAATAGTTAAATTTTCAATGTAAAAACAAGGCGATTAAGCAGCTACCGATTTTAACAGAAAACTGATCTGTGGGAGTGAGTACTGCCCAGCGCATTTATAAAATTCATCAAGCTAGCCAAAAAAGACTACTGACACTGTTTTTCTGCTCTGCATTGCACAAAAACAGTATACCTGCGATTTTTTTTTAGCAATCAAACCATTTGTGACTTCGGCAGCCTTGTCACGTGTTTCAAAAGGCAAATGCAGTTATGCGAAGCTCGTGAAGTTTTCAGCGTACTATAGAACGCAATTATGAATTCAGTCGACCAGTATATTATAAAATAACTCGAAGTATTGTAAATTTTCATCAAATGAATGATATAAAGTTTACTTTTGTATGATATTAAAAATTCACTTAAAAGAGAGTATAGATTGCAGAATTTTTAAAGAGATTTTCACTTTCATTAGGAGAGGAATTAGACAATAGTGAGATAAAATGAGAGTCGCTAGGGATGTCAACATTCCCAGGGCTGAAGTTTGAAGCCAAGTCCTCCGTAGATACTTTAACATACTCATCAAGCCACTAAATCAAAGTAGAATGTATTTGAAAACTGACGTACATATAAAGATGCGGGTGATAAAAAAAGACATGGACGGCACTGGTAACTGACTTCGAACTTCGAGGCGGGAGATCCCCGAAGACTAATGTTTGAAAACAAGGTTGAATTTATAACGAAAAAATTTGAATTTTCTACCTAAATATTTGAGTTTCCCATAAAAGAGAGAATGTTTCTAACCAAATAAGTGAATTTACAACTTGAAAAGATCAATTATCTAGAAAAAATGAAGTACACCAGAGCTTCGTTATATGCTCAATCTCGGGGGTTGCCTGAAAATGACCTTGTGCATATATCGCCGGCAGCGAAACATAAACAGGCAGGGCCGCCTAAACCGTTTCCATGACATTGCGCAATCTACTTGACTGCGGAGTAATGCAGTGCGTCCCTTCATAGGCGGAGTCGCAACCGTCTCTCACCCTGCCCCCTGAGAAACTGTGGGCACGAGCAATTCTAGGAATTGCTAATATCGCCTGCAGTCGCGCGAGCATATAACGAAGGTCTGGTGTAGCTACCTTTTTCGTTGTAAACATTATTTTTTACACACAAAAAAACATATTTTCAATAGAATGTCTTCAATTTTCAACAGAAGAAATAAACTTCCAACTAAAATAATACTACTTCAAACAAAAACAAACAAAAAACAACATTTCACCAATTAAGTAAACTGACAACCTAAAAAATGAATTTTCGATGAAAAAAAGACAAATTT
>CAKNXH010064215.1:0-36618 GCA_932178445.1 Andricus quercusramuli
ACTTTAATTTGCATGTTTTTTACACAGTGTGCGTAAAATGCGTTTTTACATACCCATATGAGCGCGTAAACGACTTACTTTTACGCACTCATATGCACGCTTTACGCATTTATAAGGTGTGTAAAAATCAATCTACAATCAAAAGTTACGCAAGTTTTAAGTTCTGAAAGTGAAAATTCTGTAATTTTGATGCTCTGCGTTACACAATTTTTTTCAATTTGAAAGATTAAAAATTGAAAACTTAAGTTTTGATTTACAAAATCATCAACACTTCAAAATTTGTTTTAATACATCTTTAAAATTACAGCGGTTTCTATTGTTAGTTTTGAAAATTCAAGAATTTTAAATTGCAAATCGTTAAGATTCAATGATTCTTCACTCATTCATTTTTTTAATTAATGAGTTTTCAATTGAAAATTTCCAATATTGAACTACAAAACAAAACATTTGAAATTGCATTATTTTAAATTCTACACAGGAAAAATGGAAGGATCTTCAATTGCAAATCTTTAGGGCAGATCGATTTCTTGAAAAATTTGCGAAATTTTATGATTGTAAACTGTAAACATTCAAAAATAAGCAAGTTAAAGAATTTTTATTTGTAAAAATCTGCAAGGTGGATCAGCCTCAAAAATGGAAGATATCAGTAAAATACAGAATTACAGGATGTCTCTTAGGACCAACGTATTGCGACATAACATTCCACAGTAGGTTATCAATTTTTTTCTTTGCTTCGAATTTTCGCTGGAATAAAATATTATATTCAATCAAAAGTTACAAAAAGAAGTTAAAATTTTTTTTTTCGATACCAAACATGCATGTTGACCCACTTCTAAATGGAACTGAACCACAATCTGCTGCAGAGACATGAGGTAGGCCAAAGCAATTAGTTAAAGTCAATGAAACGTATTTCCGAAAGTTGACACTTACGCCCTTATGCCTCAAGACCCTAATTATAGTTTATAGTACTTTAAATTCAAGCATAAATTTCAGCTAAAATAATCAAACAAAATGATCATCAAATAATTTAATATAAAAAATACCTAATAGGCGTGCCCGAGTATACAGAACAACTTTTTCAGTATCGAAAAAATAAGCAACAAAATAAGCTCAGATGTGATAATTTTTAGGGAAAATAAAAAAATTTATAGAAAGCGTTAATTATCGGAAGTACTTTATGTAACAACTTGGAGTGTGCTGTTGATATTTCTGGCATTTGAGGCAGTGAAAAAGCGCGCGAAGCCTGCGAATGAAAGTGAAAAAGTGGTTTCTCTTGAGGTAAGAAATCACAAGTATCAGTGGGGTTGACGTGGCGTTAACTAAAAGTGACTTTTAATAACTGAGCGCTTTAGCGAGTCGGTTAAGACCTATTTACAGAGTCTCTCGGATTCCATGGGGGTTGTTGCCAACGAAACGAATCGAGGTTGGCGGCGGTTATAGGGGTGGAAGAAGAAACGCTCGAGAATACTCCTTTGTTTCCCAGCCGACGCGAAGCGACGTTTTGTTTCGAGATTATGAGCTTATGAAGTATTCTCTGTTATCTACCACAACCGCATGGCCAGAAAGTTCACTTTTCACTACAAAGAGAAGATCTCAATCTGGATCTCTTCCTCTAAATACTTTAATAGCTGTACTTCTGATTAATGATACCAAAGCGAACAAAACAAACAACAAGCTTCACTGCAGGCTTTTTGTGAGAAATTCTAAATCTATTTTTTTTTTGTACTTTCGAACCTGTAAAAGGTTAATATCCAAGATATGGAGAGATTAACGGTTTTATGGATATACAGCATATTATGGGGGTGTTTTCATACTTTAAACGTCCAAGTATGGAAGTCATCATTTCTTAGTAACTAAAGTCATTGAAGATTTTTTAATTAACTGCTAGGGTATGAAATCACTTTCAAATAAGTAAAGAGAGCTTGCACTAGCACGGATATTATATACGTGCATTTACTTCAAGGGTTGTTTTGTCATCCCTTGAACATTTAATCCGGAATATCGACATTTCTTGACTAAGATCACAAAGAGTGTTCTGATTAATCTACGAGGATAGGAATCATATTGAAAGTAAATAGGGAAGGTGTAGACGACAAGGATGTCTTTGAATTTTTCTAAAGGGTTGCTCAATCATCCCTTATTTAGAGAAGCAGAGAAATCAACTTTTCGTAAGGAATAAATCACCAAGGATCAGGCCTACAATATCGCTTTAAAACATACATAAGTGTCCTTTAGAAGGAATTGCATTATAATTTTTTTTCAGGGTAGCTTAATCATCCCTTAATTATTGAAACAAAGAAATCGATATTTCATACGGGATAACGCACCACAGATTTTTTATGAACATATTATTCATCAACAAAATCACTTTAAAACATACATCAATAAAATCACTTTGAAACATATACACTTCCTATGTATGTTTTAAAGTGATATTGCTAATCAATGTGTTAATAAAAAATTGATGGTGCTTTCATCCGTATAGAATATTGATCTCCTTGCTTTTATATTTAAGGGATGGTTAAACTACCCTGACAATAAATTCAAACGCTGATCTTCAAAAAATCGCTTCCTGTGTATTTTTTAAAGTGATTTTTTCGAATACAAAAAAATTGGATTTAGAATTTTTCACAAGGAAGGAAGGGGTCAAGAGATTTCATTATGTTTTGTTGCGGAAGGAATTCATGTACGCAATTTTTGGAAATTCACAAATAAAGCAAGTAACTCGCAGAAATTGTACAGACATTTAATATGAATTCAACTTCACACGCCAAAGAAAACTGGTGAGTGAAAAAAGGAACTTAGCCAACAACAATGTTCTGAAAAGTCTCAGGGAAAAGTCAGGGATTCAGAGAGAAAAATCTCGTGAAAGTCAGGGAATTTATGTAAGATTAAAAAACTGTCAAGCAGAATAAACTTGAAATTTTTATTTGAAATTTTTTTATTCCGTTTATAAAAGATTCTAGAGTTCTGGTCTTTGAATATTAATGGTCAGGGAAAATGAAAAATTGTTCAGGGAAAAATTAAAGAATTAAAGAAAAAGCTATTGCGGTAGACTTGATATAACATTCATGTTAGTAATTTATTTGCTTTTTATTTATATTTATTTTTTTGCAGTTTCTTCCTCCTGAAAATTATCATTTTAGTTATAAATTTGATTATTTGTTTGAGAATTCAACAGTTTTGTTGAAAAGTCAATCTTTTTGCTTGAAAATTCCACTACTTCGTAGAAAATTTACCTGTTATGAAAAATTCATATTTTGGTGTTGAAAAGTCAATTGAAATGTTTTTTAAATAAAAATCCAACTTTTTTTGAAAATTTGTCTTTTTGCTTTAAAAATTAATCTTCTTGTGTAGAGATTTCGTTTTTTTTTTATAAGATTGAAACTTTCTGATTGCAAATTCAATAATTTTGTTGAAAAGTCATCCTTCTTGGTGAAATTTTGGATGCTTTGTTCCAAAATCCCCTTAAATATTTTTTGGGATGAAAATTCGATTATATTTTTTTGATAATTTATCTTTTTTATTAAAAAATTCATCTGTCCGAGTAGAAAATTCATCTTTCTTTGAAAATAATTCAACTATTTAGTTGAGAATTCAATCAATTTGTTAAAAAGTCATCCTTTTTGGTCCAGAAATCTACTGTTTTATTGAAAATTGAACTATCTCGTGAAAAAATTACCTACTGAGAAAAATTCGCATTTTATGTTTCAAAATAAATTGAAATCTTTTTTAGATAAAAATTCGACTTTTTTTCCGGAAGTTATCTTTTTTGTTAAAAAACCCAACTTGTCTGAGCAGAAAATTCATCTTTCTTTGAAAAGAATTCAACTATTTAGTTGAGAATTCAATCAGTTTGTTAAAAAGTCATCCATTTTGGTCCAGAAATCTACTGTTTTATTGAAAATTCAACTATCTCGTAAAAAAATTACCTCCTGAGAGAAATTCGCATTTTATGTTTCAAAATAAACTGAAATCTTTTTTGGATGAAAATTCGACTATTTGTTTGAGAATTTATCTTTTTTATTAGAAAATTCATCTGTCTGAGCAGAAATTCCATCTTTATTTGATAAGACCGAAACTGTTTGATTGGATAATCAATAAATTTGATCAAAAAAAATCATTTTTGTTCCAAAAATCTACTTTTTCGTTGAAAATTCAACTATTTCGTAGAAAATTTACCTTTTTGAAGAAAATTCACAATTTGTGTTGAAAAATCAATTCAAGCATTTTCTGGATGAAAATTCAACTATATTTTTCAATATTTGTGTTTCTGATTTAAAAAACCATCTGTTTTAGTATAAAATCAATCTTTCTTGGACGAAAATGCAACTGTTTGTTTGAAAATTAAATAATTTTTCTAAAAAGTCATCCTTTTTTATGAAAAATCCACTGTTATTATTGAGAACTCGTATTTCTGATTTGAAAATTCAAGTATCTTCGTAGAAAATTTACATCTTATTTAAACTATTTTTTTTTTGAAATTTTGTTCAAACCACTTTGTTAAGAAATCGTTTTTTTGTTGAAGATTCATATTTTTAGTTGAAAATTCACCTCTTTGGTTAAAGTTGGACTATTTAGTTGAAAACTGATCCTTTTTAATTGATAATTTAACTGCGTGGGTAAAAGTTGAACTATTTTGTTGAATTTTTTTAAATGAAGCTTTATCTCTTTGGTTGAAAATTTAACTATTTTGTTGAAAATTTTCGTAAAAAAATAAAGGATGTTAGAAAATATATGACATTGTACAACTCTATGAATCTAATTGAGTGAAATTTAAAATCTCTCTTCCAGGCGGAAAAACGATATATATTTTACACACAGTGGAAGAATTCAGGTTTAATTTCTATTTGTTTTATACCCAAAATTCATAAAAGAAATGAAAATTATTTATATTATTTCCGATTATGTGTCATGTTTCCGCCTGGGCTGTTTACATTGCCTAATCGAAAAGCATTGCTCGTAAAAATCGAAATTTTGAAGAAAACGAAGCGATTGAGGGCACCATTTTTCAAAGAGTCTCGTTAAAGTTTGAAAATATGAATCACGAATCACCAGACTGTGAATGCAGAACTGTTTTTTTATATTTTCAGAGCGATATTGTAAAATCTGAATTTCTTCCTTTACTGTTTGAATTTTCAGGTTCATGATGAATGTGATCTAGTTTACGATGCAAACGAGATTTAACAGTCAATTTCGTGGCTGATTAATCAATAATTTTACGTTTGCATTTTGTACCCGATATCTGTAAAAACGAGATTTGCGCCGATGAACGTCAACATAATTTCAAATTAGAAACTTTGAATAATTGAACAAATCTCAATTAGAAACTTTGAATAATTGAATGAATCCCAATTTCAAAGTATTTGATATTGAATAACCTGTAAATGCGGAATACGTGAAATTGTACACTCTTCAACCCTTGGAGGCTATAAAAATAAAGAAATTTTAATTTTCAGGCTCACCCTTGTAAATAATTTCACTACTTAGCATTTAAAACTGAAAATTTATTAATTTTAAAACCTAAAAAGGGACTTTTCTTAAATTTAAAGCATTTTAGGTTGAACATTTTTAATTTAGATTAATAAAAAATTGTACTATAACAAATTAGAAGCCTTTTAAATTAAAAATTCACAGCTTTCTAAACTTGAAATAGAAAATTTCCATTTTATTTTTCAAAATTAATGGTTCATATTTAGAGCAATGCAGATTGGACAGATTCTCTGATTGATTGAAAACCTCTGAAGTCCTTGAAGTCTTAAAATCCTTGATTTCTTTCCATTTCCTGAAGTTCTTGAATATTCTGATTTCCCTGAATTCCAGAAATATTCTAAATTCTTGAAGTTTCTCAAATTCGTTGAAAATTCTAAAATTTCTGAAATTCACTGAATTCCGTGAAATCCTTGAATTTTCGGAATTACTGAAAATCTCAGAAATCTCTGAAAACCTTGATTTCTCTGAAATCCTTGATTTCTCTGAAATCCTTGATTTCTCTAGAATCCTTGATTTCTCTGAATTCTGGAATTTTCTGAATTGCCCGAACGTTCTGAAATCCCCGAAATTATCTGAATCCCTTGAAATTCTCTAATATCTCAAATTCCTGATATATTTGGAATTCTTCAAATTCCTTGAATAATTTTAATTCTTCGCATTTTCTGAATGCGTATTAAGTATTTCTGAATTCTTTAAATTTTCTGAATTCTTAAAATTCTTTGAATTCCATAAATTCTTTGGATTCCTGAAATATTCTGAATTCTCTGAATTGCTCAAATTTCCAAAATGCTCTGAAATTCTTCGAATTCCCCTTAATTCCTAGATTTCTCTGAATTCCTGGAATTCCTTAAATATTGTGAGACCATTAAATTCCTTGAATTCTCTAAATACCATGAATTCCTCGAATATTCTGATTTCTCCCAATTCCTTTAAGTTCTTACATGCTCTCAAATTCTCTGAATTAGCCATAATCCTTGAATATCCTGAATTCCTTGAATATCCTGAATTTTTCGATTTCTGAAAATATGGGAAATTCAACGAATTCAAGAAATTCAGTTAATTCAGACAATTTAGATGATTTTTCACATTAAATTTATTCAGAGAAAAGTATCTTCTCCTTTCACTCCGCTGGGATTCGAACACCAGATCAACTGATTGCCGGTCAGGTGCTCTAACCAATTGAGCTACAGAGAGATCAGAGTAAGAATCCCTTTTTGTGAAATACGCTTTATTGAGCAAGATATTTACTACTAGTACGACTAGTGTGGGTTCACCACACCCACGACGGGCCAACAGCACGCAGTAATCCCGAACGGTCGTCCATCCAAGTACTAACCGCGCCCAACACTTCTGAACTTCAGTGATATTACGAGAACTGGTGTTTTTAGCGTGGTATCGCCGTTGGCTAAGACACCTATTTTCCTTCAAAAATTTTGGCTTCAAAACCTAATTTTCCCAATTCTTGTCCAATTTAAAAAATAAAAAATAAAAATTTTATTAACAAAATTTACATTAATATACTTGATTTATTTTAATAAAGAAAAAATCACTTTTTTGGATTCAACTAGATTAACATATATTTTTAATAAGTTGGCAATTTTGTTAACTAAACCTCATTGATTTTCAATTAGAGCAAGACGTGATTGTATTTTGTTTATACAAAATTTTTGTGTTTGATAATAGCAGTTTGAAAATCATAAAAGTTGCAAAATTCATGAAAATTCTAAGTAAAAAAAATAGTTTTGATAATATAAAATGATTATGTGTTATTCTAATTCAAACTGAGTAGGTTTTGGGCAAAACATTTTTCAACTTTTTAGAAAAAAGTGTTAGTGTAGCTGAATCTAAAAAATTACTTTTTTTCAACCAAAAACTAATTACTTCATTTAACAGCAACTTTTTAAATAATTTTCAATTTTATTATCTTACTTGATACCTGAAACAGTACAAAAAAATCGACGATTGTTATACCTATAGAATAAATTTCAAACATTCAAAATTTGTCAAGTTTTGAAAAGTTCCCGGCACCACTGAAACTTTTTTTTAATTTGAAAAAATTCCACTGAGTTTTTTTTTACTAAGAAAAAAAAAATCAACTTTTAGTTGTTTAGCACCCCTAATTTACATTAGTACAGTACTGTAAGCTTTCAATATTTTCAACTAAAAGCTTTGATAAATCAATTTTCTGATTTTAATTTTTGTTGGAAGGAAATAGTTGTTCAATTTCCAGTTGAATATCAAAAACGTTTGAAATGAAACATCCAATCTTGAAGTTTTAAAAATTTTAAATTCACAGCTCTCGAACTCTGAAAATTGAAAATTGGATTTATTTTCTTCAAAAATAACAGTTTTATACTTAGAAGAATGAAAACTCGGCAGATTCAAAATGAAACATTAAAAATTCTTCACAAGAAATGGGAATTTTGTAGGGTAAATATTTGCTAATTAGATATCTTCAGAATTATCAAGTTTTATTTCAAATCTTCAAAACTGAAAAACTTTTTGAATTTGCAACACAATATAATAATAAAAAACTTCGAAATAAAACATTCAAAATCAACAATTGAATACTGATACATATTCAAAATGAAAGTACTCTGCTATATAATAAATTCAATTTTAAACCCTGCAAAATTTAAAAATTTGCCCTAAAAAAATCATGCGAGAACTGGGCATTCAAAATTTAATTATTTAAGTTTCCTATCTGATAATATTTGTTAAGCAAATAAACTATACAATTTAAAATTACAATGCTTTCCAAGCGCTGTAGCATACGTATAATGTTGCTATTTGCTTACAATCGAGATGGTATGAAACAAAATATTCCTGAACAAAGAAAAGATCTTTTTATCAAGATATTAAGATTTTATTATTATTATATATATATATATATATTTTTATTTTAAGATTTATCAAGATGAGTTAAAAAAGGAGGCATGTTATGAAAGTTCCCACTCGTTCGTGGAAGTAATCAATTTTGCTTTGCTGAATGCGATTTAATTTACAAATCCTAGAGTTTGGCGTGCACCGCTGATTTAAATTAATTGCTACCTACCTCATTTTTGTGACGACAGTCGGGGTGAAATCCAGTTGTTGGAGCCCCAGGTCCTCGGACTTGACGTCCTCGAGGTTGTTGTATTTCACGAATTTACAGCTCGGCGAAGGGAGGTCTGAAAACAAAGCAAAAAATAAAAAATTGATAAAATCGTTTAAAACTCGATATTGCTACTTCTCGACAATCAAAATACCGGAAATCCTTTTTCATCCCTTCCTCTCTACCACAGCTTTTTCCCCCATATGCTGTCGGTTGAGTCCGACGTATCGCGACGAAATATAATGGCGGCCACGTTAACATCGAAAAATCTATAGGTGGCGTGCACATATCCATAAATAAATATGAATGTTGCATGAGGGCGGTAGAATCGGAGAGCTCGTGTTGCGAATGCAATTTTAGCACAAAACCATGTGCTGGTTGCAATTCTGGAGGGCAAAAATATATACACTGAATCGACTTGGCGTGCGATTTATCGACCGTGACAACACTTTCTACCGATTATGATTTCGTTTTGGCTAGATTTTGAAAGAAATTATTATTTCAGTATTCACAGTCTTTCCCCTATTCCCCTATTTAGGGCTTCGTAACTTTGGATTTTTCCCTAAGAAAGGGAAGTGACGGGAACACTTGACTCACAACTCGGAACTCACAAGCGATTTGGAAATTAGAGATGGGGAAGAAGGGGAAGTGAGAGGGAAAGATAGATGAAAAGTAGGGGAAATAAGGGATGGGGCAGTAAGTGGAGATGAAGGGAGAGGAAGTATGAGACGTCAGGACAAATGATGGTGTGAAAGTAGGAAAACTGGTGGGAAATGAGGGGAGAGTAAGTAGGGGAAGTAAGGAGAGCGGAACTTGGGAGAATTGTGAGGAAATGCGGAAGTTGAGGAAGTGAAGGAAGATGTTCGGGAAAGTCAGGAAAGGGGTAAGTAGAGGAGGAATTTTGCAATCAGTGTTATGATTAGTGTTGCACAATCCTGCTGATGTCATTTATTTGCAAATTGCTTTTTCGTAACTCTGAAAATAATTGTTCATAATCTAGATGGCTTTATTATCACAAGAATTTTTAAGACTATTCTCTCTCTTATTTCTAAATCTTCCTCAAGGAAATGTCCCGTACAGTAACATTGTATACTTAAATCCGTTCAAGATTTTCCCCTATATTATTATCATACATCAGGATAACTCACGACTCAAACTCACAGCTCACAAGGGGTGGGGTACCCAGGGGAGCGCCCCCCCGGGGAGGGCAACTACCATCCGTGGGGGGGGGGGGAGGAATTAAGGACAGTTAGTAGGAGAAATGGTGTGAGGATAAGTAGGGGACGTGAAGGAAAATGATGGTAGTGGATATAGGAGAAGTGGTGAGAAATGAGGGATGGATAAGTAGGGGTGGCGAAGGGAATTAGAGGAATGTAGGGAGACTAGAGGAGGGAAATTATGAGAAGGGAAAGGTTAGGCGACTCATTTAAGTATTATTATCCTACGGAACCCTTTTTTGTAGCCGTAAGGCGTCTACCTCGTCCAATTTTTCCCCTATTTTCGAAAAAATTCCCTATTGCTCGCACTTTCCCTTCAAGCATACGATTGCCATCATGCTAGGCACATTGAAACAATTGTTGTTTAATTAGACCAATATTAAAACAAGAATTATGCGATTGACATTTGATCTCAGTGACATTTTCGATTAAACACTTAATAAGTTTTGTAAATATTTATTGGATTCTACGCAAACCTCCTTCTCTTTCTTTTTTTCATTAGATTAGAAGTAGAGGAAATAAGGGGAGAAAAGTGAAGAAAATTAAGAGAAATTAGAAGAGGGGAAGCAGTGGAAGTGAGGGGAAGTGGAATAAATGGGAGGAGTAATGGAAGCGGAAGTATGGAAAGAAGGGGAAATTAGACAACGGAGTCTAGGAAGAGTCGGGTATAGGGGAAGTGAGGTGTAGGGCAAGTTAGGGAAAATGAGAGATGTGAAAGTATGATAAGTGGGGGGAATAAGGGTTAGGGAAGAAAATGAAGTAAAGAAAAATGAGTGGAGCTGGTGTAGAAGACTCGGTAGAAATTAGGAGAGTGGGGGCAAGTGTGAGAAGGTGGGTCGTAGGAAATGTGAGGCAAAATTGGGATAGGTAAGTAGGATACGTGGGGAAAATAAGAAAAGTTGAAATCAGTGAAGTGACGGGAGGAAAACTAGGGATTACGAGGGGAAATGTGGGCTAGGGAAGTAGGAGAAAGGGAGTATTAGCTGTGGAAGTAAGGAGAGGGAAAAGTAGATAAAAAAGAAGTTACGAAAGGATCAGGAACCGAAGGCTGGAGTTTGTGGAGGGCAAGTAGGGGAAGTAGGGAAAATAGAATAATTAAGAGGTGTAAAGGAAAGAAAGTATGGAAGGGGTGTGTTTGAACGACTAAATTAAAGTCCTAATAGGCTAAGAAACCTCCTTTACGTTAGTGAAAGTCCAGCGATTTAAATTTGAAGAGAAGAAATGCAACAAAATAACCGCTTCTAGGGTTTTGTTGTCCCTGGCAGAAGCCCTTATAGTTTCGGTCGAGTGTCCGCCCGTTTGTCCGTCGTACTTTTTGCTTGGGTGGGAAAGTTAGGGGAAGTTATGCGGGATGTAAGGAAAGTGGCGAAGGAAGGGAAAGTAGAAGAGTGGAAGTATGAGAAGTCTGTGGATGGGATGTGTAGATAAATGTGGCGAATTGAGGAAAGGGAAGGACGGATGAGAGATTGTGGGTAGTAAGGAATTGAGTAATTGAGGAAGTGAGTAAGGAATTAGGGGAAAGGTGAAGGGAGGGGTTGTAGGAAAGTGGTGAAAGTAAGAAGAGAAGAATTAAAGAAGAGAGAAGTAGGAGAAATGAAGAGATGGGAAGTGTATAGTTGGTAGAAGTAGAGGAAGGGATAGTGGGGGGAAGGCTGATAAGTGGAAGGAGCGGAATTCAGGGAAGGGGTGAATAAGAGAAAGAAGGGGTGCATGGGAGAAAGAGATTTGAACGACCTAATGAACATCCTAGTAGACTACAATGTCATGTAATGTTTTCGCAGATGTCGCATAGCTTTACTTTTGTGAGCTAGATTTCCACTATGGTGGGGAAATCCTTTAAACTTCTTCATATCTCCATTGAAAAATAGTTCCAAGTGACAGATTCTTGACAGCCAACTTATGTGCCATTGCGATGATAGTAGTTGGCGTTTAAGGGTCTCCAGTCTGGAGTGAAAGACAGCCAATTTTTGTGAGTGCACCTTGAAATAATCATAGCTCGCTCGTAAGTGGTGTACTTCGTGGCGTAGAACATTCTCGCAAATATCCATCTACAGCTGTAAGTTGGTAAGCATAGTGGTTGGGGTTGAGTTGTAAAGACGCAAATAGTCCGTGAGATGCTATATAATATTCATGCAGCAATATTGCATCTTGAGTGGTGCCATTAGACTAGACCATCAGCCCTGTTCTAGTTTGTTGTTCTCCGAGCACGTTAACCACCCAGTACATTCTCAGGTGATGGTAACAAGGGAATATCGACCAATTTGTCGGACTCTAGATTGTGGCTACACAGCAGCTAGTAATTACGTTATTAATTTTTAATTTACTTTCACTCCCACGTAGGGCATATTGCCCTTTCACGTTGCCTGTAGGCGTCACGCGCTATAACTGGCATCCATTTATTATTGAGGAGCATATGTGCTCTGCGAAAATCTACTCTTCGGCAAGCGTTTTCGATGAGTTCGGCTTTAGTGTGGGCTTAGTGATCCCATTATTATTTTTCACTTTCCTTCTCCTGTGCTGGATGCGACTATTTGAGTGGAAAAAAAGGTTAATGCACGTGGGCTGAATTTATAATTATTAAATGGATCAGCGTGAAACGAGGGTAACCGGGGCAGGTCAGGGAAACCGGACTACTCATAATTTCATATTTTATTTTATTTTTTTTCTTCATCAAAATCTAAAAGATCTTCGATTGTTTTCTGTTGGATAAGTGTCAAAATTCATTCTAGTAACTTTTTGCTTCAGTTTAATGGGAAATTTTGATAAAAATAATATATATAGGGCTGTTCTTTAGGGTGGTCCAAAAATTCTTTTTCCTAATTTAAATGGGGACAATCCAGACATTTTTTCAAATCCACACAAAAATAAATCTATTTTTTTGTGTGGAAAAAATGATATATAGGGGTGCCGCAAGCCCCATGAAGTTTCAGGTGTATTTCCCATAAGAAAAAAAGAAGTTTTTGTAAATCTTATTCAGAATCCTCAATATTATCTCAATCGAGTTGAAACTCAACATTTCTCTTCACAATTAGCCATAGAAATACGAATAAAATATCACTTTTCGAATACCAACACCATAAGTCTGTTTTATAGGGTCCCAAAGAAACCCCATAAGTAAAAAATGGGTTTTGCAAGTTTTTCGCGATAGTTATGACTTTTTATGCGGTTTTTTCAGTGAAAATTATTTCTGGCACATAAAAGACCATGTTATACTGACGATTAGATGTTCACATGAATTGTTTAAACAATTTATTATTGTTTTTAGCAATTTTCTCATAGAATGGAGTTAGAAAGACGCGGTTTTTTCACGAACTTTCGATTTTTTGTCCAATTTTCAACTAGAGGGAAGTGATGGTTCATCAATGTTGACAAGAGTGATTGTTCAAATAATTTATCATTAATGTTGATAATATTCTCTCAGAAAATGCTACAAAACTGCAGTTCAAAAAAGAATCACTTTGAGTCAAATTTCCAATTAAGACAAGTTAAGTAATTAGAGCTAAGAAAATTAATTTTTCGAACAATTTATTATAATTGTTAATAATATTATATTCGAATAATGCTAGAAAGATGCAGTTTTTTTTTTTAATTTCTGGCTTTTTGTCCAATTTTCATTTGGAGTGAAGTAATAATAAATTCAAGTTAACAAAATAATTGTTTAAACAATTAATTATCATTGTTGATAATATTCTCTTTGCATAATTGGTAGAATGTTGCGGTTTTTTCTGAAATTTTCAATTGTTTGTCTATTTTTCATTAGGAGTGACTTAATAATTAATTCGATTTAGCAAAAAAGTTGTTTAAACAATCTAATATTGATTTCTGCCTCTTGTATAAAATAGCTTTATTTCTTCAAATTATTTTTTTAGCATTAGGAAAAGAACGAGAATAATTCACTTAAAACAACAATACCATTCGAAAAATCATTTTTGTTGTGGTTGAGTAATTATTTGTTCATAAATAAAAAGGCGATGCAAAGTTAAAGATTTCAGAAAAAACTACCACTTTCAAGCACTTATCTAAGAAAATATAGTTATAAACAATTTCGAATAGTTTAAACAACATTTTCGTTAACTTCAATTAATTACAATTTAAACAATTATTTTTGTTAAATCTGATTAATTATTAAATCACGCCTAATGGAAAATAGATAAAAAGTTGAAAATTTCAGAAAAAACCGCAACATTCTACCAATCAAGCGAAAGTAATATTATTAACAATGATAATAAATTGTTTAAACAATTATTTTGTTAGTTTGAATTCATTATTACTTCACTCTAATTGAAAATTGGACAAAAAGCCAAAAATTTCTGAAAAAAACGCATCTTTCTAACATTATTCAAATATAATATTAATAGTAGTAACAATAAATTGTTTAAACAATTAATTTTCTTGACTCTAGTTAATGATTTAACTTACCTCAATTGAAAATTTGACTAGAAGTGATTTTTCTCTAACTACAATTTTGTAGCATTTTTCTAACGGAATATTATTAACATTAATAATAAATTGTTCAAAAAATCACTCCTGTTAACACTGATGAACTATCACTTTCCTTCAATTGGAAATTGGACAAGAAATGGAAAATTTGTGAAAAAATCGCTTCTTTCTAATTCCATTCTATGAGAAAATTGCTAAAAACAATGATAAATTGTTTAAACAATGTATGTGAACATCGAATCATCAATATGAAATGGTCTTTCATCTGCCAGAAATAATTTTCACTAAAAAAACCGCAAAAAAAGTAATAATTAGCGCGAAAAACTTGCGAAACCATTTTTGGTAAAAATGTTGGATATCTTATTATGTAAAGCAACCCTTTAATTCATCTTTCTGGTTGAAAATTGAACTATTAGATTTAAAATTACTTTAAGAATTTGAATATTGGTTAAAAATCCATGTATTTTGTGAAACATTAATTTTTTTGTTAGAAAATTAATCTTTTAGATTGAAAATTAATGTATTTGGTTGAAAATTCGTTTATTCATTGCAAATTAATTTTTTTAATGAAAATGTAGCTATTCTATTTTCTTTTGAAATGCATCTGTTTTGTTAGAAATATAACCTTCTTGGTGGAAAATTAATATTTTTGGATGAAAGTTCAACTATTTCATTGAGAAATTATTTTATTCGGTTGAAAATTAATTTTTCACAAACCTTGGAAAGAAATATTCAATTATCCTTACATAACTATTACAATATGCTTATATGATGGCAGAAATCAATAATAAACATTTTACATTATTTAAAAATATAAAATTTCTTATGATAGGATTCTTTTCACTTGTCTGAATGTTAAAGTAACTACTGTTTAATCTTTATTATCTTTTTTCCTCTTTTCTATAAAGTATTTCGAAGAATCATACAATTTCAGAAAGGATTTCAAATTTTTCAAGGGATTTTAAGAGATTTCGAAATATTCTAGAAGAAGTCATGGAATTACTATTCAAGATATACCGAAGCATTCCGACGGATTTTAAGAGATTTTAAAGAATTACGAAAAAGTTAGTGGACTCACAAATGAGTTCAATGAATTTCGAGGAATTTTAAGTCATTTGAAGAAAGTTTAAGAGATTTATAAATATTGTAGAAGAAGTCGCGGGATTCCAATTCACAGGATTTCAAGGGATTTTGAAGATTTTTAAGGCTTTCGAAGAATTTTAAAAGATTTCGAAATATTTGAGGAGGAGTCAGTGGATTTCATTTCAGAAGATACCGCAGTATTTTGACGGATTTTACGGGTTTTTAAAGAAATAAGAAATATTTTGGTGAATTTCAAAGGATCTTAAGGGTTTTTAAATAACTAGGAACGATTTTGTTGGCAAAAGATTTTCCAGGATTTTACGGGATTTCAAATAATTTTAAGAGATATCAAAAGTTCTAGACTATATCCAAGGTTTTCGTGAGATTTTAGAAGATTTAACAGAATTTTAAAGGATTTCCGTATATTATAAAACATATTTAAGGAATTTCAATAGATTTGGAACGATTTCCAATAATTTGAGAGATTGCAAAGAATTTCGAAGATATTTCAAAAATGTCAAGGGTGTTGTAATATTTCGAAATATTTAACAGGATTCCAAGGATTTCCATGAATTTAGAAGGATTATAATGAATTTTATGGCATTTTGAGAATTTTAGGCGGTTAAAAGGATTGCAAAAGATTTCTGGGAAGCTAAGAGTATTTTAATGGGTTTTCACAGTTTTCAGAGGTTTTAAAGGAATTTCCAAGGAGCTCATTTTTTTCAAAGGGATTTGAAGAGATTATGTACGATAGACGCGGAATTTAAAAATTGCAACAGGTGTTCACATACTTTAAACAAAGTTAAGAGGTTTACCAAATTTTGAAGCGAATTCAAGGAAACTTAAAGATTTGCCGATATTTTTGAGGATTTCACGAAATTTGATGAAAAGTGTACCCCGATTCAAGAATGATTAGATTTCAAGAATGATCAGATTTCAAGAATACTTCATAAAATTAGGAATGGCTGATGATTAATTTTTTCCGAGCGTTTTTTTAGTGTGCAAATCCTCAGATGTAGTACAAGATGTAGGGTCTATCTTAGCAATGATTTCTAGTGTTTAGTACAAGATGTAGGGTCTATCTCAACAATGATATCTGAACAATTAACAATGATATTAAAAATGAATTAGGGAAAAAGTAACACATAATATAAGTAATGCTTTGAAAGAAAATAAGGTTCACATTTCTAAAGAAGACAGAATTTTTGCAAAAAAAAAATGAAAACTACCAGGATGTTCGTGAAAAATAATCCAGGAATCCTTTTTACTAATGCCGATAAGGGCAATCTGACGGTGTGTCTTAAAAAATCTGACTACTATTCTAAGATTCATAGTCTTCTATCTCACACTTCTACCTATACAAAATTAAAAACTAACCCACTAAAATCACTTCAAGTGAATAGTACAGAAATTCTCAAAAAATTAAATGGCAACAAATGTCTTTATCGTATTTATCATAAAACTGACCTGACTTTGACTGACACCGTTTTAGCGAAATGTTATGGACTTCCAAAAATTCAGAAAAAAGATGTTCCACTCCGTCCGATCATTTCATTAGTTAAGAGTCCTACACATTTTTTAGTAAAACAAATTTATGAAGATTTAAAAAATGGCATCAAGACTCGAAAATCACACATTGATAATAGTTTCGAACTAAAAAAAAAACTTAAAAATGTTACATCAGATGATGACTATATTTTTCTTTCACTTGATGTCAGTTCATTATTTACCAACGTTCCTTGTAATTTAGTTCTTGATAGTTTGGATAGAAGGTTTGTTGATATAAATTAAAATTGTAAACTTCCGTTTACAGGTATAATTTTTTGTACCAAATTTTTATATGAAAACACCTTTTTCAGTTTTGATAATGATTTCTATCAATAAATATTCGGCACGCCTATGGGTTCACCCATCTCACCATTGTTCGCTGATATTGTGACGGATGATTTGGAAAGTTGGTGTTCACAAAAATTAAAAACTATTCACAATTACACTCCAGTTTTTTATTATCGTTATGTAGATGACATCATTTTATGTATTCAGAGGGAACATGTTGATTCTATCATCAATATTTTTAATTCCTATGATACAAATTTAAAATTCACCTATGAATTATAAGACAATAATCGTATCAATTTTATAGATTTGACACTAATTAGGAATGATAATCGTATCATTACGAATTGGCATCAAAAACCTACTTCTAATAGGCTTATCAATTACTTTTTAAATCATTCTATCCAGGAAAAGAAAAATATAGTTTATAATATAGTTGACTGAGCGTTTTTACTTTCTCAGAGAAAATTTCACAACAATAAATTGAAATAATCGAAAAAATTTTATTAAATAATGATTATCCACTCAATTTCATTTGTGACAATATTAAGGTTAGATTAAATAAAATTAGATATCAGGGGAAAAAAATAATGAGGATTCACGCAACACTTTATTTAGTCAAATTCCAAAAGTTCGTTTACCTTTCAAAGGAAAATTTTATCACCTATCTGCGATTTCAAAACAATACAATATTAGTACGATCCCTTCAGTTGGAAAAAGTTCAAGCTCTATCATAAGATTAGGTAAAGACAATACGAATAAATGGAAAAAAACCAATGTTGTATACAAATTTTCTTGTCACGATTGTCTGGCATCATATATAGGCGAAACAAAAAGAGCGCTAAAAAATCGCATATCGGAACACAAAAATAATAAAAACAGTGAAAATGCAATCGTTAAGTATCAAAATAATTGCAAACATACATTCAATTGGGATCATACAATAATTGTTGATCAAGAATCAAATGACAACAAAAGGTTGATCTCAGAAATGATTTACATAAAATCCAACAGTAACAATGTTGATAAAAAGGGAGGTATTTATTCATTTAATAATTTATATTTTCCATTGATCAGGGAATTAAATTTGTAATGAGTTCCTGAAAATAAAATGTGGTTTATATGTATATACACTCCTGATATGAGTCACCCTTATTGTCGTAATTTCATTCAAGTTCTTACAAACTAAGTTGACTGAATATGATCGAACGTATCAGGTCATAATGAGAGAAATTTTAAAAATTCACACAATGCGTTAACCAAAAAGGTTAACTAGAAATTAATGAATTGTCAACGTTTTCTCACGGTAAATCAATTTCTTTCTCAATTTGTGACATATCCATAATTTTTACTTAAGAAAAAAAGGAATAATAATTTTCGTATGTGTATCCTGTCTGGACTGTACAAATATTTAATACGGTGTATGTGTTTTTTCTATTTAAATATAGCCTGATGAGGTCGGCAAATCAAGCCGACGAAACGTCGCATAGATAAAAAAGGAATTTTTTGTCTTTCACTCTCGAAAGATCGAGCAATACCTTGCTTCCTTATTAATCAGAAAACTTTCTGTGATTTTAGAAATTAAGAAATGTCAATATTCCGGATTAGATGGCCAATGGATGAGAAAGCAACCCTTGAAGTAAATGCACATTCATAGTATCCGTGCTGTGCACGCTTACTTTACTTATTTGAAAGTAATTGCATATCCCGAGCAGTTGAATAAAAAATCTCCAATGACTTTAGTTACTAAGAAATGATGATTTCCATACTTGGATGTTTAAAGTATGAAAACACCCCCATAACATGCTGCATACCCAAAAAACCGTTAATCTTTCTAGATCTTGGATATGAACCTTTTGTTTCGGTAAGACCGATAGTCAAAATGTGAAATCTTAAGCAAAACCTAACAAAGAGTTTAGGAGAAAAGAAACTTTTCACTGAAATAAGCATTTTTCTATCAAATACATGTGAACATTGAAACGTTGACAATTTTTTGTTGAAAAACTGTCCGTTTTTCTTACTTTTTTCTTTTGGATTATTGCTGGACCGTACTCCTGGACCGTACTGTGCTTCAGATAGTCCATCCAAGTCTTTTGCCTGGAAACTAATATTACTTCCCCTTTCTCTCTCTCTCTGGAGATTACTTTCGCGTCTTTTTTATGACGTATTTAAATCCCGCCACAAAATAAGAATCGTGCTGCGCTCGGCTGGGAATTAATTTGTGCAATTTCTCAAGCTATTATCTTGCAAATGAGGATGCGCTTGTTTACGTATTTTTTGTACTCATGGACAAGGCGAGTTTATTAAATCTCGCTAAACTTAATTTTGCAGCGCATATGCTCGAAAAAAATTGTGCAATGAATCCAGTGCCCTATGGTGCGTAAGAGACTCATCGATTTTATAATGCCGTGCACTCCCTCCTTACGTCCGGCTTCCCTATCCGGTACCATCCTCCCTTTTTTCGTTTTTTTTCTAAGTATAATGCTCGCTGATCCGCAGCAAATGAGGCGGGAACAGAATCCTGAGAATATCTGATAAACTCGGATCACGCGAGGAACATCAGGAGACTGAATGATGCACCTGTTTCTATGTATCCTAGCTGCGTTTTATGTGCATATATCACCCACACTAATTTCAATCGTAATTTTCCACTTGAAGGAATTACAATTTTTCTATTTAGAAAGAGGAATCAAATTTCTGACTTACTAAGAGATCTTTTAGGATTCATTCATTTGGAGAATAAAGCTCAATTTTAAAAATGATTTCCCTTGTGGATTCGCTAGTTGTTTTTCTCCCAATTTTCAGTCGTTCAAGTGACGGATGAAAATAGAGAAAATTAGCAAAAAGTTTTCAGATCTGAGGTCTTGTTAAGAGCCGTTCAAAAACTACGTCATGCCATCAGGGAAAAGAAGGCTTAACAGGTTTTGTGACCAAATTTTTTTTTTCTTGTTTGAAATATCAATAATTATATTTTTCATTGAGAATCAATCATTTCTTACTGAAAATTCAAGTACTTGGTGGAATGTTGAACATCTTTATTAAAAATTCAGTTTTTTGTTCAAGATTCATCATTTTAGTTGAAAATTTAACTGTTTAATTGCAAGTGCATGCAGATGGTTTAACGCAGAATGCGACATCACACATGCGAAATGTAAATGTGAAAAACAATTTTTCGAAATGCACTCTTTTCCTAATTTCTCTATTTCCCTATTTGCTCATTTTTTAACAGAATTTCTCTTTTTCCGCTGTCTTCAAGAAGCTTATACTTCTTCTCATTTTTTTGCTAAAATGCAAACTGAATTATTAGAACCCAATAGGAAAATTCAACTGGTCCATTTTTGGCTAAGAATTGATTATTTGTTCTAAATTTGCCTGTTGATTTTTTTGTAAATAATTCATATTTTTTGGTTATATTTTTCAAATATATTACATATGTATAATATTATATATATATATATATATATATATATATACAAATTCATGTGATTGGTTAAAGATTCAGCATTTTGGTTGAAAATTCATTCATTTGGTGGAAAAGTGAACTATTCTGCAGAATTTTTCTCTCTTTGGTGAAATTCAACTGTCCTTCCTTTCAAATAAGAATTTTTTTTTTTTTGAAATTTTGAAATTTTGAAATTTGCTGAAAATTAATTTTTTGGGTTGAAGATTCATCTCTGCCGTTGAGAATTGAACTATTTTCATAAAAACTCTTTTCTTTATTGAAAATTACTTTTTATCTGAAAATTTAACTAATCCATTATTGATTGAAAATTGAAATTTTTTGGCTAAAAACTCAACTATTTGTTTCGAAATATATGTATTTTGTTGGAATTTTTTTGGGGGTTGCAAATCCATTTTTTCAGCTGCAAAGTTGAGTGTTCAATTTTTTGTTCAAAATTGATCCTTTTTAGTTTAAAATTCAATAATCTCGTTGAAAATTACCTTTTTGTTGATATTTTGTTTTTTCGGGTTAAAAATTCAAGAATTTGGTGAAGACTTTCTTCCCTTTTCACTCAAAAATCTTCCCTTGTCCAAAGTTCAACTTTGAACAATTTAAATTCATCTATTTTCGATTTTGAAAATATGATCTGTAGATCATGTAGATAGACCAGCGAAACCCTCGTGTGTCTTGAGGAAACGGAGCGACCCAAGGATGACAGCCCTCTGCAAACATCCCGCAAGTGTCTCTGAATATTTTTGGCAAGCGGGTATGGTTTTGAGGATACATAAATACACACATACTTAACCGGAATTTACTTCCCCATTATTTTCCTATTTCCATGGAAAGCCCTATTTGTGACATCACCCTTAGAGTTTCAAGCTTTTTTTGACGATCAGTGGCGAAGAAGCTGAGGGATGGAAAAAGTTTTCAAAAAAGCATGACATATTTTTTAAATAGTCACTCATGCAGAATTTTTAATTCTTTCAATTAAGCCGAATCTTTAAGTTAACTAAAATGATGCAAAATTTTCTGGAAGTAATATCTTGCACTATTTTTATTCTTTCCAGAGCTTTTTATTCCCAAATATTCCTGAAGGAAGTGTTTTGTAAAGTAATATTTTATACTTAATTCCGTTTTGTTTGACAATAAGGAACTAATTTATTGCTCTGCGCGGATAGTATGTGAAATGCAAATTTGGATATAGTAAGAAACTGTAAGTTTCGAAATACATAATTACAAGCTAGTATCCATATTTTATTATTGCATGAGAAGGAACGTGAATCGCAAACGAAGAGGAAGTTATGGGGATGTACGACGAGGCGGAGAATGGTAACTCTCCTATAGTGCTTTGAAAATATAAGTTAGCGAGAAAACTGAACAGAGGATACATATATATAGGAGAAAGTTAGGAAGCGTGAGTTAGTTCCGAGAGTATTGGAAGAAAGCACATAGTTTTATATGACTGAAAAGTTCAATAAGCAAAGTTGCAGAGGAACTACATTTGATTTTATGAGACTTTCAACTTTTTTCAGGATAAACAAATGCAAGATTGTATAAAATAGAATTTCTTCGAAAATAATTTGAATTGCTTCATAAAAAAAATATTGGTTCTCATAATATGAGAGAATTAATAACGGAGAGTGTTGCTTGCATTTCCAGGAAACCAGGGAATATCCAGGCAATTTCTATGGTCAGGGAAAGTCAGCGAATTTGAAAAAAATTGCAAAAGCCACATTCATATTTAGTCACTTTTCTCTGAAATCATTTTGTAGCCACTGCATTAGGACGAAATCACTACAGTCACTTCTTGAAATAAAGGCTTTTTTCTTTCAATATATTAACCCAAGGGTTAGCCACTTTTTAATTCAGACCTATACCTTCTTCTAAATTTTCCTGAATTTCTTTGGAATATTTCAGGATATTTCACAATATTCCAGAATTTTTTTAGCAGATTTCAATAATTTCAAGGAATTTTGGAGAATGTGAAAGATATCAGGGCATTTTTGAAATATTTCAACGTATAATCGAAAATAGTATTTTCTAATGCTTCAGTGGTACGTGGATGATTTTTAATATATTCCGAGCATTAGGTTTCAGAAAATAAAAAAAAGATTACATTCAATAACATGGTATTTTTTATTTTCGGAATATTCATTTTATTCTTTAACCTGATGCTCAGAATATATTAAAAACCATCCACGTACCACTCGAACATTCTAAAATATAATTATTTCCAATTATTAATAATAAATAGAAAAAATTGTATTTTGAAAATTTCAAATAAGCGCGCGAACGGCAGCCAATGAGGTTCCTTATGCATCGCATGCGCAGTAGTGCAAGGTATCTACGTTCGTAGCGCTGGTTCTGGTACCATCCTCTGCGGTCCATGTATGGTCTTTTCCGCGGCAGTGGCAGACCAATCAAAAAGAGTTCCGAAAAGCGGGATGCCTTGAATTGAGTATTTTAGCATGACGTCATGGGAATACGTCATACAACTATTTCGAGAAAATATTCTCAACGCAAAGGCATAAATGCACGAATAGTAATATTTGTCGAATGTAGAATGTATTTTCTCAGTCACGTTCCATTTACCTTTCAGTTTCATGAAATAAAATAAGATATCTGAAATATCTGGTTAGTGGTACTCCAACTTCAATTTCGGACATTTGCTTGTATTTCATGAAACTGAAAGGTCGCCAATCCACAAAAGAATGGGACATGGCTGAAAAAATAGATTTTACACTCGAGAAATATTACTCTTTAGACCTTTATCACTTACCTTTACCTTTAGAATATTTTCTTTAAAAAAGTCGTATGCAGTTGCAGTACCATGTACTAAGCTACCCGACGGATGACATTCACTTTTCCTAGCATTCTACACTTGAAAACTATTAATATTCAGACCCTTATAACTTATTATCACGTTCAGAATACTTTCTTCAAAAAGTTTCCTGCTCTTCTATGTCACTCCTATGTTAACCTTCCTGACATTTCCACTTATCCTTCCATGACCTGATGTCATGCCACAAAACTTACTAGTCTAGTCCGCGAGATATTTGAGTCGTTTTTTAATTCTATTATATCGAGTTTTAGTTGGAAAATTGTCGTACTTCAACAAAAACAATTGAAAGACACTAGAAAAACACTGAAATGTTAATAAGGGATCGCGAATTTTTCAACTGCGCAAATCGGGGCCGTCTGAACCGTTTCCACATGAAATGAATCATATTGCATAATCTCCACATGTGAGTCCCCGCGTACTGCGCCTTTGTCCCTACTCTGCTGGTGTTTTTCATGCAAGATTCGCAACCGTCTCTCGCCCCTTGAGCTGAGAAACTGCGTGGGCCAGCATTTCTAGGAATTTCGGGTGTATTTTCCGTTTATTATTATTGATGGTATTTATTGATTCCAAGTCTACCGCTGTTTGTCGTAATTTTAAGGTATTTCAAAGCATTTGCAATATTCTAGGGTATTTGGAAAGATCATAATGCAGTTCTCATTAATTTCTGTAATTCAATAGAATTTAAAATATTGCAGGCTTGTTTAAAAGTTTTCAAGGAGCTTTTAAAATATTTCAATAATTTGAAATGATTCAAGAGCTTTAAAAAGTTTCACGGCATCTCAAAAGTTTTTGAAGGATGTGAGATATTTGAGGAAATAGTAGATGATTTCATAGAATTTTGAATTGATTTCAAAAGATTTGAAAGTGTTTGAAATATCTCAGCGAGTTTAAAAGTATTCTAGAGAATTTTTGGTAGATTTAAATTATCTGAAAGGATTTCAAGGGGTTTGAAATATATCAGGCTATTTTAAGAGATTCCAAGGTATTATCAAGAGCTTTGGAAAGTTCCAAGGGAATTCAAAATATTTCAAAGGATTTGGAATATTTTAGGGAATTTTGAAATATTCTAGATAATTTTCAACAATATTATGATAAAAATATTGAAAATAATTTGACAGGATCTCAAGTGATTCTAGAGTATTTTAAAAATATTCAAGGAATTTTCAAGAGCTTAACAAAGATTTCAAAGGATTGAACACATTTTTGGGTATTTCTTAATTTTTTAAGGCATTTTGAGGAGGTTTACAAATTTTCAAGGAATTTCCAGTGATTTGAATGATTTAAGGAGATTCAAATTTTTTTCATCAGATTTTAAATTTTAATTCCTTTTTGAGTTCAGATGTTAGTCACTTTGAGTCAGAATTATGGTGTTTAAATATTAATGGTCAGAGAAAATAACAAATTATTCAGCGAAAAATAAGGAAAATGTCAGGGATTTTTCAAACAAAGTATTGTGGTCACCTTGTTCGTATATTATGCATAGAAAAATAAATATTATATTTTATCTGTAAAATATAATATAAATTTTCAACGAAATAGTTAAATTCACAACAAAAATAGATTAATTTCCAACGAAACAATTGCATTTCTAACCAAAAAAGATGACATTTCTACCAAAAGTGATGAACTTTTGAATCAAAAAGACGAATTATCAACAAGAGATGAATTTTCAACCACGAAAGATTTTTTGTTCAATGAAAAAAAAATTCCATTCGAAATGTTGATGTTTCGAATTAAAAAGAAAAGATTTCTAGAAGTACATTAAATTTTTAACGAAAGAATCCAATTTGCAACCAAAAAGATTAATTTTGATTATAAAACAAAATAATTCGCAAAAAAACTAGTTCTTCACAAAACAGTTAAATTTTCTACCAAATAGTTTAACTTTTTCCATAATTCTTGAATTTTGAAGCCAAAATGACTAAGTTTATAAAACACATTCACATTTTTAACCAAAAAATATCAATTTTCGACAAAAAAAGTCAATATTTAATAAAAAAATTAATTTATAACCAAAAAAAGACGAATTTTCATCAAAGAAGTTCACTTTTGAACCAAAGAGATGAATTTTAAGAAAAACTTTAATAGTTGATATTTCTACCAAACGATAATTTCAAGTAAAATCAAAAACCGTTAAATTGACCCCAAATTGTTCAACAAAATACTTAAGTTCTCTACGAAAACAGATATATTTTTAACCAAACAGTTGCAGTAGGCAAGTCAAAAATTTGCTACCAAGAAAGACGGATTTTCAAAAAAATACATCAATTTTCAACCAAATAGTTGAATTCTCAACTAAAGAAGATAAATCTTCAACAAAAAAATGCATTTATTCGATTTTCTGATACAAAATTAATTTCCAACAGGAAAAGAAAAACAAATTTCCAAAAAATAGTTGAATTTTCAACCAAAGAAATGATTTTTGGAATGAAATGATGAATTTTGAAATAAAACAATCATTTTTAACAATGAAATTCAATCTTCAACCAAATAGTTCATTTTTTACCAAATTATTGGGTTTTTGAGAAGAAAGTACAAAATGCCTTCAGAACAGATGAATTTTCATCCTCGGAATGTGAATTTTCATCGATCAAGTTCATTTTCAACCAAAAAAGATTAATTTTTAATTTTAAATTCTCATTTTTATTAAAAAAATAAATAATGTTTGATCAAAAAAGTCAATTTTGGCAAAAAAATAGAATAATTGAATTATCATATAAAAAATAAATTTCCAATGGAAAAAATAATAATTTTCAACGAACGAAATAGATTTTCAACCAAAAAGATGGAATTTCAACGAAATGCATGCATTGTTAATTGAATATTTGAATTTTTCAAGGAATTTGCAACTAAAAATTATAAATTTTCAACAAGGAATGGAATAGTTGATTTCTCAGAAATTTCGGCAAATTATTTTTATTTCCTACCAAATTGTTAAGTTTTCGAGAAGATATTAATTTTTTCCAAAACATATCAATTTTCATACTCAAAATGTAAATTTTCAACAAAAAAGTTGATTTTCAACCAAAACAGATTCATTAAAAACATACCAAAACTGTAAATTTTCAACATGAAAGTTAATTTTCAACCAAATCAGGTTAATTTTTATTTAGAAAGTTCCACTTTTAAACAAAAAAGATGAAATTTTCATAAAAAGAAAAAAATTTGCAACCTTAAAGAAAGAATTTGGTAAAAAAAGTTTAAAAGAGTTGTTGAATCTTCAAAAAGAAAAAAAAATTGTGAAGAAGGAAAGGAAATTTTAATTTAAAAAAAACAGGTACCCCCCATTTAAGATAGCATAGAGAAGGCTTTGACACCCCCTTTCCCCTCAAAAAAAGGATTTTACGTAATTTATGCTTGGCCCTTAAGTGGTCGAAGGTCTAAAAAATCGATGGCATGGAATCCACCTCACAGTATTACTTTTTGAAGTGGTTTTGATGAATAAGATTGATTTTGAAATTTAAGGATCGTAAGATCCACTCTAGGGTTTCTATATCTCGTGGAGACGGAGCTCCTGAGTGATTTTTCATCTCGCGTTCCTTCAACGCCTTTTTACCCCGGTCCCCAGAGGAATAAGAAGCTGGGAATAGTAGGAGTCGAATTCTGGAGTGGTCTGGAAGAGAGGTGAAATGTCTTCGCGTGGCGCCTCTCAGTCAGTCAAATACCGAGCTTAACTATTCATCGAGCGTTTTCGCGGCTTCGTGCCTTCCCGTCACGCGGCGTGGAATGCCTTCGAAAGTGGGATCCGCGACTACCCCGTAACCGCCACGCCATTATCACCACCCCATCGCATCAAAGTTCCTCCAGGCGAGCCTCCGGGCGCAAAGGGGCGAGATGTTGATCGAAAGAAGGGAGATATTAACGCCGCACCGATGCGATGCGATGGAAGAATCGGAAAGTGAAAGTCACAATCCATTTTCGTCCGTCAGATAAAAAATAGAGAGAACCCCTTGTTTGTCGAATACGAATGTCTGATACCGCTATTTGCACAATAAAATGTTCCTCAAGATCATATCCAGGAGGATTTACTTGTACGATTTCAGTCTCGACTTTAAGGAAGCAACATAATGGGTCACTCAGACCATTTTGTGGGTCACTCAGACCATTTGATGGGTCACTCAGACCATTTGATGGGTCACTCAGACCGTAGTACGGGTCACTCAGACCCTTAAACCGATTTTGGTTGATATTGATTCTACATTGTTCATAGAATGTCCGATATGTTTTTCAAGTCGACCGGATAAGTAATTTAAATGTCCTTTGTGATCGAAATATCATCGATGCAAGACAATTTAGCAGTTGCGTTTTCAATAGAATAGTTGAATTTTCAAGCCACAGAATCAAATTTTCGCAAGCTGGTTGAATTTTCAACACAAAAAATTAAATTTCCGAGAATGAAGTATATTTTCAATCAAGAGAAATGAATTTTCAACAAAACAGTTGAATTTTCGAACAAAACAGATGAATTTAATAACATAGTTCAATCTCTAACAAAATAATTGAACCTTTAAAAAAAATAGTTGAATTTTTTATTAAATATCTGAATTTTCAACAAAATACAAGAATTTTCCAACAAAAAGTCGAATGTTCAACTAGATCAACTTTTAACCGATTACATGGACTTCTTACCAAAAAAGTTTCATTTTCAACAAAAAATATGAATTTTCAACAATAAAAAATGCATTTCCAACAAAATAGTTTAATTCTCCACTAAATTGTTGAAATTTCAAGCCAAAAAGGTGAATTTTTTACAAAACAGTTTATTAATTGTTACTAGATAGTTGAATTTTCAACTGAAATGATGAATCTTCAACAAGAACAAAATACACCTTTTTACAAAGTAGTTCAGCTTTAAGCTAAATAGTTGATTAAATAAAAATGTTCAATGAAACATGTAAAAGTTTATGTTTCAACCAAAAAACATTTTATTTGATAAAGATGATATTTCAACAAAATCTTTGGATTTTTAAACGAAGGGATAAATTGTAATCTGAAATGATAAATATTATGCAAGAAAATTGAATTTCAAAAAAAGAGTTCAACTAACCAACTTGTTGAATTTTCCGAATGATCTAATTTTTAAACTTATAAAGGATAAATTTTGTACTAAGGAAGAAATAGTTAAATTTTCAGATAAAAACAGGATTTCTAACAAAATAAGAAAGAATTTTCAACAAATGGTTTAGCTCCTAATTGAATAGTTTTATTATCTACTACAGTAGTTGAATTTTTAACCAGAAATAAGAGTTTTCATCAAAAAATACCATTTTCAAATAAATATTATAATTTTCTATCAAATTGTTTCATTTTCAAGCCGAAAACATAAATGTTTTACCAAAAAGTGGAGGTTTTAATGATAAGGTTAATGAAGATCCAATAAATAGTTGAATTTTCAACTAAAGTGATGAATCTTCCACAGGAAAAAAATACATTTTTTGCAAAGAAGTTCAAGTTTAACCAAGTAGTTGATTTTCAACTATGAATTTTAAACCTGAGAAGATCAGTTTTCAGAGAAAACAAAATATTTTTATTTTTAGTGAAGAAAATTAATTTTCCACAAAAAGAACGAATATTTATCGGTATTTTTGAACCAAAATCATTAGATTTCCATCCAGTCATTTCTGTTTAAAATAATAATATTTATACGCCCGAACGATTCGTTTACATTTAATTATTTTTTAATATTGTTATCAGTATATTTAATGTTTATGTTATGTTATTTTTTTTCACTGAAAATTTCTTATTTTAAACAAAAATAATTATCTTTTGTAACAGATATATAACTCAAAATATTTGTTTGTTATGTTAGTGTTTTTGATTGAAAATCGGTATTTTCAATAATAAAAAAATCATAGAATATTTCAAATTATCATTATTCTTCAGGTAATCATTTTAAATCATTCATTTACATTTTTGGTACATTTTGTGGGTTTCTTGCAGTTTTATACCGGAAATCCGTACTTTTAATAAAATATCTTTGGAATTCAAAGAATTTTACACACTTCTGAACAAGTTTTGCATTACGCTTGCACTTTTTCACCAAAAATACGTATAGATTTCAAAAAAGTTATATATTTTTTTAACAATTCTAGATTCTGTCAACATTTTTGGCCGGAAATCGATTATTTTGAACAGAAAAACATTAGGTTTTCTTTTGCTTTTTTTCTAATGTGTCCTCTAAGGGTTTACATTTTTCTTGTATCTCTTCCCTATTCCTTTACACACACCCCCACGCACTTTCTTGGTGGTGGGAGGGGGACCTACAGTTTAAGGTGGGTTCCGAACCACCAAGAGCAGCAGCCTTAAGTACTTAGAGAACCTATTTCTCTAGAGGTACCGGTCCCACGACTCTCCGGAGATGAACAGCTCCCTTGCTAGGCAAGTGTTCACCGCATGGGCCACCGAGGCTCTTCCAGAGTGCGAGGCGGGAATCAAACACGCAAGCCGACGGAGTGGGTCCAAAGCCTACGCCTGAACCCTCACGATTTTTTGTCACGTCATGTTAGTGTTTTTTTTTCTTTTGAAATTGCTATTACTAATAAAAAAGCAATAAATTCTGCTCACACTGTTAAAAAAAAACAGTTATTTCAAACAAAACCCATTTGAATTAAAAAATTAAACATCAAACTTGGAACGACTTTAGGTTAGATTAGCGTTTTTTGTCGAAAATTGGTATTCCTGAATAAAAATGCAACGTCTTAATTCGCTATATATGGCCGAAAAATATCATATATCGATTTTGAAGTTAAGACCAATTTTCATCTGTTATCAAAAATATTATCTTTGCTTTCCTTTTCTTTTCATGTAGATAGTAGATGATGTAAAATACAAAAATGTCATATTATTATTAATTTTATATTTTAATTTAAAGATCGCGTAAGGAAAAAAGTTTTTATTTTATATTTTTTCAAATAAAATAGAAGAGACTGTTTTATACCTATGGAAAAATTGATGGATAAAATTTAAGAAACTCGGACGTAAATTCGTTTCTCCTTCGAAATCCGAACACGTGTTAGAAAGAGGTAACGCAACAAATAATTGTGTTTTGCCAGATAGCGGACCCCTTTTAACATGTCACAATATATTTCTGGCGACCGAGATTCACACCACTGTCGACATGCTAAGAGCTTTTTCGTCCAGCCATTCACTCTTTAACACTTTATGGAGGATTTTGCGGTTTCTTCTATCGTTCCCATTTTTTATGTCGAAAAACAATCAAATTTGAGGTATGTATCTACCAAATTAGGGGAATCAAATTAAATTTATCCAGGGCTTTTAAAAAGAGCAAGTTTACTGATAGAGTAAAGTTAATATATCGTACGGAATTCACTTTAGTAAACAATAAAAAGGACTAATTTTTAGTTCAAGTATCGACTTATTTTAAGGTCTCACTGAAAGAAGAACGGAATTTTTCTGAAAATCTTCATTCACGAACTTAAATTCAACCGAATTAGAAACTGAAAATGAGTGGCCATTTAATCTGAAATTAAGTCATATTTACGTCGTAAGTTTATTACAAATAATGGCTTAAAATAAGTTTATACGTTGCATCATTTCAGCCTCAAAAAATCAGTGCAGGATCGCCGCAAACAGGAAAAACCTAAGAATGAGGGGAAAATCTGGAATATTCTTGGTCGCGGTAAGTCAGAGAAAAATCAGAAATTTTCAAAAAATTGATGAAGGCAAAAAATTCTTGTACATAGCCAACTAGCTAGTAACTAATTAGCTAAATAGCTAGTGAAGCAA
This sequence comes from Andricus quercusramuli, assembly GCA_932178445.1. Classification (NCBI taxonomy): domain Eukaryota; kingdom Metazoa; phylum Arthropoda; class Insecta; order Hymenoptera; family Cynipidae; genus Andricus; species Andricus quercusramuli. The sequence goes on from CAKNXH010064215.1 coordinate 31,194, forward strand.
CTGCCACTTTTTTCCTTAAATTACGTTTTGAAAAACAATACCATTGAATTGAGGTCCATACCTATTTCTGATTTTTTTTATTTTGGGCAGCAAAGTAGATCTTTGTTGGTGGTGCGGTACTTTACCGGCCTAGGCGAGTAAAGTGTACTTTATTGTCCGCGAGGAATGCGCGCGCATGCGCGATCGTTACTTCGCCTCAAGCGCACTCTTTATGCGCAGTACTTGTCCCTTTAAACTAACCTGAAACCTGAGACGTAACGTCATAAGAAAACTCGGAAATCATACTCTTATTACATAAAATATCATGCGTACCGATGCAGCGAAGTCTTTTTACGGTCCTTCGTGTTTACCAAGTCTTATGCTCGGCTGTAAAAAGACTATTTTGCTGCCTTGGTGCACAATTTATTATTATTTACAGTATTTTTGAAGATTTCGAGGCAAATTAAAAAACTTCAAACAGTTTAAAGGGATTTCAGAGGATTTTAAATGTTATAGGGTATCTTAAAAATTTCCAAGGGACTTTTAATAAACATTATTAATTTGAAGGGAATACGAAGAATTTGAAACATTTGATCAGGTTATCCAAAAAATTCTCAATGCATTTTCAGGAGTTTTGAAAATTTCAAAGAATATCCAAAGATTTGAAAGATTTTAAGGGATTTGAAAAAATTCTTATCAGGTTTTAAACAACTCACTTAAATTTTGTATGATATGATGCAATTTTATACGATTTATAATTTTTTACAATATTGTAAAAGATTCCAATGGATTTTATGAGATTTCTGAAGATTTGAATGACTGTAAGGGAATAAACATAATTTCCTGCTGTTTTAAAGAATTCACTTGAATTTCGTAAAATACGAAATAATTGTATACGACCTTTAAGGTTTCAGATTATTTGAAAAGATGCTAAGGGATTTTATAAGAATTCTGAAGCTTTACATGATTATAACGGATTTTAAAAGCTCTCAAGGTATTTTAATAAATATTTCAGGATTTAAGGAAATATCCTCAGATTGCATGTAATATTTTAATAGATTTCAAAAAATTTATTTTAAAAAATTGAGGGATTTCACAGTATTTTCAAAATTTTTGAATATTTCAAGGTATTCACAAGGATTTTGAAGAATTTCAAAGATTTGAGTAATCTTCAAAAAAATTCAAAGAATTTTTAATTGATTCCAATAATTTGAAGGAATTTTAAAGAATCCTATAGATGTTAGGGCATTGAAGTGTTTTTTAGGATTTTGAAGATTTGACGACATTCCAAAAAATTCCAAGTAATTTTCAATAGATTAGAAAATTGCTTGAAATTGCAAAATATTTGAAAGGATTTTAAATAGTTCAGGGTATTTTAAAGGATTCTATGGCATTTTTGAAAAAATTATAAGGTTTTTAGGGATTTGAAAAGATTTCAAAGGATTTGAACAATTTTAGAGAATTGAAGAAGAATACAAGGAAATTTTCATCCGATTTCGATAATTTAGAGGGATTTCAAAGGATTGGAAATATCTGGGTTATTTTGAAAGCTCTCAAAGTATTTTAATAAATTTTCCATCATTTCAGAAACTATCACCAGATGTCATAGAATTTCACTGAACTTTATAATATTTAAATAGACATTTGAAAATTTACTCACAAGGAATGACGGATTTTGTAATGTTTCAAAAATTTTAAGAGATTTTCAAACATTCTTTGCAAATCATGATCTTTCTTTTGAAATTCTCTCTAATAAATTTAGCGGAAATTCTCTAAAATTCACTGAATTTAGTCTTTGTTTAGTTCATCCTGCAGTCTTTCTGGGGTTGAAAAATGAATTTGTTAAATTAAAAATCTAACTATTCATGTTGAATAATCATTTTTGTTGAAAATTAATCCCCTTGGTTGAAAATTTAACTGTTTCCTGAAAAATTTACTTATTTTTGTGAAAAGTCATATTTTTTGGTTGAAAATTGAACTATTTTAAGAATTAATGTATTTTGTTGAAAATTTTATTTTTGCTAAGAAATTCACCTTGATTGAAAATTCATTCTTTTGTTCAAGAATCAATTTTCATTTGTTGAAAATTCAATTATTTGGTTAGAAATTCAACTATTTAGTTAAGATTCTTTTTTTTTAAATACCAACTATCATATTTTTCATTAGGAATTCATGTTTTTGTTAAAAATACAAGATTTCGCATTGAAAATTCAACTATTTCTGGTTGACTTTCATTAATTTTTTGTTTCAAAATTAAGTAGTTAGTAATTTATTTGATCCGTATCTCTATTTTTTTCAGTTGCTCCCTACAAACAATTAATTTAAATTAAACAATTGCCATCAATAGCCATATTTTGTGGTTAAAATATCAACTATTACATTATTCGTTGAGAATTCATCTTTTTTTTTCAAAATTAATTTTTCCAATTCAAAATTTAACTATTTAATTAGAAGATTTATCATTTTTTTGAAAATTTTAATGAATAGCTAAAAGTTTAACTACTCTGTTGAAATCTAATTTTTTAAATCAAAAATTAACTTTTTTAAATGAAAATATAACCATTACATTTTTGGGCTGAAATTGATTTTTCTAATATAAAATTCAACTACTTGTGTAAAAGTGAAATCATTTGCTAAAAATTGATTATTTTGGTTAAGGGTTAATTTCTCTGATTGAAAATGCAACTGTTTTGAATGTTTTGTTTGAAATTCAAAAATTTTGATAAAATATCATCGTTTTAGTCGAGAACTCGACGAACCTAAAAAAATTCGTCTATTTTGACAGAAAATTAAAATATTTTTTTAGATCCTTTTTGGTCGAAAATTCACGTATTTTGTTGAAACTTTGTCCTATTGGATTCAAAATTCATCTTTCATTGTGGAAAATTAAACTTTTTATTGAAATATATAAATATTTCATTTTCAAATTTGAAAGAAAAATTTTTTATCGTTGTAAAAGATTCTATGATAAAACAGTTGAAAAATTAAAATGAAAGATTGGTCAAGTAGAAACCCGGGAAAGGTCAGGGAATTTTGAAATAAAGTTTTGCGACCACACTGTTTTAGCGTTTGTTATCAATTATATATTTTTTACCATCAGAGCTGAGTGCTGCTTCAGCTAACAATGATAACAGATTTCATATAAGCTTTTGCTGAAATTGAAAATGCAGCTGCTGAATTAGCTTGAAATTCGGTACTCGGTTAAATTTCAACCAATTCTAATTACAAAAAGTTCGTTACACAAGATTAAACTCACTTTGATCATTTTAACAGCAAAAGCAATTTGATTGTCAGAATTATAATTGAATTGTTGTTAAAGCAGAAGAAATCGGGGAAAAATGAGAAATCTCCAAGCATTTCCGATTTTAGATTCGTTATTTTTCACCACGATAAAATAAATATTCAGCAAAAATCAGTTTCTCAATCAGAGAATAGGTACCTGGAAAAATTAATTTTTTCATCCTAGAAAATCTGAAAAAAATCCTGGAATTTTTTTAAATGAAATGCCATTTGTGAAGGTAATGAACAACTTTCTGTTTTCGTATGGAATTCATTTGATTGAATAATCTTCAGAGAAAATTTTTTCTCAAAATGAGTACTAATTTCATTTTATGTGTACCACAAATTACCTAATTTTTATACTTTTCTTTAATCTGGAGTTAATGATAAATTTCGGTTTAGCAGTACATTTTCAGAATTTGAAGGCTCAAGATTTATATTATTATTGTTCATAAAATTTGTTATTCACGCAGTTGAACTGCTGCCGCCGAGCCTTGTCAGCGGGAGTTTTCTACATAATGAGGACTGAAATACGGAACATAACATTTTTTTAATTTAGCACTTGGTAATTTAGAAATATAGTATTCGAAAGCAGCGAGTTTCAACGATTCCAACGATATGATATTTGACTCGAAAAATTGAAAATGAAAAAATAAATGTTCAAGTGTATTTAAAATTTCATGGACAATTTTTTAGTTTATTCTTCTCGAAAACACCGCGGTAGCTTCAATTTATTTGTGGAATATTTTACTTAACTTGGGAAATTCCAGAATATAAAATTTGGCCAGATTTTTTAAAACTGTTCAAATAACATAATACATTTTTTTGCGCAAACAATCGCATTTCTTAAAGTTAATGGAAAAGTATGAATAGTCTTATTCCTTGCTTAATTTGGAATCACATTAACAATTTTTAGCCCAATAGTTAATTTTGGTAAAATGTACTAAAAATTTTTTATAATATTTTACATGAGCTTCAACATTTATTCTTTCATATTCAACTTTCTGAGCCAAATTACATAGCTTTTAAATCGTTGTAACTCGCAGACTTTGAATAAAAGATTAGTAAATTACAAAGTGCTGAATTTGAAAAATGGTATTTTCCGCATTTTAGTCCTCATTAAGGCTCATGTAGTGGGTATTCCAACCCACAAAACTCACCTCAAAAAATTGGTTTCGAATGCTGGCGCACCGAAAGGATGTCAGCGGGCAATTTTTTCCCCACAGGAATAACATATTCATATTTGAGGCGGAAAGTCCCTCCGGAACGTCAAAACTCGCGATAAATATTAAAAAATTAAAAAATAAAAACATTTTTCAGCGATCGAAAAAAAAATAAACAGAAACAGTACAATCAGCGCCGCGCGGTGTCCCGATCAATCATTAAATCGATTTAAAAGGACTTCTGGCGCCATATTTAAAATAGAAAAAGCATTGAAACATATGTAGGAGTAATAATTCTTAATAAGTTATAATATATTATTTGAAAAACATAACAAATAGATATTATCTTACAAAAATATAAGAAAAAAAGAAGGAAAAATATATTCAACGCAAAATACTGACTGATAAAATAGATAAATAAAACTTGCAACATTTTCTTCTTATTCTGAGTTGTGCTTATAACATTCCCTTCACACGACCCACACAGAAGAAATAATTTACATATAGCTAAAAAAGATTTGGTAAAGATTTTCCAAATTTGTAATTAGCAAAAATAAGCATTTTCCATAAAATGCAATGTTATTGTGTTTATGATTTTTTCAGAGAAACCTTAGGCTATATAATGGAATACAATGGAGTCTGATTAACTTGAGCCTGTGAATTCCAACTCGAATTCAGGTTTGGAATGAAGCCATATGAGTCAGAATGTCTTTGGAATAAATGACAAAAAATTTGTCTTGAAAATCGACTCTGATTAGTAGGGTGAAAAAACACAAATTTAAAATCGTTTTCATAATGATCAGCGGCCACAATGGAGTCTGATTGACTTGAGCCTGTGAATTCCAACTCGAATTCAGGTTTGGAATGAAGCCATAAGAGTCAGAATGTCTTTGGAATAAATGACAAAAAATTTGTCTTGAAAATCGACTCTGATTAGTAGGGTGAAAAAACACAAACTTAAAATCGTTTTCATAATGATCAGCGGCCACAATGGAGTCTGATTG
>CAKNXH010064215.1:41618-128247 GCA_932178445.1 Andricus quercusramuli
TTGAACTGCAAATGTAACTGTTTCATTTTTGCTTGATAATTTATATTTTTTAGTTAAAAGTACAAATATTTCGGTAGAAAATTCATATTTTTCTATTGAAAATTAAAGGTTTTCAAAAAAATCATGTCTTTTTGTTGAAAACGAAACCGTCTTATTAAAAATTTGTCTTTTTGGATTAAAAATGAAACATTTTGGTTGAGATTTTTTTTCGTCATCGATCGAAAAATCTTTCTCGGTTAAAAATTAAAATCTTTTGTTGAAAATTCCTATTTTTGGTTTAAAAATTAATTTGTTTTGTTAACAAGAGGGAAACGAAAGTGCCAGTAGTGAAACTTCTGGGACCAGTAAGATGAAACAAATTATGTATTTTTGAAAGGAAGAATAATTATTTTCAACATTTGCTGAATTCAGTTAAAAATTTTTTTTCGGCACTCAGGCAAATGCAATTTTCTTCTTTGGCCCCTGCTCAGAATTTCTAAAGTTAGATTTGAAAAACGACAATTTTGAGTTCGACGCTATTAAAATCTCTTATATTCTGCTTTTTATGTGTTAAAATAGTATTTTAAATTATCTTTCATAAACAAATTGGTGAAGCAATAAAAATAATTATGGTGTTTGTTAATGAGTTTCCAAATGTTTGAGAAATAAACCGAATTTATCTTAGTTCAATAAGTGGTATTTGAGTAAAATATACTAAAAAATTTCCAATAAAATTGCACATAAACTTGAACATTATTTCTTTAATTTTCAACTTTTCAAGTCGAATAACATATTGTTGGAATCACCATAATTCGTACATTCAAAATATTATATTTATTAATTACTAGATGCTAGATTTAAAAAATGTTACATTCCGCATTTTTGTCCCTATTGGGTACAAAGGACTCGCGCTGACCAGGCTCGGCGCCAACAGATCGACTGAGTGAGGGGAAGGCGTGTAGTGGGGGAACCGTTCGCAGGTAGCTGGGCCGGAATTTCCATCTGTCCATTATATTAATATTCCTCTTCCATCGTCAATGGAGGCTATGTCACTTCCTAATCAGTTCCTGTTCCAAGATTTAAATTTCTTCAACTTTCATTCACTCTGAGAGAATATTTTTCTTCAGGGAAATACATTTAATAAATGTAAGACCCAATTGGAAAAAAGCTCAGTAATGAGCTCCACGGCAGACGTCACAACTTCCAACAAGCCATAAAATCTTTTCCAACCAAGTTAAGAAAACCGCTGGTGATAAAAGGATATTCCAAGAACTGCAAACTTGTACCGAGTCGAGAATAAGGAACAACTCGAGAAACCGCGAGCAAACCATAGAAAGTGATGAACGCGTGTAATAAGAATAAGGTTGAACAGAGCGATGGTCTCTCGAGTAGCAAGATGGCGGTCCAAACAAAGAGCTGGAAATGACGTTGTTTACGAGCTTCGATTGTTTTAAAAAGGGACGAGAGTCTGAGCATCGCTTCCGGCTGTCTCTAGAGAGGTGAAAAAGACGCCGAGAAATTGGGAGGAGGAAGCAAGGAAGAGGACCATCAGGGTGGGCGTAGGTAGGTCCTGGGTAAAGAACAGAAAGAGAGGAAGTTTAAAAAAAAAAGAAGAAAAAAAATCGTGCTCGAGAGTCAGGAGAAAAGAGGCAAAGAGAGTGAGAGAGGGGTAGAGGGTGGTAGCTCGAATTGGCTCTGAGATGCAAGAGGACCTAGCTCCCGATTGTTTTATTGCTGAGGATTAAAAAGCATTCTCAAGGCGATTGTTTGTAATTCCGATGAAAAAGCCAAGCGATAGAAGATGCCTTCAAGCTAGAGAGAAGTTCTCGTTGATATTAGACTTGAAGCTTTAAGCAAAGATGCCAGCAGAAGGGCAAGAAAATTACTGCTTCAGACGTGATTCTTTAAACAGGTATTATGCCAGTAATTGCATCCTTTCACGGCAATGCTTTTCGGATCATCTGAACTTTGTTCGAAATTTTCATCCGATTTTTGTTGCTAAGCATATTCCCAAGTAACACAACCTCTGACAATTTGATGATTCCAAAGGAACAGGTTAATAGTTTAAATTACATGACTTTATATTTTTATATATTTTCATTGAAAAAATATAAAATTATAAATACACGGCTTTATAAAAGGTTGGAGTTGTATTTCTCAAAAATTAGAACTTATTACCGGCTGGATGATTTGAATTGTTTCTTGATTCGAAGCTGGATATTTTTTTTGAATTTCCATAGTAAGCGCATAATCTTCAATTTTTTCCTATCATAAGTTTAAATTTTGCGATGGAAATTGAAATTGCTGAATTTCAAGAAGTATAATTGAAAATTTAAAAATTTTTTCACTTAAAGTAATAGAAACTGTTTAGCGTTTAAGTAAAAGAAGTTTCAATACGACAATATTTCGCGACTTAATTTTTTTATAGTTTCCAATGAAGTTCGGATTTGTTTAATTTTCAAGTTTTTCTCCTTTTTCAATATTTTCTATTTGAAATAACTTTTTATTTTGAATTTTGTTAAGAATAATTCAATTTTAAAAGTTTCAAGAAATGAAAATTTTTCCATTTTTAAGGGTGATAAGAAAGGTGGATTCATTTCTCGATTTCAGAAAAATTTGTCTAATCAATTTTTATGTTAAATTATAGTTTTTTTATTTAATAGGAATTTAGATTTCTAGAATTTCAGAAGCTTTCACTTTGAAATATTCAATTTAGTTTTCACTTTCCAATTATTTAATTTTAAATGCATTTAATTAGAAATAATACAATTTTCATCCCTCTGAATTTTGAATGATCTATTTTAGGATTACAAGAAATAAAAAATTTGACTCTCAAATTAAAAATTAATTTCAAATAAATTTATTTTATTTTTAATTAAAATCATTTCTAAATCGAGTACTTTTGTTACTTTTTTGCAAGTAATTATTGACGTAATCAAATGTAAGTTTTGTAACAGTTCAAGCAAGCAAAATGTTTAAAAAATAAAATTCTTCAACACAAAAGTTTTGTAAGCAACAGAATTGTTTGATGGAAAAAACAATTAAACCAAAATAGATTAATTTTAATCAAACATCTGGATTTGAACCAAAAAGGCCTAAATTTCTAGCAAAAAAAAAATCAATTTTCAAACAACGCGGGGAATTTTGAACTAAAAATATGAATTTTCTACCAAAATTGGAATAGATAAAAGTGATATCTAAACAAAAAATGCAACATTTTGTGTTTCTACAAAGAAATATTGTAATTTAAGATCAATAACAGTTGAATTCAACCAAAATCATTCTTTTCCAAATACTTATGGAATAGTTAAATGTTCAATTACGAAGATTAATTTTGGATGAATAAAAAAGAGCGAATTTTCAACAAAACAGTGAATTCCTGAACCAAAACCAAATAGTTTTCATCAAACGCTTGAATTTAAACCAGAACATATGACATTTCTACCAAAATTGATAATTTTTTAAACGGAAAAGACGACTTTTTAAATGAAAAGGTTAATTTTCTACTGACACTGGAATTGCTAAATTTTCAGTTAAAAAATTTAATTTCCAATCCATCCAGAAAATTATCTTTCCAGTTGTAAATTTTATTATTTGTTCGAAACTTCAACAGTTTTGTTAAACAATCAATCTTTTTGCTTAAAAATTCCACTATTTCGTTGAAAATTTACCTTTTGAGAAAAATTCATATTTCGGTATAGAAAAATCAATTGAAATGTTTTTTGGATAAAAATCCAACTATTTTTTTGAAAATTTGTCTTTTTACTTTAAAAATTCAACTGCTTTAGTATAAATTTAATCTTTCTTCGACAAGAATGCAACAGTTGGGTTGATAAATCAACGATTTTGTTGAGAAGTCATCCTTTTTGGTCGAAAATTCAACTGTTTTGTTAAAAAATCACTTGAAATCTTTTTCGGATGAAAATTCGACTTTTTTTAATTTATATTTTTTATTTAAAAATTAATCTGTCTGATAAAAAAAACTCATCTTTCGTGGACGAGAATGCAAGTTTGGTAGAAAATCAAATAAATTTTTTAAAAAGTCATATTTTTTGGTCCAAGCATCTACTGTTTTGTTGAAAATTCAACTATTCCGTAGAAAAATTACCTGTTGAGAAAAATGCACGTTTTGTGTTGAAAAATATATTTAAATCTTCTTTGGATAAAAATTCGACTTTTTTTTTTAAATTATCTTTTTTATTAAAAAATTCATCTTTCTGAGTAGAAAATTCATATTTCTTTGATGAGAATGCAACTGTTTGGTTGAAAATTCAATATGTTGAAAAGTCATCCTATTTGGTCAAAAAATCAACTTTTTTGTTGAAAATTCATCTATTTTACAGAAAAATTACCTTTCGAGAAAAATTCACATTCTGTGTTGAAAAATAAATTCAAATATTTTTTGGATGAACATTCAACTATATTTTTTAAATATTTGTCTTTCTATTATGAAAAATCATCTGTTTTAGTAGAAAATTAATATTTCTTGGTTGAAAATTCGTCTATTTGGTTAAAGTTTGACTATTTAGTTGAAAACTAATCTTTTTTAATTGAAAATTTAACTGTGTGGGTAAAAGTTGTACTATCTGTTGACATTTTGTTTCTAATAAAGCTTTATCTGTTCGGTTGAAAATTTACTAATTTTGTTGAAAATTAATTCTTTGCTGAAAATTCCTATTTTCTGGTCGAAAATTTAATTTTTGTACAGAAAATTCGTCTTTTGGCTTCAAGGTTCAACAATTTATATGAATATTTTTTTCCTTCATTACTGATAAATCTTTATTTGTTGAATTTCGTCTTTTTGATTTTGAAATTCATTTTTCAAATGGAATTTCATCCTTCTTGGTTGAAATATCAACTATTACATTCGTTTGTTGCGAATTTATCTTTGAAAGTTGAAACTTTAACTATTTCGTTGAAAATCTAATAGTAACTTTTTTTGTTTAAAATTAATAAATTTGACAATTATCAAGTTCTATATAAATGTTTATGGTATTTGGATGGCAATGGTCCAGAAAAAAAAATGGTCGAGGAAAAACCATAGAATTTTGGAAATTAATTTTTCACCCTGAAAAGCATGGATTATCTTAAATACATCAAATTTCCACTAGTTTTAGGTTCCATATCTTCTTATTTCTGGAAACCATAAATTCGATTTTTTTTGCTGAAATTTTTCCACCCTTGCAAAGGTGTCAACATTTAATAAATAGATAGTAGTAATATATACGGTCTTCGTTTACTAAAACTACCGTTACTAACCAGGGTTACCGATTTCGCGAATCTCTTTTTTTATTCTTTATTCGAAAAATCTTCTTACCCAAACATTCATAACAATAAGAATTTAATTTAATATTCAAACCTTATCGCTATTCAGATTTATTCAATAATTCGCATTGAGTATAGATTAGTAAACTATAGAAGTGATCCATCTTCATTTCTTAATAACTGTAGTATACAGTGAAGAAAAAATGATGCATATATCTACTTGTATGAATACAGATAGCCAAAGTTCGTAATAGATGCATGAAATTTTCATGAGACATCTTTTCTTTCCCTTTGTATTTCCATATCTACTGTGAATTCTGTAGCAACGTTCCTATCGTTAAAGAAACCTCAAACTTTGTTCCGATAACGTCTCGGCTTTTCGCATAGTTTCGAATTCTCGGTAATTTCTTTAATCAAAAGTTACACCGCTTATTCATTTGAATCAGAATTATAATCTGATTTGCTTGATGAAAGAAGCGGAACAGCTATAAACTCGTTTTCATTTCCTCTCGGCGATAAATACGAGGAAACTAATTAAAGTGTAATCAGGATCTGATCTGAAGTGTTTCCTGGTTGCAAGATAAGAGGCCGTTCAAAAACTACCACATTTATGTCAAGATTTTTTCATAAAATAAAATGAAATACAGAACATACAAATATAATATTTTAACGGAATTCACAGTCCAAAATTCTCTCAAAAGCGGAAAAATAGAGTGATTTTTCACGAAGATAGGGCGATAAGAAAAGGTTAATAGTCTACCAAAAAATACGAGTTTTCAGCAATAGTTGAGTTTTCAAGCTAGAAAGTCGAATGTTTTATGAAACAGTTTACTTTCAAACCCAAAAAGATGAATTCTTAACAAAATAGTTTCATTTTCATTCGAATAGTTGAATTTTTTAACAAAAAATATTAAACTACAATCAAAAATAGTTGCATCTTCAAACAAATATGTAGTTTAATTTTCAAATAAAAAAAAAAATTTTCAAAAGGGAGAATTTTCAATCCAAAAGAACGAAATTTCCTGTTCAAAAAGACTAATTTTTAATAAGGCAGTTAAATTTTCTACAAAATAATTAAGATTTACAAAACAGTTCAGTTTTTAACAAAATAATACAATTTTTCACAAAATAGTTGGATTTACAACTGAAAAAATAAATCTCCAACAAAAAATAGAATTTCAAACTAAAAATATAATAGGTTAGATTCCAACCAAGGAAGGATTTTGATTTTGAATCAGAAGCAGTCGAATTTAACCAGAAGGATGAATTCTCGACCAAAAATCTAATAGTTGATGTTTAAACCTAAAAATATTTGAATTGTAAAAACAGTTGTGTTTAACCACATAAGATAACATTCCAACAAAATAGTAGAATCCTTAACCAAAGCCAATTATTTTGTGAGTAAACATTCGCATTTTCAACAAAAAAATTAATTAATTTTCTAATGTGCTGCATCTATAGCGAAAAAGATGAATTTTTCAGCAAAAAAGATTCATAGTCATTTTATTTTGAATAAAAAATAGTTGTATTCAACAATTAAATACAAACTTCTAACGAAGTAGTGGAAAGTCTGAACCAAACAAATTAATTTTCTACAAAATAGTTGAATTGTCAACCCGAAATTATGAGTTTTTAACCAAAAAGTTGATTTTGAACCAAATAGTTAAATTATCTACGAAAACAATTGAATTTTCAACCCAAATAGATAAATTAAAGAAAAACGGTTTGATTTTTATCTCGAAAATATAAGTTCTCAACAAGAAGGCTTTTTCAACCAAAAAGTTAAATTTTATACTAAAAATTATCAATTTTGTACCAAAAATGGAATAGTTTAATTTATAATCACAGATTGATCGTCCAATAATAATAAAATGAATTTTCAACGAGAAATTCGTTAAACTATCAACCAAGTAGTCGAATTTTAAATCTGGAAGATTAATTTTTTACTAAAATTATGAACTTACAAATAAATAAATACCTTTCCAACAAAAATTGTTGAATTCCCAACAAAATAACTATCAATATTCAATCAATAATGAAGTAATCCAAGTTCTGGTTCAAAAGATAAATTATTGATGAAAAAAATGTAAGTTTCAACACAAAGAAAACGAATTTTCAACACAATAGTGGAATTGTCAAACCAAGAGAAGAATCGTTAACTACACAAATTGATTTTCAACAAATTAGTTGAATTTTGAATGAAGAAGTCGAATTTTTAATTGCGAAGATTTATTTCCTACCAAAAAAGAAGAATTTGAACTAAATTTTTAAGTAAAAATGATCAAATTTCAACCAATAATGGAATAGTTAAATTTTTAATTAAAAAAATAATTCTGAACCAAAAAAGGACGAATTTTTAACGAAGTAATTGAATCTTCAACCAATGAAATGATCATCCAACAAAGCAGTTCAAATTTCAATCATGTAGTCGAATTTTCAACCAAAAAAATATGAATTCTCAATGAAAAATTTAAAACTTTATTTTTCGACTAAAAAAATTTCAAGCGGAAAAAGAATCCTAACACTTTCAGTTGCTGAAATTGATTTTCAACCGAAAAAAAAACGAATCTTGAACAAAATTCACGAAAGTTTAGGAAACACTGTAAAAAACAAAAGTGAGGGACATGATTTTCTGAATCTTCAACCTTTTCTGATATTGTTAAAGACATTGAGTCTAATATTGGATTGATTGGAAATATAGATGATAGTGATATGTTTAGGTGCAGATTTCTTAATTGGGCTCAACATTGTTTAAATAATAACCAAAAATTTACATTTTGTTAGGATATTTGCTGAAACTATCGAAAAAAAACAATGGTTTATCAAATCTGAAAGAAGGCTTTTTTTAGTGGTAAGAAAGGCTTTCTATAGAGCCCAGACAGAGCAACAGAGGGATATACTCGCAGGATAGGCGGTGGGGAATATCAAGAACCAAATGCATGCTCGAACAGTCGCCTCCGAGAATTTGCGGGGTAAATATCGCGCGAGAAGTAAACTTGTTTTGTAGGCTTCCGTCACGCTCTTAAGTCTTATAACTAGTAAGACAGAGTTTTTATAGGCCAGCCAAAGCAATAGTGGGATTTACGGGCAGGCCGGGTAGTGGGCGATGTTAGAAACCAAATGCATGCTCGAACAGTCACCTCCAACCTTTTGCGGGGTAAATATAGCCCGTAAAGTCAACCTTTCGGTAGGCTTCTTTCACGTTCTAAAACTGGGCTGTACTCTCGAGCAGCGCTGCGCGGTGAAGTTTTGTGTTATACTTAGAAAATCTGCAACCAAGACTTTCACCCTGATTAAGCAGGAATACGAAGGATGCAGTGAGCAGATCAGCTGTTTTCAAATTACCGCTGCACAAGCGTGCGGTCCATTTTGAGAGCGTGACGGAAGCCTACAAAAAAGGTTTACTTCCCGCGCGATATTTACTCCGCAAATAATCGGAGGGGAAGATTTGAGCATGTACTTGTTTTCTAATATCCCCCATCACCCAGCCTACTTGTAAAGAACTTCCTTAATTGCTTATCTGATCTATAGAAAGTCAGTCATTCTACTCAGGGAAAAGACCCGGTATAATCGTCGTGGTTGCTTAGGTAATAACATAAGACGTCGTGATATGTTAGTACATGACATTAATATTCCTAGAATATTTATCTTACAAAAACTTCACGAACCAAAGTTTCCCTTACGATCTGTTATTTCTTTAATTATTTCTCCCACATGCAAGATAGCTGGATTATTTCATAATATTTTTTAAAAAGTTTCAATAGTATCGAAGAGTCCAGTAACAAAATCATTTGAGTTTAAAATCATAATGGTTAGAAGAACATTCCTAATTCCCAACATTCCTAACATTCCTCCTATAACATTATGGTTTTCTTTAAAGTAGATTGTTCAACATACAAATTTTCACAGGGTTACCTTTGGGTGAATTTGAAAAAAGATTCTCCCATGGGTTCTTCCATACCACCTGTTTCAGCTGACCTTGGTATGCAAGATTTGAAGTTAGCAGTTATTAAAAATGTAAGTTTCACAATTCATACATATTGTAGATACGCTTATGATATAATCATTTTTCCGAAGGATGAATTAGATTATGTTTTACATCAATTTAGTTTCTTCTACCCCAAGCTTAAATTTAGAAATTGAAACGATCAATTCCATTTCATTTCTGAATGTCAAGGTTATTGCAAGTGATGACGACACTATAGTTACATATTGGTTCAGAAAGGATATAATAATTTGTGAAAGGAATTTTTTCAAACACATCAATGAAAAAAAACGTCGAGTAATCCTTGTCAGAACAACCAAATTCAAATCTAGATTATAATGTTGATTTAGAACTTTTTGTCTCCATACCATTCCATGGTAGTTTGTTTTTTGAGGTGACAGGAATTTTGAGTGAATTCTACATTGAAACAACATTAGGGATTGATTCCAAGCTTGATAATTCCATGAAATTAGGCTAAGATTCTCTTTTCATTTTTTCAGCTTACTAATGTAGCATATAAAATTGTTAATTTAAATTGTGATCAATATTATGTGGACCAGACTGGTAGATTACTTTTCACGAGAACCGAAGAATATCAGGATAATTTTTGACACAATCCAAAGAATCATAAAGCTATTGCTAAGCATCAGGTCAAAACTGGTCATCAGTGTTGCTGGAAACATTTTTTTTGTTTTGCACCATGAGCCCAATGAGTTTGAAACAAATGCAGAAATGTTCTTTATTAGGAGGAATAGTGATAAACCTTTAAATGTCATAACTGATCTTTCTCATTTTGGTCCATTATACAACGTAATCTCATATTATTTAATTTATTTTCATTATCCAATTTTTTCATTCATACTCACTATATTTCAACATGGTCAAACTTATAATATCAACACCTACAGGTGATGTTCTTCTAATTTAATTTCTCAAATCTCACTTTCTTTAAAGTTTATGTTTTGTTTGCAATTTTTTTTTTCCTCTACATTTTTAATTGTTAGTATTTTTTGAAGAACTGACTTTATAGGGTTTTTGAATAGTACCAAGGACTTAGTTTTTCACTCGAGATTTTCGTTTCCCGATTAAAGGAGAATTTGTCTTTCGAATCGTTGACAATAAAGCATCGTCTTAACATCATCGAGGTCCTTCTCTTGCTATGAAGTATGTCATTGTTATAGCTTTCAAACTTTGTATAATGGATCTTCATCTTTATGAAAAAATTTGCGAAGAATACCCGGTTTTTGCTAGACGTGAATAAATTTAGCCTGAAACCTCTATCCGTAAAATAGTGGCGCAGCTCTCGTTTGCAGGCAGTACTGGTATGAGAAAACATTTTACGGTAAATTTTACTTGAAATATCACCCGGCAGCTCGTTGGTTGATGTCGCTGAAAAGATGGTCGTGATAAAACGTAGACGATAAATCCACGGCACAAATCGGAGCAGTTACTCCTTATTTACAGAGTCGGATACAGTAACAGCTCAGCAAGCACGACCATGGAATAATTTCAATTTACTTGCCGTGGCAGTATCGTCCTGGACGTTTATGGCGCTCGATGAAGCATGTTCCAGAATTATTATTCGAACTGGCAAGACGCATTCTTACCGCTAAGTTTAATCGTCGTTGTTCGGCTTCGTCCATTAATTCCTATGATTTCTGCGAGCAGCATGAAAAGTCTTTACCTTTTTATCGCTCGTTTTGCGACATTCGTACACTGCTTTCGTATTCACGTGAAATGGAATGTATGAATTTTAAATCTTACTGGAATAATACTCTAGTATCATTGATTCATTTGAACGTATTCAAATTATTGAAATCTGTTTAAAATTCCTTGGAATTTCATCATATACTCTAGAATATCTCAAATCCTCTGAAATCTTTCTAAATCTTTTCATTTCTTTCGTTGAACTTACCCGAATATTGATGGAAATATATTGACGTCCCACTCTTGACCCTCAAGGGGAGTGAAAGTAGGAAAAGGTAGGACTAATGAAGGGTGGTAAGTAGGATATGTGAAGGAAAAAGAGGGTAGGGTTGTGGTAGGAAATTAGAGATGGAGAAGTAGGGATAAAGAAAATAAATAAGGAAGGGTAAAGGACGGCCAAAGTGTGGGAAGGAAAAGTAGGAGAGTGTAGGGTGAGTGAGGAAGGGAAATTATGGAAAGATGAGGTTCGAACGACTCTTTTACATCTTAAAAGGCTAAGAAAACCTTTTTTGTAGGCTCAAGGTGCCTACTTTGACTATTCTTTAACGATAAATTGACAATATATAGTCACTTTTCTTTCAATAAATTAAGCCATGGGTTGATCTCTATTGAATTTAGATCTATACCTATTCCTAAATTTTTAATAGATTCCAATAATTTGAAGGGATTTCAAAGAAATTTCAAGATTTTAGGATATTTAAAGAAATACCATAGAATTTTTAGCAGATTCAAAAAGTTTCGAAAGGAAAAGGAGAAGTTCGTTGCAAACAGAGGAAAAAGAGAAAGCTTTAGAAAAAAGGTAAATCTTCCAATTCATTTCTGACGTATTTCATCAAATTTTTTTAAATTACCCTGCATTTTTCTAGTCTCATTTCAAGCTAACTGCATATCACTCAAGTTTTTCATATTTTTCAGTAGTTTTTAATTCCGATTTATATTTTACGGTATTTTATAAAAATTCAAGGACTTTTGAACAGACCAATAAGTTGAAGGTATTCCAAAGGATTTTGAAGATTTAAGGATATTTCTGAAACTTCCAAGGAATTTTCACGTGCGTCAAAAACTTTCGAGGTATTTCAAAAAATCTCAAAAGGTTTTAGAAGATTTATGATCTACATTTTCATTTTAAACCAATTTCATAAGGTTTTCAAGAATTTGGGAAGATATGGCGTATTATATAGGACCTATGATTCTTTAGGAATTTTTTAAAAGATTCCAAAAGATTTTATAAGATTTTCGAGGATCTCTATGATTTTGAAGGATTTATAAAGTTTACAGGGCATTTCAATAAATTGAACAGGATTTCAGAAAATATTATCAGACTTCATGTAATTTCATGGAATTTCATAATATTTTGATGGACTCCAAAGAATTAATACATAAGAATTGAGGGATTTCGTAGGATTTAGAAGGTTGTCAAATATTTAAAAGTGTTTTCACAGATTTCAAAGAATTTTGAAATTTTTATGATATTTTAAAAAATGTCCAGGAATTTTCAAATTGATTTCAATAATCTGAAGGGATTTTAAAAGATTTTAAATGATTTCAATGTATCAGAGTATATTAAGAAATTTAAAGAAATTTTTTTCTCAATAATTTAACAGAGTTTCGAAGGATTTGAAATATACTATGTTATTTAAAAATATTTCGAGGCATCTTTACTAGCGTTTAAAGGCTGCAAGGTATTTTAAAATATTTCAGAAGATTTGAATCTTTTCAGGGAATTTAGAAAAATTCCAAGGAATTTCCAACTGATCTCAATAATTTGAAGTGATTTTAAAAGATTTTGAAGATTTCTGGGTATTTGAAAAAACTGCAAGGAATTTCCAATAGATTCAGGAAGTTAAAAATTATTTCAAATGATTTCAAAGGAGTCTGAATATATCAGGTTACTTTAAAGAATGTCAAGAACCTTTCACGACCTTTTAAAATTTCAAGGGATTTCAAAATATTAAAAAGGATTTACAATATTTTAATTTGTTTCAAAAAATTATGAGGAATTTTAGATTTATTTCAGTAACTTAATGGAATTTGTAAAAATTACAATTCAGGTAATTTTAATATCTTTCGAGGCATCTTTGAAAGGTTTAAAAATTTTTAAGAGATTTCAAAAGATTTCAAAACCATTCGAAAAGATTTCAAAGAATTTAAAAATTTTTAGTGTATTCTGAGAAATCCCGAAAAATTGAAAACTTTTTCAGTAATTTAATGGGATTTTATAGGATTTGAAATATTTTAGGTTTTTTTCAACATTTCGTGGCATCTTCAAGAGCTTCAAAAATTTTTGAGGGATTTCGAAAGATTTCAAATGGTTTGAATTTCTTTATGGAATATTAAAAGATTAGAAGAAATTTTTTATTGATTTTAATAATTTGAAGGGATTTCACAAGATTTTAAATATTTCAGGGTATTCAAAAAAAATCCTGGAAATCTTATGTTTATTTCAGTAATTTAATGGGATTTCAAAGGATTTGGAATATTTTAGAGTATTGAAAAAATTCCAAGGAATTTTGAATTTATTTCAGTATGGCATTTCAAAGGATTTGAAATATATTAGGATATTGGAAAAATTTCGAAGAATTTCACATCTATTTCAGTTATTAAATGGGATTTCAAAGTATTCGGTATATTTTAGGGTGCTTCAAAAGATACTAAGAAAATTCAATTGATTTTAGTAATAAAAAGGGATTTTTCAGAATTCTAAATAGTATTTTACGGAATTTAAACATATTTTAATGGATTTAGAAAAACTTATAGTTTTAAAATATTTATTGCAATTCACTATTTACGATTCAATTAGAATATGAAAGCACAATAAATAATAAAATGATAAGTTTACAGTATTATCTAGGAGTATGTGAACATTAAATTTTTCATAAATGTAGACTGAATTAGTGAGTTCAAAATCCCAGGCTAATTTCTTATTTTTGCCAATTTTTAAGATTCATATTCAACTCCTCGTAAAATCTAGGAAGAAAAATGTGAAAAATTCGAAAATTCGAAAGGATTACTTTTGAATTATCTTCTTTAAAATAAGACAAAGAATGCAAAAATGTTCAAAGGTTCTCTAGTTGTCATAGAAAATGTGGAGGCACGCGCTTGGCAAAAATTGCACATTTGTTATGATTTCTTATGATAATTCGAGAACCAGTTCACATTTTCACAGTTTCTTGGGCGTATTCTAAAGAAGAGACTTTTAGGTCGATTTTCCGTAAATCTCAAATTTTTCCGTTATTTTCCCAAGATTTTTCCAGGAGTAAAATTTGAAACTTGAAAATTGCCAAAAATCAGGAATTAGCTCGATATTCCTCGCTCACTTATTCAGTCTTTATTTATCAAAAATAATTCGAATAGGGCTCATTTAATTCAGAATTAATTAACTTTTTCAAACTATTGAAAAAATATATTTTAGTCTATTTCATTTAGGAGATGTCTCGCGAGAAGTAAGTGCATGTTTTCATCGCTAGTTCTTTTTTGTAATGTAAGCTCACAATTTTTTTATTCCAATTATAAAAGCCCTTGTAAAAAATGTCACAGGATTAAAATTCTGGTTTTTGAACATAATTGTCAGGGAAAATGAAGAATTGGTTAGGGAAAAGTCAGGGATTTCCAATAATGAAGGGTTGTGGCCATTCTACTTTTACTTGGAACGAAACATCGTTCCCTTTTGTTGTATCGGAACTCTGTTCAAACATCGAATCTCATTTAGAGGTCAAACAAACCCAAACTGTCCAATTCAAAAAAATTCCCACTTGTTGATAATTGGAAAACCAGTTGTCGAGTTGTCTGAAATTTCGATTGATGAAAGAGTACAATTAAATGCAAAATAACCAAAAGAGTGGTCTGTAGTCTATAACCGCTAGCCTCTACGTTACGTGATTTCGGGATCAGCGTTACCTATACATTCACTTCATCCACTTTTGGTGGAAATAAAATAAAATTGTGCCTCGCCCAGGATTGCGCATTAAACAGGCGCAATTCGTCGATTCGACGATTCCTGCGTGATTCTACAAATGCCTGCCCTCCTCATGGAATTACGTTCCATTGCACAAACGGATAACCATCGAAAGCTCGCCAATCAGAATAGGTTCCCTGTTGAGTAAGTACTCGGTGGTTCGCTTGTTGGTAACGAGAGTTGGACGCTGCTTCTCCAGCTTTCCATTCGAGCGCAAAACCAGGGCCAATCGCTCGTGACGAGGCCACTTTCGAGGGTGAAATCATTAAAGGTGCTCTGCCTTTCACTCTAAAAAGCGCCCCTGGCCTCAATCAAATTGATTGTACACTCTCCCCTGCACCTACCCCTGAACCCTATCTCTTACCCACTCCTCTCTTCTCAGTAACTCAACTTCCGTCTCGATCTTCCACTTCCGGACGAACTTGGAAATTGAGTCCAGCAAGTTTCTTTAACTAACCCTAGAGACTGTGGAAGCTCAGAGACGTCGTTAAGTCGGCAGATCGATTTTCGAGGTGAAGGATGATCCCGTCTAGATGTCAATATGTATAGTACATGAGTGTATTACATTCGGTTTGATGCAATTCTCCATTATTATCTTGGCCATCACTCCCAATACCTACCACAAGGAAAAGAAAGGATAGACCAAGAAAAAGTACGAATGATGGACGAGAGGTGAAAATATGAGCATAATAAGGAAGAGGAAGGAATGGCGATCTAACATAAACTAGGGAATGATTCTATAGAGATGTGGGGAAGTTATAAATGAATGGAAGGAAAATATGTACTGAAAACACTGACGGAAAAAATAAGAATTGGAAAAAATGGAACAGTAATAGAAGGCGAGAAAGAAGTAGATGATGATAAGGAATATGCAGTTTCAAGATCTGAATTTGATAGGGAATTAAAAGGATTTAAGGAGTAAGATATCAGAAATCAATGTTGTACTAGTAAAGTTATGGACATAGGAGAGAAAGTAAAGATGGAAGAGTAGAAATTGTTGAGGACGAAGCGATTATTGAGAAGGAAATTTGACAAGGTTGACCCTTGTCATAATTGCTGATTAACCTATATGTAGAAAAATGAAGTGGAAGATGATGATGATATAGATAGATAGATAAACGTTTATTTTTCAGCCTGCTGGCCTTAAAAAATTGACTTGCTTACACTTCCATTTTTACAGAATTTTCTTAAAAACTAACCCTTAAAGACTAACATCCATCCATTCCTTATCTCTAAGTCGCACGCTTTTATCGCCTTGCCTTCCTCGCTTCGCCTCGCCTCGCACGCATATCCCTACTTTTTCGCATTGCCTCGCTTGCCAACCTCTGTTTTCGCTCTAATACCTACTACTTATCTACTATTTACAATATTTACATGTTACTTATATCTACTTTCTCTCCTATTTACAATCTTTCCGTCTCCATTCCTCTTCCTCCTTCCTTCTCTTCATCTCCATCTTACCCAACACTCCCTTCACCCATGCTACTGCCCTTTTTTCCCCCTTTTCATGCAACAGTGCCTCCATGCTTATCTCACTTCTTTCCACCTCCACGCACTCCTCCAACCAGTGCTCCACTCTTGCATCCCCCTTTCCACACAGTTCACATATCCTCTTCTCCCGAGGGAGCCAGAACCTATTGAAACCCTCCATACACCCACATTTCATCCTCGCTATAAGTTCCTGACTTCCTTTCTCTCCTTCCACACATAAATATTGCGCTCTAGTCCTTGGCATAATCCACACATAGTTCCCGCTAAACCTTGACTCTCTTATTCTCTCTTCCCTCTCTGTCTTCTCTCTCTCCGTGCCATTTTGCTTAACCAAGTCATAAACCTTCCTTCCTTCCTCGTGCATCCTTCTCACTTCATCCATCTGCAGTCCATTCATTCTAAAATACCTTTCCCTCTCAGCCTCCGTCTTCCCACCCCCTCTCCTGTTCTCCTTCTCTCACCAACACTCCCTAACCAGCCTACTTCCCCCCTCTTCCAAAAATTTCTCCTCATATTTACACGCCCTGCTCCCTGCCAGAATCCCTACACTCGTTCTCCCCGTCTCCCTACTGACAATATACTTAGGCGTGTTCCTTGCCAACCCCAGGGTCCACTTTACATACCTCTCCTGCGTTCTATTCACCTCTTCACTTTCCTTCCACCCCACACCTCCACTCCATACAATAGCATACTCATCACTAGCGAATCAAACAGCTTCATTCTCCGTTCAAAATCATCTGCGAATAGCTTCTTTCCCAACCCCCACACCTGCCTCATCACCACATTTGCTCTCCTCACTCTCTCTTTTATGTGACCATCAACTCCCCCATTCCTCCGAAACACGAAGCCCAAGTACACAAACTCTTTCACCTCCTGCACCTCCTTTCCCTTCCACTTCCACTCTCCTCCCTTATCCCTTCCCCCTCCTTTTCTGAACACCATAACCTTGGACTTTTCCGTATTCAACTCTAACCCCTTCTTATCCAGGTATCTTCTCAACCTCTTCATCATCTCCTTTAAGGCCTCCTCGCTATTTGCCAGCAACACTATGTCATCTGCATACGCTAGTGACCAAATTCTAACCCCTCCTATCCTGACTCCTCCTACCACCCCAGCCTCCAGTTTACTTTCCATATCCGCAATTAAAATCGCAAACAGCGTTGGGCTCAGAGGACACCCCTGCCTTAACCCCCTATCCATCCAGAATCCCTCCGAAATCCCCTCCCCTCCTCTTACCTTGTCTTTGGTCTCTTCATATATCTCCCTTACCCTCTCAATTAGGCCTTTTTCTACTCCCCTATCCTCCATCGACGGAAACGCGCCTTTGAGATCCACAAAAAACGCGTACACTCTCTTCCCCTTCTTCGCTAATTCTCTATCCACCACGTGCTGCAGAACGTAGATATTGTCGATAGTACTCCTACCCGCTCTAAATCCTGCCTGCTTCTCCGGCAATATTCCTTCCCCCTCGACATCCTTCCGCAGTCTCTCTGCCACCACCATCGCGTATACTTTATACGCCGTATTCATTAGCGAGATCCCTCTATAATTTTCCTGCCTATCTCTATCTCCTTTCTTATACAGTGGCACTATTAACCCTTCTCTCCACCCTCCTGGGAATCCCTCGCCCCTCCATACTTTCTTCACTACCTCCTTCAGCCTCTCCCTAGCCTCTTGTGTACTAAACAGCCATGCTTTTTTCTCCACCCCATCCAACCCTGCTGCTTTTGACCTTTTCAACTTCCTTATCTGCTTCTCTATCTCTTCGTCATTCAACTCTTCCGTCTCTGCCTCTCCCGTTCTTCTACTTCCCCCGTCCGTATTCCTTGAATCGGAGCCCTGGAATGATTCTTTAAAAAATTCCCTCCATTCCTCATTTCCTATCTTCTCGCTGCCCCCCATTCTCCGCTTCCTAAACCTATTTATTATCTTCCAGACGTCCCCCTCTGTCTTAACATTTGCTAACTCCTCTTCCAGCTCTTTCTCCTTTTCCTGTTCTTTCTTCTTACACATCACTCTAAGCCCCTTCCTCATTTCTACGTACTCCTCCCTCCTCGCATTACCCTCTTTCCACTTCTTGTACTTCCTCTTCACCTTCCTTTTCATCTTTTTATATTCCCTATCCCACCATGTCTTCACCATTCCTTTCTTCTTCTTTCTAAATACCTTCTTTTGCACACACCCTTTCACCTTCTCTTTCAGATCCTCCCATATGATGATGATATAGTAGTTAAATTTAAAAGAAATTCTGACAACAGAGAGATGAAATAAACTAATTCTGAGGCTATAAATTGGAAAAAGTTAGAAACATTGTAAGAGAGGAAGTTTTCAATAAGTATAATATAAAAATAAATAAAGGTTCAAAGTAGTGGTATACAGAATGCAACAAGTTCGGAAGAGCTTAAAAAAAAGAAAGAAAAATGTGGAATTGTGATTGAATTCTGGAGATACATGAATATACTGAAGGCAGCATAATTAGATCAGGTGGAGTATGATGGTTAGTAGGAATATTCAAAGAAATTAACTACATCGACAATTAGGAAAGGTTTGATCAGAGTAGAAAATAATGAATTTTATTATATCCTACTCTATCGTTAATTTCTCTCAGTATGTTTCCTGTCCTATTCCAAATTACATTACATTCCTTTAGCATGCCATTCCTGCCAGTTATTCAGCTAATTTTATTATTCCCGATTTCATACCCTTCCATCATTTGAGATTGTCACTTCGATGTTCCTATCAATCTATTCCTCATCTTCCACTATAGATTTTTAAAAATATTATCAAATATGCTTGAATTAATTGATGGTGGAGAAAACCGAGTGGTCAGGGTTACAGAAAACTGGGAAATCAAGGAGATCCTGGAAATCAGGAAAAGTCAGGAAATTCGCTCAAGGAAATTCAGATATGTGGAAAAAAATTGCAAAAATTCAAGGACTTTCTATAAGAGAAACTTTAAATAACTGTCAAGGATAAAAATTTTGAAATATTTTCAACTTTTTTTGAAATTTTTCTATTCCGTTCATGAACGATTCTATCATAAAATGATACAAGATCAATATTCTGGTCTTTGATTATCAGTGGACAGGGAAAATGAGAAATTGGCCAGAAAGAATTTTGGACTTTTGAAAATCAAGTCTTGGGATCAGCGTGATGTAATCATTTTATTGGTGATTTATTTTCCTTTTATTTTTGTTTATATTTCTTTACAGTTAAAAAAGTTTCAGCAGGTAACAACGTTTTTACAGTTGAAAAATCATTTTTTTATGAGAATTCATCATTTTAGTAAAAAATTCATCTCTTTTAAAACTCGTCCCTTTTCTGTTGTTGATAATTTTTTTTTTAACTGAAAAATTTAACTATTTCATTTAAAGATTCATCATTCTGGTTTAAGTTTCATCTCTTAGGTTGAAAATTTCACAATTTTGAGGAAATTTCTTTTTTTTTGTTTGACATTAATTCATTAAACTGAAACTCTAACTCTCCTGTTTTTTTCGAATAATCTTTTCTAGCTAAAAATTTGTGGGGTTTTTTTTCAAGAAAACTAATTTTGTTGGTTTAGAGTTTCCTCTTTTTTGATGAAAAGTGCAACTGTTTAGGTCAAATGTTAACTTTGTTGGCTTGGAAGTCCAACAATTTGGATGCATATTTTTTTCTTTGGCGACTGAAAAATCTTTATTTTTTGAAAATTTGCCTTTTTGGTTGAGAAATTAATCCTCATGGTTGAAAATTCATTTTTTTGGTTTCAAAATTCATCTCTTCTGGTAGAAATTTAATCTCGTCTAGTAGGAACATCCACTCTAACATTTTTCGTTAAGAATTCATATACTTTAAAAATTCAATTATGTGGTTCAAAATTGAATAATTCTGTTTCAATTTTAATTATTCTTACAAAAATCTACTCTTCAGTTGAAGATTGAACTATTTGGTTGAAAATCAGTTTTTTTTTGTTGCAAACTTTTTTGTTTGAAAATTAACCCGTTTTGTGAAAAATATATCTATTTGGACAGAAAATTCGTCCTTTTGGATTAAAAATTAATATTTTTTTATTGAATATTCAGCTGTCTTATGAAAAATCAATTATTTGATTCAACATGCCACTGTTTTTTGGTTGAAAATTTAAGAAGAATCATGTATAGTCTATCGAAAGTCTATATAAAAACCAAAAATAATGTATACACCATCGAGAAATATATGTGATCATGCTTCAAAGAAAAAAAAAAGAATATATATATATAATCTTTTTTAGGTTGAAATAAATAGATTTGAAACTATTGAGTTCTTGTCTAAAATACCACTTTATGCTTTTTAAATGAGACCCTATGTTGAGAATGTTACAAAATCAAAATGCTGGTCCTTAAAAATTAACAGTCAGAGTAAAAAAAGATTGCAAAATTGGTCAAACAAAGTTATGGAACTGGATCAAGAGTGCTCTTTCTCATAATTGCTGTTGAAATGTCATAGAGGAAGTTTTTACTAAGTATAAGAAGAAATGAAGGCCAATGCAGAATGCTATAAGGTAGGAAGAGCTTAAAAAAGGCGGAATATCAATTCAGTTCTGGAGATGCAAAAATATAATGGAAGAAAAATAAGTTGATAAGATCAAGAATGGAGGGCTATTAGAGACGATAGAATGGAAGTCGTAAGAGTTTAATAGGTATACTCAAAAACATGAAGTGCAACAGGGGCAATTAGGAAAGATAAGATCAGAGAAGAAAACTGGGAATAGGATTAAATTCGACCATATCATTAGTTTCTCCTACCGTTTTTCTTCTCCTATTCCAAATTACATTACTTTCCTTCAGCGCGCCATTTCTAACCATCTTATATTTTCCTCTCTACTCCATCAATGCTAACCTCCCTTGATCTATCCACACTTTCCTAGCTAGTATTTTCCAAAATCTTATCAGTTCTTCTGCTGATTCTATCATCTCCAATTTTTCACCCTTCCGTCATTTATCCCCAATTTTCACCCTTCCATCATCTGAAATTCCTACATCGTTGTTCCTATCAATCAAATTACATTACTCTCCTTTGGAACGCCATTCATGAGCATCTTATATTTTCCTCCCTGCTGGATCAATTCTAACCTTTCTTGACCTAGCCACACTTTTCTGGCTGCTCTGTTCCAAAGTCCTACCAGTTCTTCAGCTGATTTTATTATTCCCGATTACACATGCTTCCATTATTTGAAATTCCCTGAATATCCTAGATATTAGTCCAAAAAGGCTGTTAATATCTAAGATATTGGACTTGAATATCCTGGATATTCATCTGAAATGTAGATGCTAGCTGTAAATATCTAAGATATCGGACTTGAGTATCCTGGATAATAATCTGAAAATGAGATGCCGGCTGTTAATGTCTAAGATACTGGAACTGATTTCGGGTTTTAATATCTAAGATATGGGACTTGAGTATCCTAGATATTTATCTTGAACAATTCCAGATCTTCTTCTGGAAAGAATGTATATGAAAAATACAACAAATTGTAATATTGTTATAGAAGATTATTTTATTAAAAACTTTTTGTTGGTGCAAACAGCAAAACTTACACATGTTAACTGAATAAATCTTAAACAAATAATCGATTACACATCTAACCAAATGTTGTCTAGCATTCTTGTTCACATTTTCGCTACTTCTTAATGCAATCTTGCCATTGACAGTAGCAGCAAGATGTACTTTTAATCCCTGAAAAATAATAATAATGTCGTAAGAAGCCAGAAATATTTTTTGAAATTAAGATTGATTCTAAACTTGAAGTTTGAATTTAACTTACGTCAGGTCCATGTATTCTCGAAATTTCTTCATGAATTTTACTCTGGGTCCTGCTTCCTGTATTAGATAACGTATTTCTACGTCATCTAATAAGACAAATGCTTCTTGATCGATTTTATTCGCTGAAATTTAATAATAACTGAGTATAAAATAAAAAATGAAATAATCGTCTCAGACTAAAATAAATGAAATTTCCTGAATTCCGTTTCTATGTGTTGTTTCTACATGTAAAAGAAATTCTGACTTTTCCTCATTTAAATTGCCAAATCAAATCTTCGTTACTGAATAATTTTACGCTAAATTATTCATATTGTTCACATAAATACCTTCGAAAGTTTCGATGATACTCTCGTCGTAGTTCCAATTCCTTAAGCTGCAGCTTACGGTTGACTCTTTCATTATGGCTACTGAACTATGTACCTACATGTATGAGAAAAGGACCTTGAAAAACTTAGTCTTTTTGATTTTTTTTCAGCTTGGTGATCATCTATCTATATTAGAGGTTGTGCTTCCACAACCATCAAAATATTTCAAAATGCACCACCAGATACTTGAAGATTTTAGAAGATTTCAAAGGATTTTATCATATTTCAGAAAGACTTCAAAGATTTTAGGGATTTTACAATGACTCTAAAGATTTCTCAAGATCTTGGAGATTATACATCTATATTTTAGGTTGTGTTCTCAAAGATATCAAAGGATTTCAAAATGCTCCACCAGATTTTTTAAGATTGCAAAATATTTTAAAGCATTTTATAATTTTTCGGGAAGATTTAGAAGATTTTACAGATTTTACATCAATTTTAAAGACTTTTATACGCCGCAGGCATGATTCGGGCGTATTACGTGCCTGTTTTCAGGAACTTAAGTAGCCCTTTATGGGTCAGTGTTGGGAGCAGTACAATAATGGCCTCATTATTGTACTGTACAATAATGGGGCCATTATTGTACTGTACAATAATGGGGCCATTAAGTCTACGACTTGTATTGCAAACGCACACGCGGCGTACAATGACCGACTTAAGTTCCTTGGCGCACAATGTACTATTAAAGGTCTTGGAGATTATATATCGATCTTTGAGGTTGCGTTTTTGAAGATGTCACAATTTTTGGAAATGCATCAACAGATTTTTGAATACTGCAAAAGATTTTAAAGGATTTTATAATATTTCAGAAAGATTTCAAAGATCTTAGAGATTATATATCTATATTTCAGGTTGTTTTTTCAAAGATATAGAAATTGTTCAAATGGCTCCACCAGATTTTTGAAGATTGCAAAAGATTTCAAAGGATTTTATAATATTTCAGGAAGATTTAAAAAATTTGACAGATTTTACATCAATTTTTAAGCTTTTTAATGATCTTGAAGATTATATATCCATATTTGAGGTTGTTTTTTCAAAATTGATGTAAAATCTGTCAAATGTTTGAAATCTTCCTGTAATATTATAAAATCCTTCAAATTCTTTTGCAGTCTGTAAAAATCTGGTGGTGCATTTTGAAAAATTTTGATATGTAATCTCCAAGATCTTTAAGGGTCTTTAACATTTATGTAAAATCTGTAAAATCTTAGAAATTTTAGAAATCTTTCCGAAATATTATAAAATCCTTCAAAATCTTTTGCAGTATTCAAAAATCTGGTGGTCATTTTGAAAAATGTTGATATATTTAAAAATACAACCTCAAGTAGATATATAATTTCTAAGATCTTTAAAAGTCTTTGAAAATGATGTAAAATCTGTGAAATCTTTGAAATCTTTCCGAAATATTATAAAATCCTTCAAAATCTTATGCAGTATTCAAAAATCTGGTGGTGCATTTTGAAAAATGTTGATATCTTTAAAAACACAACCTCAAATATAAATATATAATCTCCAAGATCTTTAAAAGTCTTTGGAATTGATGTAAAATCAGTCAAATGTTTCAAATCTTCCTGAAATATTATAAAATCCTTCAAAATCTTCCGCAATCTTCAAAAATCTGGTGGAGTAATTTGAAAAATCTTGACATCTTTAAAAGCACAACCTCAAATATAGATATATAATCTCCAAGATCTTTAAAAGTCTCTAAAATTGATGAAAAATACGTAAAATCCTTGAAATCTTTCTGAAATATAATAAAATCTCTCAAAATCTTTCGCAATCTTCATTCTGTATTGTAGGTTGTGTTTCCAAAGATATCAAACAATTTGAAAATGCTCTACCACATTTTTGAAGGTTTTGAAAGATTTCAAAGGCTTTTATAATATTTCGAAAAGATTTCAAAGGATTTCATAATGTTACAGAAAGGCTTCGAGGATTTTACAAATATTCCAATGATTTTGAAGAATTTGAAAGATTTTATTGAGTATCAATCTATATTTGAGGTTATGTTTCACAAAAGTTGGTAAAATCGTTAACATACTGATAAACATTGCTGTACTTACTGCACTTGAAGTTTCGTCAGATGAAGGACGGAAACACACTATTCAATTACACACTCAAAATGCAAAAATTAGATTTTCACCACTGTTTCAAGGTCCAAACTGGAAAAATCGCGTTAACGACGACTAAAGACGCCAGCGTCTAATTCAAACTAACCAAGCCTAACGGCTATCTCAGAAGACGCCATTGCCATTTACGAAATTTGTCGATACACGCGCCCTCTATGACTTCACTATCCAGATATTGCATTTGAATATCTCAGATATTAAAAATCTAATATCCGAAGATGTTGGCCGGCAATACCTTTTATATTGAACAAAAATTTTCAGATCATATGCACCAATATCTAGATATTGCGAATGAATATACTCATTTTCATTATCTACTAATTTCGAACATCTAGTTTTCTCCGTGTCCACACCTAAAGTCCCATCAGCTCATCAGCTGATTTTATTATAGCCGATTTATCCACCCATCATCTTAAATTCCCACATCGTGGTTCGCATTGATCTCTTCCTTATCTTCCGGTCCTAATGTTCAAGACATCATCATGTGTACCTGGATAAATCAGTTGTGGAAGAGTTGGAGGAGTTAGCAACTTTGGTATGAGGCAGGGTTGTAATGAAACCACGGCAGATGTTGATATCTAGCAATCCATTTCGTGGTCGACCACTACGTTGAGGTGGTTTGGAGGAAGCTGAGCACGAGATCCCGGAAGAGGGAACGCCTCCAGTGAGGGCGGTAATGTGTGATGCTAGAATGCTAGATGCTGGCGCGACGATGAAACGGTAATCGAAGTAGGACGTCGCGTCGGCCTCCTATAAATCCCAGGTGGAACGGTCTGCCATGTGCCGAGTGGTCATCAGAGGGTAGTTAGGGGTGTGATCCAATCAGTCCCTACATCTACCGATGACCTGTACCTTCCGGTCCTTCGAGCGACGTCTATTCCCGGCGACTCGGTGCAATATCGTCATTGCTCTGGGATTTGTTCCATAAGGAAGAAAATCAATTTCTTGCTTAACTCTTTAGCTAGAGAAGTCTTTTTTTTTCATGTGACCGAATTCATTTCAAATCGGGAAAGCAGTTTATCCTTGAGTCACAGAACGATTTGCCACTCAAATATGATGTTTCAAATGGAATAAGACGACATGTATCTGTTCGATTTTCCAAAAAAAATGTTGCCAAATTCATGAATATTCAAATTTTAATTATTGAAAACGCTGATCATCAAAAAAGGATCAACATTTTTGTTGAAAGTGTGATATTTTAAATTTTATTATAGATAAATTTAAAAAGAGATCAACTTTGGGAAGATGGCGGCTGTTTTTTTTTTTAATATTTGAAGTCAATTTACTAGAAAGCTCCACCGTATTTTTTGTCTTGATTTTTTTTCTAGATACCTCCTAACATAAAGAGTATATTCCACGATGTCCTAGTCTTAGAGAGAAGAGAGCATTTGTTCGGATAAACTAAATTTCACATTTTTTGTAAATACGACACAAGAGGCGCAAAGAGTCGAACGAACAAATTTCAGGTGCCATAATAAAAAAAGAACATAATTCAAAAGTTTCAACAAATGTTACATTGAACTCTTTCCTTTGAAGTAAGCATTTTTGAAATAATAGATACTCTAAACTTTATTTAACTCACTTCATTATTGATAAACTAACAGGTTGTTAGGACTGTTTACTAAAGTTATTTTTGGATTTTTAGCACACCATAAAATTGCATTGTTGAGAGAAAAATAAATCATGAAGGAATATTGAGGAATATAATATAGAATGAATAATAATAGATAATAAAATATGAATGATAAATAAATAATAATATAAAATATAAAATATGAAATATAATACATATATAAAATAATATAATATGTATACCAAATATATAAAATAGATGATAAATTAATAAAAATAAATAATAAAATATAATATGGAATAGAATACATTTTTTTCGCAAAAATCTTTAAAAGGCCAAGAAATAACTGAAAATCAAGGAAAAGTCAGCGATTTTCATAAAAACTTTGCAAAGTTCAGGGAATTGCTATAAATGGCTATTTAAATAACTGTCGCAGGTAATACATTTCAATTTTCAAAATGTTTATTTAAAATTGTTTTATTTCTTTTTCAAAATATTTTATGTTGGAAAATTTATAAGATAAAGATTCTTGTCTTTCAAAAATTGGACAGTAATTTTGGAATTATGTTTTCCGGCCACCCTGATATAATGTTTTTGTCCGTAAATTTATTTGTCTTGTATTTCTATTTTTTCCGCTGATTCTTCCTTCTGATGATAATATTTTTACTTAAAAAATTTCATTACTTTGTTGGAAATTCAACAATTTTCACCTTCCCTTTGATTATAAATTCATATTTTGGAGTTAAAAATGTACTGCAATTTTTTTTTTTTGAAAATTCAACTATTTTTTTTTAATTATTTTTTTTTAGAAATTTACCTGTTATGGTAAAAGTCTCACATATTTTTAATCAAAATGCAACCTCGAATACAACCGTTTTTTCAAAATTTAATTTTCTTCGGTTGAAGATTCAACTGTTTTGTTGAAAATTCGTCTTTTTTGGCAAAATTATAATCAAAATTAAAATCGCTTCTTAGCTGAAAAATTGGCTTTTTACATTATTCGTTGAAAAGTCATATTTTCTGGTTCAATATTGGATTATTCGGGTAAAAGTTGAACTACTTTGTTCAAAAATCATTTCTTCTTTGAAAATTCATTATTTTTGGCTGTAAGCTGATATTTTTTAGTTCTGGGTTTCATGTTTCTTTTTTTGGCTCGAAAGTTCAACAATTTCGATTAATTTTTTTTTTGCTTCACTGAAAAATTAATTATTTTGTTTAAAATTAATTTTCTTCGATGGAATTTTTATCATTTTAGTTGAAAATTTATATCCTTGTTTGGAAATTAAACTATTTTGCTGAAAATTCGTCTATTTGGTTTGAAAATTCATCTCGTTAGTTGGAGACTGAATTATTTTGTTGAAAATTCAGTTTTTTACTGAAAATTACTTCTTTCAATTTTTGGTTGGAAATTTATACAATTTATCAAATCTTTTTCAAAAACTCAACTATTCAAGAAAGAATGCTGGTTCTTGATCACCGGAGAAAATTAAAAATTCTCCAAGGGAAAAATCAGGAAATTCAGGGGATTTTGAAAATAAAGTATCTCGGCTGCCTTCTTCAATTGAAAAAAATTGCTCACGCTGATACTATATATTCAAAAACTTCCGTAAAACTTATGACTTTAAGTGAAATTTCAAGATTTTGAAAACTTTGAAAAAGTTTTGAAGTAAAAATAAAAACAAGGTAAACATTTTGACCAAGAATCTGTTAGAGATTCGGAGAATCTTCTAAAAAACTTCAGAAGACCCTGCGACGAGATAAAATATTTTAGACCTCTTCCGCCAATTTTCAAGAATCCTTTGAAGTGTCTTATCGCCTGACAACATTTTTTAATAGACAACGATTAAAAGAAGATTAGTTTTCTTGTAATTTCTAGCTTGTTGAAGAATCTTTGATAAAATCTTAGTAATAATATTTTTTTATTACTTGTACGTTGCTGGACTTACACTGAATTGAATCAATCTTCTATTTATCATCTTCACTGATTTCAAGAAAATATCTTTTATTTAAAGTCTTAATATGTTAAATATGCACTGAATTTTAAGAATAAAGATAAAATGAAAATCTTTTTTAGTTATTATTCAAATTCATGGACATTAGGAACATGAACTGAATAATTATGTTTTTAGTATTATCAATTTATTTGATCATTCGATCTGATAATTATGATAATTATGCCATTAAGATATTACTTGTCCTTTTATAAAAATAATTTAACAAATAAAAATCAATTATTCAATTTTAAATATTCAATCATATTTACTTATAATTTAAACATTCATAAGTGGTTCATAAATTTGTGTTATTCAACTATTATGCTGCGAAACATCCAGATTTTTAACCTAATATTCCAGAAGTATCAAAAATGAATTTCAATATTTATTGAGACTATTATATTGTAATGTATGAATGTTCAAAATTCCTATTTTTTGTTTACCGCAGGCTTCAGAATCTTTTCCCTATTTCACTCACTGCCCCTCTTTTTCGTTTTTCTCTTTCACTTAAATACGATTTGAGGTAATAGAATTCAATAAGAAAATCCAATTATTTTTTATTGAAACTTAATCTTCTGACCAGAGCCCTATCTGAAGTTTCATGCTCTACAAACTTGGTTCAAATTGACTCCATCGTTTTTTTATATGACTGCTATTTCAAAACTATCAAATCGATTTAGATAAAAACAAATTTGATTTAAAAAACAGTTTTTCATTTGAAAAATTTAATTTTTGCATTTTTAATTTTCGCTTGTTTGCTTAATATTCTCCATACTAAACCGCAAGAT
This sequence comes from Andricus quercusramuli, assembly GCA_932178445.1. Classification (NCBI taxonomy): domain Eukaryota; kingdom Metazoa; phylum Arthropoda; class Insecta; order Hymenoptera; family Cynipidae; genus Andricus; species Andricus quercusramuli. The sequence goes on from CAKNXH010064215.1 coordinate 70,628, forward strand.
TAATTCTTTTTGATTGAAAAGTCTACTATTTTATTTTTGGTCGAAAAGCTAGCTTTTTTATTTAAAAATTGTTATTGGTGGAAAAATCTGCAATATTTGTTGGAAATTCAAACGTTTTTATGTAGAATTGTTTTTCGGGTTGAAAATTTAAATATCTTTGCCAACAATTTCCCTACTTCTTTGAAAAATCATCTTTTCGGTTTAAAAGTTCAAATATTTTGTTCAAAATTCGTCCTTTTGGTTTGAGTCTGAGTTTCATCTTATTCAATTGAAAATGAAATGGAATGTTCCAAAATTAATCTGTTTTGGTTGAGGATTTAACAATTTGGTTGAAAATCAATTATTTGGTATGAAAATTCCACCCTTTTGTTGAAAATTCATCATTTTAAGTTGAATTTTGATCTCATTTAGTAGAAATTTCATCTTATTCGATTAAACATGCATGCTTATGGTTGAAAATTAATCTGTTTCGGTTTAAGATACCGCTATTTGTTAGATAATTCATCGTTTTCTTTTGTTATTATTTAGTTGAAAATTCAACTGTTTTGTTGAAAATTCCTCTTTTCAGGATAAAAATTCGGCTATTCGGTTGAAAATTCTTCTTTGTAGTTTGAAAATTGAACTATTTTGTTGAAAATTTATTTTTTGGTTTGTTTTAAAAATCAGCACTTTTTTACAATTCGTCTTCTGAGTTTGAAAATTAATCTCATTTGGCAGACATTTTGTCTTATGTATTTGATTAGAAGTACAAATGTTTGATTGAAAATTAATCTGCTTCGGCAAGGGATTCAACTATTTGTTTGAAAATTTGTCTTTTTGTTGTGGTTTTTTGGTTCAAATTGTTAACTGTTTTGTTGAGAATTAGTCATTTTGGGTTGGAAATTCGTCTTTTTGAGCTAAAAATTCGCCCATTTGGTTGAAAATTCTTCTTTTTGGTTTGAAAATTGAACTCTTTTTTTGAAAATTCGTTTTTTTTTTAATTCAACACTTTGTTCGAAAAAATTAATTTTATTTGGTGGATATTTCATCCTGTTTGATTATTAATGCAACCAGTTAATTGAGATTTCAACTATTTGGTTCAAAGTTGAACCACTTTGTTCAAAATTCATGTCTTAGTTGAATACTCATTTTTTGGTCAAAATTATTATTATTTGGTTGAAAATTCAACTTTTTTGTTGAAAATTCACAATGTGGTTGAAGATTCGTTTTTTTGTTGTTCGAAAATTCAACTATTTCGATGAAAATTTATCTTTTTTGCTTGAATTTTTGAAACTAATTTGTTAGAAATGTCATCTTGATTCAACTATATGCAACTGTTTGATCAAAAAGTAATCTGTTTTTGTTGAGGATTCAACTATTTGGTTGTGAATTTGCCTTCTGTAATTTTTACGATTTCGTTTGAAATTCAACTGCTGGTTTAAAAATTTTACTGTTTTAATAATAATGAACGGTAAAATAATAAATAATCATTTCTTTTTTCAATTTGGAAAGTCAACAATTTTGTTGAAAATTTGTCTTCCTGGTTCGAAAATTCATCTCATTTGATAGAAATTTAATTTTGTTTGACGAGCAATGCAACCATTGAGTTAAAAATTTAACTAATTGGTACAAAGTTAAACTACTTTGTTTAAAATAATTTTTTTGGTAGAAAATTCATCATTTTAGTCAAAATGTTATTATTTTTTTGGAAATTCAACTGTTTTTTTTTTTTTTTTTTTTTTTTAAATGAGTTGTTTTGAGCTGAAAATTGACCAATTCGCTTGAAAATTCGTCTCCAGAGTTTGAAAATTCATCTCGTTTGGTAGAAATTGTATATTATTCGAATAAAAATGCAAATGTTTGTGTTGAAAATTCGTCTTTTTGGACTGAAAATTCGCCTATTTGGTTGAAAATTCTTCTTTTTGGTTGGAATAGTGAACTCTTTCTTGAAAATTCATTTTTTTTAATTCAACACTTTGTTCGAAAAAACGCACCTCATTCGGTGAAAACTTCATCCTTTTTGATTAATAATGCCACTATTTAGTTGAAAATTCAACTATTGGGTTCAAAGTTGAACTACTTTGATCAAAATTCTTCTTTTTTTTGTTGAAGATTCATTTTTTGGTCAAAAAAATCATTATTTTGTAGAAAATTCAACTGATTTGTTGAAAATTCACCTATTTGGTTGAAGATTCGTTTTTTTTTTGGTTTGTAAATTCTTCTATTTCGATGACAATTTATCTTTTTTGCTAAAAATTCCTATTTTATTTGTTGAAAATTGATATTCGTAACTGGAAATGTAACTATTTCATTTTAATTGAAGACTGACTTTTGTTAGTTATAATTCAAGTCTCTGATCAAAAATTAATGTATTTTTGGAAAATTGATCTATTTTTGTTAAAATGTCGTCTTTTTTGAAAAAATAATCTTTTTGGTTGAAAATTCAAATATTTGTTTATGAATTCTTCTGTTTTGTTCTGAATACTTCATTTGTACGTAAAATGTAAGAAACTGAAATCGTTTTAAAGGTCGAGGAATCTAGAGATCAGCGGAAGATGTAGTATAGGTTGAGCTTGCATTTGAAAAGGGGGTGAGAGAGGCTAATAAGGAGATTATATTAAGCGAAATTTCCCGGGCGGGTTGAGTCAAGCCCGCCGGTCGAATGGTTAAATTATTAGCATTAGCGAGGAAACCCGACAAGGTCTAATTAGTGGACGATTTATTCGTCAATCTCCAGTTACCTTGCAGTTCTTCGAAGTCACTTGATCTGAAAAATTGACACTTTCATCGACGCAGACGTGGATGAATTGACACACGATGGTTCTCACTAAGGCGGCTAAGGGATCGAAGTCAATTTTTCTTAATGAGGATAAGCTACCGGGTGATTCGAAAATTAAATTGATGAAAATAATGATATTTCAGCCAAATACTACAATAATTAAAAATTGCAGACTTCGGACACTTTCTTTTACCTATCTTTTCCACTTTTTTAATTAACTCTTTTTTTTCTTCAGTCTTCGATAAGTTATTGAGGATTTATTATTTAAGTTAAACATTCAACTATTCCTGGGTAATTAATTTTTATGTAAAGAATTCAATTGTTTTGTAGAAAAGTTTATTTTTTGGCTGAGAACTTCAACAAATCTGTAGAAAATGAAACAATTTGGTTTAAAATATGTCTTTTGTTAAAAATTCATATTTTCCGGTTTGAAAATTCAATTTTTTCGTCGAAAATTCGTTTTTTTTTCTATTTGACAATTCATCTCTTTTTATACAAATTAAATCTCTTCTGGTAAAAAAAAGTAACTATTTGTTTGAAAATTCTTGTGTTATACGTTTGCTTCAGAATTCATCTCGTTTAGTTCTACTATTTTGTTCAAAATTTCACTTTTTTGTTGAAAATTTGTCTTTTTTGGGTGTTGTAGCTACTTTGGTGAAAATCTAATCTTTTGTGGGTTAAAATTCAACTGTTTGGTTAAAAATTGTTATTTATCGAAGATGTATAATTTTATTAGAAAATTCAACTGTTTGGTTGAAAATTGATTTTTTTGCTAAAAAATTTGGTTTACGGAAAAGTTCTCTTTTTGGCTTGAAAGTTCAATAATTTGATAGAAAATAAAAGCATTTGGTTAAAAATAACCCTTTTGTTGAAAGTTTTTTTCTCTACTTCCGGCATGAAAGTTTCGTTGAAAATTTATATTTTTTATTTGAAACTCCATCATACTTGACACAAATTTCATCATTCTTGGTAAAAAATGAAACTTTTTGGTTGAAATTTTGATTTTCCTGCTGAAAATTCAACTATTTTGTTCAAAATTGATCTTTTTCTTGTGAAAAAATAGCTGTTTTGTTAAAAAAAATTATTTTTGGGCATAACTTCAGTTATTTTAGTAAAAATTTCATCTTTTTGTTCAAAGATGCAAATGTTTGCTTAAAAAGTAGTCAGCTTTGGTAGCGAATTTAACGAATTTGTTGAAAATTTGTTTGGTGTTGTTTAAATTCAATAGTTTTTGGGGAACTACTTTCTGAAAAATTAATTTTTTTTTGAGGATTCATCATTTTAGTTGAGATTTCAGCTATTCAGTTGTACATTAATTTTTTTCTAATCCAACTGTTGTGTAGGAAATTCTTCTTTTCTGCTTGAAAATTGAATAATTTAAAAACAATGAAAATATTTGGCTGGAAATAACTTTTCTGTTGAACATCCATATTTTCGGGTTCAAAATAAATCGTTTCGTCGAAAATTCGTCTTCTTAATTTAAAAATTCATCTTTGTTGATAAAAATTTCATCTTTTTTTACTGAAAATCATTAGCCCATATTATCCGAAGTGAATATTATTAGAAACAATAATAAAGTGTTTAAACAATTTACCGGCTGAAATTCAAAAAGTAATTTTTGATTCATATTCTATGGCTAATTGTGAAGATAAATTTTTAGGGTTAACTCGATACACCTAATATTGACAATTCCGAATAAAATTCGAACTTCGGGAGTTCGACAATATAATTTTTTCAATGCCTATGTGTGCGTGCGTATGTAACTTTTTTCTGTTCATCATATTTCGAAACGAAAATAATGAAATTTGGACAAATTGTCGCTCTGATTGATACATGGATTTGATAGGATTTCAGGCTAGATAAGCATTCAAATTTTTTTTTGAGAGATTAAAAAAAAACTTACATGATTTATATGAGAAAAACTTGTCGGCAATCAAAATACAACAATACTATATCTAGTGTATTTGCTTGCGTCTCCGAGACGCGTTGATCAACTTATTGTTCAAACTTGTATGGCCAACCAGCACCGATTTATATATTTAAAAAAAAATTGGTGTCTTCTGTTAGAAGAGAAAAACTTTGTCTCACATTAGGAATACTACAGTACTGTATCTGACATGCTTGTTCGCATCTTCGAGATACGTCAAATGATATAGTAAAGTACTTTCCGTGACCTTTCATGATCTAGAAATACCGGATTATAAATTTAAAAAATATATTGTTTATCTCCTTTATATGAGGAATTTTTTTTGATATTGGGAATACAACAAAAATATATATGATAAATTTGTTCGCGTCTCCGCGACGCATCGATTGCACAATTGAAGAACCTTTCATGACCTACAATAACCTAACAATATCGTTTTTAGTTTATTTTTTTTTTTTAACGAAACTATCTACCTTGTTTATAACAGGATTTTTTCATATTGGGAACATAACAGTACTGTATTTTATGTAAGTGTTGGCGTCTTCGAGATGCGCGGGTTGATCTATTGACGATATTTCGACGAACATTCTTGATTCTTCAATAGCAATTTAGAAAGTTAAAAGAAGTTACAATTTTTCTTTCAAGAAAAATGTTGTATTAATTTGAAATGTAACATTTAAGTTACAAAGTTGTTAATTCTAACAGAACACATTAATTAACATTTTTATGAGCTCTCCGATTTTCTGAAAACAAGATTTTCGTTAAATCATGAACATGAGCTTGGAAAATATTTGAAGTATCCAATTTTTTTTTGTTGGAGAAAAGCCTTCCTCCAATGAGGGAGCGAAATGCTCATAAAATGAGCTTCAATGAATACACCTATAGTGAACATATCCATAGTATTTTGCAGCTGTATTTAAAGCCTGTCTAGTGTAATTAAAAATTTAAGATAAAAAAGAGAACTAGGTAATACATTTCAATCGAATTTAAATTCTAGCTACTGAGTATTAGTAATGAACCTATTAGCAATAGTAAGTAGAATTTCTGCTGAATGAAGATCGGCGCTTATTTTCAAATCCTCTCAGAGTGAAGTATCCTATTAAAGATCTGCTCCATCGATGTTTCTAAGAAAAGGTCCCTGAAGAATACGTAAAATAAAGAAGGAAGAGTATTACTTGAAAGAGTATAATATCGTCAGTGAAAAGGAAGATTTGAGAAGAGTGGAGTGCACCATTAACCAGACTCAGGATCGCAAGAGGCTTCAGTCTTTGTAAATTTCCTCTAGTCCCGGAAAGAAGAGTAAATATATAGGTCGATGTTTCAGATCATCAGGTGCTTCGATTCTATGCTTGCGAATTTTATACTTTTCAAGAAGTTTTGAAATCCTTTCAATTTGACAATAAAGGTTTTTCTAGATTAACATTAACAGGGTGCCTACTAATGGGGAAAAGGGGAAAATGGTCGGAAATTGAAATATAACCAGGAATTAACCAGAAATACAAACGTCGGACTATTGAGTTAAAAATTTAACTAATCGGTTGAAAGTTGAGCTAATTTGTTTAAAATAATTTTTTTGGTAGAAAATTCATCAATTCAGTCAAAATATTATTTTGTTGGAAATTCTACTGCTTTTTTGAAAATGAGTTGTTTTGAGCTAAGAGAAAAAAATAAAAATAATAATAATAATAAGAAAAAAATACATTTGGAAGCCAATTTTTTTTTACAGCAAAACTCAAAAAAAAATTTCGAGTTTAGAAACTTGGAGTGCTAGCTTCACGCTGCGGAACAAAATTTATTTATTTTTTCACATTTTTTCTACCAATCGTTTGGATGTCGTTAGGATGCGTTTGCAAGCTCAGTTTTGACGTTTGGACGATGAAATTGTGTGAGCTATCGAATAAAAAAGCACCATACCCGCAAGCGGAGCCTTCTCAAGTGGTAGTGACCTTCTTTGGTTAGACGTGCCTTCAAATATAATATGATGTGTTACCGCGAAAACTGTGGTACCGAAACTTTCCGGAAACTTTTCAAATTTTTCAAATTATCAAAATTTCTGAAATTTCTAAATTTCTAAGTTTTCAGGATTTCGAAATTTTCCAAAATTTCTGAAATTTGCAAAATGTCTGAAATATCTAAAATTTTCAAAAATTATTAAAATTGGTAAAATTATCTTCGAAATAATCAAGAAACTCATGTTGACGGCGTTTCTTGGCCCAATTTCATGTCTTATTTTCAAAGTTGAGTTTTCCAAAAAATAAATTAAAAAATTTTTTATAACTTCCTTTAGTCATGAGAAATTGTTATTATATAAATGAGCAATTTTTGACATCGTTACGACACTGTAGAACTTGTTTTTATTACAAGTTTTATATTATTATTATTATTATTATTATAAAATATGAAATGTATGTGCAGAAGCAAATTTAAAAGAGATTGTGAATGAATATATGTAATAAAAAATAAAATTGAACACATTGATTCGAAATAATCTCAAATTTCATTTTGACTAGGTCTTTTGCCCCAATTTTATGTTGTATTTTCGAAATTAATTTCTTGTGACACAGGCATGGTTTCTGCTTATATGAAGGAATTTCAGAATCGTTGTTTCTATTTGTGTATGAATTTAGAAAATTTTTGAAGTTGATGAGAAAGTTAATTGTAAAATCTATGGAAATTATGAATAATAAAATTTTTCGAAAGCAATTGAAATTTTAAAAATTTGAGAGTTTTATAGACATTTTTGAAATTATGAAAATGCTGAATATTTTTTAAATTTAGAAACTTTGAAAATTTGAACAAAATTGGAACCATAAAAAATTTGAAAAGTTTTTAGAAATTTTGAACATTTGATAAATTTTGATAATTTTATAAATTTTGAACATTTCAGAAATTTCGATAATTTTATAAATCTTGAAAATTTTAGAAATTATTATATAGATACTTTAGAAATTTTGGTAATTTTATGAATTTTAAAAATTTGAGATGATTCTGTAATTTTAGAAATGTTGACAATATTGTAAAATTGGAACATTTTAGAAATTTTAGAAATTTTGATAATTTGACAAATTTGCAACATTCTAGAACTTTCGATAATTTTAGAGATGTGTATGACTTTAAAAATTAAAAAATTTTAAACATAATTATCAAATATTGCAATGATTCTAGACATTTTTAATATTTCAAAAAATTCAGAAATATTAGAAATTTTGATAAGTTTGAAAATTTCAAATATTTTACAAATTTTGAATATTCTACAAATTTTGAATATTTCACAAATTTTAGAAAATTTAACGAATTGTAGAAAATTTAATGAATTGTAGAAAATTGTACACAGTTTTTGCGGTGACACATCATATTATATTTAAGGCCACGGCTGACCAAATAAGGTCACTACCACTTCAGCAGGGGCCGCTCGCGAGTATGATGCTAATGACTTTTTTTCCGATAACTCACACAATTTCATCGTCCAAACGTCAAAGGTGAGCTTCCAAACGCATCCCAACGACATCCAAACGATTGGTAAAAAAATTGTTGGAAAAACTTAAAATTTGTTCGGCAGCGTGGAGTTAACACTCTAATTTTGAAAACTCAATGTCTTTTTAGGTTTTGCTGGCTGCCCAAACGAGAAAAATTGGCTTCCAAATGCATCCGAACGACATCCAAACGATTACATCAAACAAAAAAATTATCGACCAAAAAGATGATTCTAACGAAATATTTGGATGTTCAAAAAAATAGTTAAACCTTTAACAAAACAGTGGAATTTTCTACCAAATATCTGAATTTTTAACAAAAAACATGAATTCCTTATGAAAAGATGCAGTTTTAACAAAATACGTGAACTTTCAACCAGCTTGTTTAATTTTAATTTTGAAAATGGAATAATAATGGAATACTTAAATTTTATGCCTAAAAGATTACTAAAAAAAAGAATTATCAATTGGTTTAATTCAAAGAAAAAGACAAATTTTAATAAAACAGTTAAATGTTAAACTAACGCTTTTGAACAAGAATCATTAGATTTTGAAGGTTCATAATTTCTGATTCAAATTTTAGACTACTTTAAAGTTTTTCAACAAACATTGGTATCTGAAAAAAAAATTTCAATTCGAACAAGATTTGCAATTTTAAAACAGTTTCAGGTCCTATTAACGTTTTTCATGGGAAGTCGGTCATTTAAGAAAAATTCATCAGAAATCGAAGAAGATTTACAATTATCAACAATTTTTGTTATGTTATTTCTATGTTTTTCTTAAAACATTGTTGGTATTTTCAATGAAAATTCTTAGTTTTCCGAGAATACATAATAAAAAAGATTATTTTTCAACCAAAAACACAACATTCAAATATGTCGTGAACAAAAATAATTTCGAACAAAGAAAAACGAGTCATCAGCCGGCTAAATTCAACGTAGAACACGTATTTTCTTCAATTTTCGATAAAGAAAGATTTTTTTCTCAACGCAGTAGTTAAATTTTCGAATTAGAAAGATAAATTATCCGAATATTTCAAATTATAGTTCAAAAAATCAATTTCCAACAACAAAAAAGCGAATTTTCAACTAGTTGAGTTTAACTAAAACTTTAGAATTTTAAATTAAACAGTCGAGTCCTCAACCAAAATAATGAATTTTAAACAAACAGAAATAATTTTCTGCCCAAATGGAAATATTTTCAACGAAATACTTAGATTTTCTACCAAATAGTCAAATTTTTAACTCACGAAGGGTACATGTTAAACCACAAATATAATAGTTAAAGTTTTCAGATGAAGAAATTATTTTTAACCAGAAAAAAATCCAATTTTCCTAAAATAGTTGAATTTCAACCCACATATATGAATTTTCAATAAAAAAAGTTCATCTTGAACTAAATGGTTCGATTTTATACTCTGTTGTTGAATTTTCAAGCCAAAAAGACGAATTTTCTGCATAAAATATTTTAATTTGAATAAACGTGATGATTCAACATAATACATGAAATTCCAGCCAGAAAAATTAATTTTCAACCAGAAATCATATAATTAAATTTTCACCAAAGAAAACTAATTTTCAAGCAAGCATATGCATTTCTAGCACAATAAATTAATTATCAACTGAACATGCGAATTTTCAACTAAAAAGTTAAATTTAAAAAAAATATAATAGTTTTAATTTTCGTTGAAAATATGGCCGAGTCGAATCCTATGACGCGAAATTGGAAAATTTTTTTCTAATGAAACTTCTTTGGCCTCAAAATAGTAACACTTCAGATTAGGAGTGGATATTTTTCATCTTTAAAGTGCTAATAGGAATGATCGGAAATATTTTTTTTTGTAAATATTCTTCGAAACTTAATCATCAAATAATCGTCAATACAAAAAACATAAAAAATTATAGCAACGAATCATTTTCTAATCAGAATGCATCTCAATCTACTTATACTATTACATAATAATTACTTAGAAATCTTTACACTTCTACTCTAAGCGACTTCCGTTGTCTCTTTCTTTGATTTTCACTTCTTTTCTACCTCAATTTTGCCATTTTCCCACATACACTTTTTCATTCTTTGTCATTTGCCACTCTAGCCCTCTCCAACTCCTTCATCCACACATCACCTATTCCATCCTTCCGAAGAATCTTTACCACATTCTCTTATCAGCTTTCCTCATCTTCCATCCTGCTCCTACATCCTTTCCAAATCTCAATCTTGCTATTCCAGTTCATCTTCTTTGTCCCCATTCCTTTTCTTGATACTTTGGTACTTCTTCCTTTTTCATTATCTTATACTATATTTTGATTCCTCAATCATCACACATCTTTCCATTAATTGTCTTTCCCTGTTACTTCTCTCAAATTCTTCATAGCTCACTTCAATATCCTCTCCCATTTCTCTAACACTCAAAAGCTCTCTCCTTTCTTCTTCTCATCTTGTTAGTTCACTCGCCAATATTTTTTTAATCTTCTTCTTCCTATTTCCCATATCTCGTGTATTACCCCTGCCTCTTTTTTTATCCTCCCTCCTATATAAGCTCTATGATCTCCACTTGTTAGCATGATATATCCCAAATATTTAAACTTCCTTACTTCTAGCTTTACTCCCTTTCATCTCCCAGTCTATTCTTTCTATTCTTTCTTCTCTAAGATACTATCTCCTTCTTTTTCTCTTACATTCATCCTGTTTTTGTCCGTCTAAAAATTTTCGATACTCTCTTTATTATTCTCCTCTTATTTCTGTTTTCACGATAACTTTTTCTATATCCACTCGGTCGAAGGAGTCGAACGCCGCCTTTAAGTTCACGAGTATTACTATCATTGCCCCTTTTCCCCTTCAAACCTTTTATTTATCAGATAATTTAGAACATATATGTTGTCCATCATTCCCATGCCTTTCCTAATCTTTTTTGTGATTCGGTGGCTCTATCATTTTTTCCACAACTATAATCTTCAACCTCCTCCTGTTTACCATACTTCACTATGGGTACCAATACATTTGGAATCTCACATATACCAGGCGCCTTTCCATTCTTCATTATTTATAACACCTTAACTATTTCTTCTCTTGTCATGTCCTCTTCCTCGTCTCTTCCCCTAACACATTTTCCTTCTTTCTTAACTTTCCTAACTTTCCTTTCTACCTTTCCCAGCGAAAGCATAAGCTATTTTTTTCCATTCTGCCATCTCAATATCCTGGTTGACTCTTTTCCTTCTTTTTCTCTTTCTCTCTATTTACTACCTTCCAAATCTCTTCTTCCGTCCTAGCCTTCTTCGCCTCTTCTTCAAACATTTTCTATTTTGTTTAAATATAATATGATATCACAGTACATAAAATTACGCGTAGGAGAACCTTATGTTAAAAACGTTTCATTCTTGCTTCTAGTAAAATATAATTTGATGTTTAAAACTTGGGAAAAACCAGGAAAACCTGGAAATCAGGTAGCTGAAATTTGGTAGACAGCTTGTAACACTGAAGTTCTCATGCCGAGAGTAATATTTGTTTGATTCAAACCAATTTCGTTTGAATCGCACAAATTTTTCTTTGATACGGGGTCAAATAATGAAATGTTTATTTTGAATAAATTGTCATTCGAATCAAATTAATTATTTGTTTAATCTAAATGAAGGTCGTGCTTACTTTAAACATTTATTGTTTTGACTCAACTGAATATTTTGTGTTATAAACTTCATTAAATTTTATCAATAATTTTCAAAAGTGTTCAGCGCTTTTTGTAAGGAACATTGAATAATTAATATATACTAATAATATGATTTTAAATAGGAATCTGTATTATCATCGGAAGTTATAATTATCGATTTGTTGAGAAATCCAATCACACATACTGTGAATAATGTAAATCTACAATATCGATCAGAGATAAATTCCTCTAATACAGAAAAATTATTTCGTCATTACAGACTAGATGGAGATATAAATAAAAATTTATTGAATTAGAATTTCATTCAGAAAAAAAGATCTCACTCCTCTCGCTCCACTTGGATTTGAATACCAGATCAACAGATTTCCGGTCAGGTGCTCTGACAGGTGTTCAGAGCATCTGACCGGAAATCAGTTGATCTGGTGTTCAAATCCAAGTGGAGCGAGAGGAGTGAGATCTTTTTTTCTGAATAAAATTTTAATTTAATAAATAATATTATTAATCTTCGATTTGCGGATCATGTTCAATCAAATCTTATTGAACAAATCATTTGTTGGCATCAATAAGGCAGAATTATTCTTTCATTGGAATTCAGTAAATATTTTGTAAATTCAAACAAAACATTTGTTTCTTGCGACCATTGGAATTCAAACAATTTTTTTTCTTCGATTCAAACATTTTTCTCTCTGCAGAGATTCAAATTCCAGTTAACTGAAAATAGAAATTTTTCAAAACTGTACCGGAAATTAGTTTTGGCAGGGACGGAAATCGAATGAAAGGTAAATTGTAGCTGCACGAAAAGGTATATTTTATTCCATGTATATTTGAGCACCTGGATCCGACGTCTTTGCCGTCTCGTTCAACAAAGCTATCGAACGATATCTACTCATCAACGATTCTAGGGAAACACTTGCCCGGATCTTTGGATCGTCGCTAAGCTTGGCACCCTTCCAGAACTTCCGGTCTGTAGTATTGGCACTTCGTCGCTTGAAACATGCCCTGCTTTTAATTGAGTTCTGGATGTCGAAGTCCCAGGTGTTATTCTCGTATCGGATGAAAGCTTTCTAATAGGACATTCTACTATTGGTTCGATGAGGCATCACCGTTAATTCGGAAACAATTGCTGATAAAGTCACTCGAGTTACCTTATCGACGATTCTGCTTCCACGCATCTCAAGATAATTGCACGTTTCATGAAAGCACAATTCAATTTCAATCTATTATTATTATTTTCTTCTCATCTATACAAAACAAAAAAAATTGATAGCAGTTTGAACTCGAAAGTTCATTGCCTCACTACCCGATTCGGGTAGTGTTTCTAGGTGGATATTTACTAACAGTGTGGGTCCACCACAACCAAGACGGGCCAGCAGCACGCAGTATTCCCGAACGGTCCCCTATCCAAGTACTAACCGCGCCCAACACTGCTTAACTTCAGTGATCTTACGAGAACTGGTGTTTTCAGCATGGTATCGCCGTTGGCGATATATTTGTTCAAATTATTAATTTCACGGATGAAAAATTAAAAAAAAAAAATACTAAGATCGAGGTGGGCACAGGTCAGGAAAACATGAAAATCAAGGAAAAATCAGGGATTTTGAACAAGATAATTGTACAATTTAGGGACTTTCGGTGAGAAGCACTATATTGTCACTTTGGTTAATTTTTTAAATAAAATGGTCACTTTTCTTTAATTAAATTAACCCATGGGTTAACTAGTACTGAATTCAGGTCTATACTTATTTCTGAATTTTCTTGAATCATTTTGAAATATTTCAGGTGATGTTAAAAGATTCATAACATTTGAAACAGATTCCAATAATTTCAAACAGTTTTTAAGGATTTTGAAGATGTCAGAGTAGTAAAAAAAATTCCAAGGAATTTTCAAGTGATTTAAAAATTTTTAAGTGATTTCAAAAGATTTCTAGGAATTTGAAATGCATTAGGGTATTTAAAAATATTTCAAAGAATTTGAAATACTTTAGGGTATTTTAAAAGATTTCAAAGAATTTTAAATGTATTTCAGTAATTTTACGGTATTTCAATGGTAAGGTATTTCAACAGATTTCGAAGGATTTAAAATATATTAATGTATTTCGAAAGATTCTAATGCATTTTTAAGAGATTGAAATTGATTAATGAATTTCAGAGGATTTTGGGGTAGTTTTAAAATATCCAAGGAATTTTCAGGTGCTTTAAGAAGTTTCAATGGATTTCAAAATATTTCAATGGACTTGAAATATTCTAAGAATTTTGAAATATTTTAAGGCATTTTTGGGAAATTGAATCTTTTAAGAATTTCTCAGGCTTGGAATAATTTTGAGGGATTTTGTTTGATTGAATTTCGAAGTATTTGCAATATTTTTAGGTATTTTAATACGATTCCAAGGCATTTCGAAGAGTTCCAAAAGTTTCAAGGTATTTCAAAATATTTCTAAGGATTTTAAATATTTTGAGTTATTTTAAATGATATTTGAAAAGATTTCGAACAAAAAATTTTCAAGGATTTCAACGATTTCCAGGGATTTCGATAGTTCCAATGAATTTTTAAGAGCTTTCAAAAATATGAACAGATTTAAAAATATTTTAAAGTATTTTCAATATCTCACGGTTTTTTCGATAGGTTTAATTAATTTCAGAAATTTAATAGGATTTCAAAGGATTTGAAATATTTTACTGCATTTTATAAGATTATAAAACATTTTCAAGATCCTTAAAAAGTATCAAGAATTTTCAAAGTACCTGAAGATTGTTACGCGATTTTCAAAGATTCCGTAAAAATTTTTTTTATTTATTTTAATAATTTCAACTTTTTTCAAAGGTTCTAAAATACTTGAGGGTATTCTAGAAGAGTCCAAGGAATTTTAAGATAATTCAGAAAAATATAAAGGGATTCCCAAGGATTTTATTAACTTTAAAGCATTTAATAAGTAAATGTAGATAATAAATTTTTCAGGATTTCATTGAATCAGATTTTAAAGAATTTTGCGAGACTCTATGATAAGATTTTGTGAATTTCAAGAGATTTTCGAATATTTTGTGCAAATTTAAAGAGATTTTCAAATATTTTTCGCAATGCAGTTGAATTCATTTAGTATTCTCTGGAATTTATTTGATTTACTCGAATTCTTCTAAATTTAGTTCATTCGACAATCAATGTGAGTCAATGAAATTGACAATTAAATGGATTAAATTTGCTTTACATGATTCTGAAGTCTTTTTGAACTCACCTTAAAGTGGATACAATTAATTTTGTCTTTTTTTCATCTTCTGTCAACTCACCTGAATTTTTTTGATTTGACATGAATTTTCATGAATTTCAACAAATTATTTTCATTTTTCCTAAATTCCTCTGAATTTACTTCAATTTTACTGGAACTAATGGCATTTTTAGATTTTTCAAATTTTCCAATTCATTCAAATTCTTTCGATTTCACATCGAATTTTATTGAAGTCTTATAAATTCATTCTGAATTCTTTAAAATTTCCTTAGAATTTCTATAAATTCAATCAAATTCTTTTGAATGCATTTAAATTTAAAGGAATATTCGTCACATCATGAATGCACATTAGTCATTTTTTGTCACTTCTTGGGTTTAAAATCAGTCACTTTTTAAGACATATTATAAATTAAAAATGGTTTTAATCTTTTAGGAGAAATTCTATATCAAACATGTTACAGAATCGTAATTTTGGTTTCAAAATATTAATGTCCAGGGGAAACGAGAAATCATTCAGAATAAAATGAGAAAAAATTCAAGAAATTAAAAAAATAAAGTGTTACAGTCACCCTTTGAGATAATTTTAACTGGGGGAGATTTTTATCCAGTGATAAATTAAACAATAAAAATATTTAAATGTGGGGTAGTTTTAGACAATAGAGGTTCAGGGGAGATAAAATGGCCCTTCTTGAGATTTTATTTCTCGTCTCTGAAAATCTTCTTTCTTCTCTGGCACACCATATTTCATGGGTGACTTCTCCTGTGGCTTTCTTGTCGCCCTACGTCTGCTTAGTAGCACGCAGCCCGTGACAAAAAAATCCTTTGACATTACCAGTGTCAGGTAATTTGACGAGAAAAATCGCGATACGGGGCGAACAAGAATAGAAGAAGCCATCGGAAGCAAGGGATGCGAAAAGTCGCGGTTAACCCGAAGGGAGAGCAAAGACTTGGGTTGGGGTGTCTGGGAGAGAAAGAGAGAGACAGAGAGCAACCTGGTGGGCGGAGTGATATTGATTTTGCAGCAACAACCGGCAGCGGAATTTCATAGTCGTCTGCTTGGTACAGCACTAGGTATCAGGTTAAAGGGACACTTTAATCAAATTTCCATTTTTTCCCATTATTCTCACGTTTCATTTACCCGTTTTCTGTTCCACTTCATTTATTTCTAAATTAGAGATAGTTATATCTCACCAAAAGCGCTATTCCCACTCAGAATTACCCTCTTTCCTCTTTTCCTACTATGCCTCCCTTTACTTTTCCCCTTCTCATTTCTTAATTCTGCTACATTGCCTACTTTCCCTTCCCTGCTTCCTCAATACCTCCACCTCAATCTTCCATCACTTCCCCTACTATACCTCCCCTTGCTACCGCTCAACTTCCCTATACTTCTCCTCCCATTCTCAAAACCATTTCTCCTGTACGTCTCCCCTCATTTTCCCTCTATTCGCTTCGACTAATTTAACAACCATTCCTTCCCCTGCTCTCACTTGCCCAACTTCACCTCTTATACATTCCCTCACTCTCCCTACCACCCCTCAAATAACTTCAATTTCTTACCCTCCCCACACTTTCGCTCATTTCCTGCCTTAACACACACTTACTTCCCCTCCCCTAACTGCTTCTACTTTGAAGTCTCTCAATTCCGCTGTTCTAACTTCCCCTGCTTTCCTCACCCTACTTCCTCCCAACTCTCCTACACTCTCACTTGTACTACCCTTTACTAACTCTCCACTTCC
This sequence comes from Andricus quercusramuli, assembly GCA_932178445.1. NCBI lineage: Eukaryota > Metazoa > Arthropoda > Insecta > Hymenoptera > Cynipidae > Andricus > Andricus quercusramuli. Next base: position 87,407 of record CAKNXH010064215.1, read on the forward strand.
ACTACTTATCCTCCCCTCCGTACCTAACTTTTCATTTCTCTATTTCTCCACTTCCTCAGCCCTTCTCATTCTCATTCTCATTTCTCCGTCCTTCCCATCACTTCTCCTACGTTAACTTCTCTCACTTTCCCTACTCACACTTCCCATACTGCCCCTTACTCCCCCTCACTCTCTGTACTTCCCCTCAACCCATTTTCTTTATTTTCGCTCATATCCCCTCCCCGCTCTTCCTCTCACTTTCGCTACTATCGCTCCCCTAACGTCCCCACTACTCCTTCTTCCATTATCTACTTCCTTGTAGCAGAATAGGCAGATTTTTTTCTTATTTGGATGCTTGGAATCTTTTTTACTCTTCGTAGTACTTGACGGCAATTCTCTACAGCGAATCTTGATCAAGTTAATTCCTCTATGAAAAATATTGGTTTTTGGACGTATTTGGTGTAATCTGCTTAATAGGTAATTAGGTCAAAAACTAAAATTTGGAAAGAGTAGAATTCTTTATCGAGAGTTGGACCACTTTTAAAATTTAAGGCGGAGCTAAATACAAGAATTCAATAGTAAGTTCGATGTAAATTTGACTGAATTCAAAGTAAAATCAAGAAAAAAAAATTTGATTCAAATTGAATTTAAGCTCAATTCAAATTAATTTCTAATTCATTTTACTCGATTTGAATAAAAATAAAGAAAAATAATTTACATGAATTCAAATGGAGCTCAAAGTCATTACCTAAAGTTAGATGAATGAGAATGTTCTGAATAGAATAATCCTTAATTTAAATAAATTCGACTGGAAGCAATTACATCTTTATAATATAATTCAAGCTTTATAGGGGATTTAAAGTTAATTTAATTGCATTCAAAGAAGACGCAAGTAAAATTGAAGTAAAAGCGAGGAGAGTAGTTTTCACTGAATTAAACATGATTTCAAATTAATTACAATTGAATGCTATAGAATTCACCTAAATTCATGTAAAGTAGACTGAATTTAAACCAATCTTTTCAATTGAACCGAAGATCTACAGAACATTTTGCGTAAAATCGGGTTCATTTGAACAAAATTTACGTGAATTCATGGTAAAAGCTAGGGGTATACTTTTCATTAAATTTAAAATAAATTGAAAGTGATTTTAACTTAATTTAAGTGAAGTGCACTACATTTCATCAACTTGATTTTAATACAATCAAATTACAGTAAATTGAACCAAATATTGTTTATTAAATTCAAGGTATCTACATTATTTTCAAGTTGATTATTTTGATTGAATCAAAAGGGAATTTTTTTTATTTCAAGTGAATGCAGCTGAATTTAAGTCAGTCGAACTAAATTCAAATGTGAATTCTCGCAGAACGAATTTCACTACAGATGAAATAAATTAAACATCAGTTTTATTTTGAATCAAGAAAAAAAGTAAGTATATTAAAAATATGAATTTCAGGTTAATTCAACAAAACATTTTCTCAATTCAAACAAAGAAGGTTTGATTTAAATTAAATAGATTCAAACTAACCAATCGTGTATTTCACTCAAACAAGTTTTATTTTAATTAATGAAGAATGACGTTCACCAGATTTAACATAAATTTAAAAATTGAAATACTAAAATTACTTATTAATCCCAATATTTGATTTTATTCTTTGTAATAGTAATATAACATGATTTTCTTCGTGAAAGAATGAAATACAATGAATCCTGGGCCTAATAAATAATTTTCGTATAATTGGAATAACTCTGGTAATAATTAACATACTCCTAAGTTCTTTGGCTCATTTTTAAATGTTTCGGAATTGTTAAGATATTTTGGGAGTTTTTTTTCGTAAATTCTATCCCAAGGTAGAACTTAGTCCAAAAAAATCGCAAATTTTTAAATAATGCTTGTACTTACCACATGGTTTAAAAAATTCAAAACATAAATCCTTGCTCAAATATTACAAAAATTTATGAAATTATGTTAAATAATGATTTTAAACAAATTTGGTTAGTGTTTCCACATTTTTCAAATTTGGTGTCGTTTTTGCACCAAGTTCAAATCTAAGACAAACTCTAGGCAAAATTTTTTAAATATTTTCTAACTAGCTGTACATAGTATGGAGAACATCCTTTAAAAGAAGCCCAATAGCTGCCAGAAATGTTCATAATTCCCAGAGTTATCACAATTTTTCAAAAACATCGGAATTTGGCGTTTTTTTCAAATGTATATTATTATAAAATTTACATTTTGCCATTAACTCTTGTTCACTAGACACAGAATATGTCTTTTGCGATATTGCAAAGAAAAAATGCACATATTAATATTGAATGAAAACAAATTAATTGACCGATTTTACTAAATTGAATTTGAAAAGCAGGAATGCCAATTTTATTGTATTCAAATGGAATTGAAATTAATAATAACCGAATTAAAGATCAATTCAAATGTGACTAGAGCTTCAAAAGCTTTGCAAGTTTAAACAGCTGAAATCTTTGAATTTTTTACCTTTCTTTGAGATCACTAATATGCTTCTAAGCTTTATGCTTTTGCTTCAAAATCATTAAGGCTTGAATTTTCCTGATCAACAATATTGCAGTCTTCAAAATCAATCCTATTTGAATTTCAATGCATTTTCATTTCCACACTTTCTTCGATGCGAAAATAATTTTTTTCTTTTTAATACCAAGCTTAATATTTTATCCGCTTATCAAGATGTAACTTTATTATCACTGACAATGAGACTTTAATCGGCCTACCAGTAGAGGTTAATGTGTTAAATGGCCTTGAAGATCCCTCAGTGAGAAGCGAACTGCACTTGCGTGGAATTGGTACGAGATTTCCCGAATGGGGTTGCAGTTCGGCCAAGCGGAATCCTTGATAAGGCCCGAGGGCGATAAGGTCAGTCCGAAGAACGGACCATTGGTGATCTGAGAATTATTAGAGTCGACCTAATAATCCCATACGCTTCATTATACTCACTCAACTTTTTGTTTTCGGTCTGATTGGCCCAAATTATATTATGATAAATTATTATTACTTATTAAATATTGAACACTGTTTTCCTTTCACTATTCAAATTGAAATACTCATTAAAATCCAACTATACAAATTCTTTTGGTCGTTAAAGTCTTATAAAAAACAACACATTTTGATTATGGTGTCAAAATTTCAATAGGATGAAAGTTTCGGCTAGGTTTTTAGCCATTCTCAAGATTAAAACAGAATAATGTTATGAAATTTATTTTATCAAAGATAAAAAAAATTCTTCGAGTCATAAAAGACGGTTAACTGAATTTATTTTTTCAATTACTAGATCTTAGTTCTAACGGTTTAAAATTTAAAGAGAGACATGAATGTATCGAAAAGTTTGATCTTCTAATGAAAAAGTTTTTAGCTGAAAATTCATCAATCAAAAATTTCAGAATGAATGGATGTTTTAGGAATTCATCGAATGTAAACATATGAAATAAAAACTTTGGCTTTAGGTAATAATTTTGGCGTTCCCTTCGCTGTTGATAAATTCCCGGTTAATAACATGATAGCAAGTATTGAAAATTGCATTAAGACTATAGATAAAGAGGAAAAAAATGAAAATTAGAAAAACTGTTACCTAATTATTCTCAAATCATAATTGAATGAATAGTTTTAAAAAATTAGATGAACCAATATATTTGGTGAATAAATTTCCAAAGGAATGTAAAGATTTGATTTTTTTAAAGCCGGCAAATGCAATTACTCTGGCCACAGATTGTACCGATTATGTATCAACAACGGAAAATTTATGAAAAAACGATATTTTATATAAAAATATTAAGACCAGTTTGGTTCCAACAATTGAAAATGAAATTATTGAAATATCAAAACGATTCGGAAAAAAAGCGTTTTATAATTGATTCCGTGACTAAAAAATGTATAGTTCATAACAGTTGTATTGCAAAAGCTAATGCGCTCCCAAAAGTTTTCAAACCAAATTTCAGATGGAGATTGATTATCTCTACAGGAGGTTGTCCAACATTTAACTTATCTAAATATATTGATAATGTTTCAAAATCTCTAACAGGTATTTCTGGGAGGGTAGTTAAAAATAGTTGGAATTCGAAAGAAATATCAAAAAACATTTTGGGTCCGTCAGATCATTCATTATTATCATTGGATATAATTTCTACGTTCGACAGTATTCCGTTAGATCTTGCTTCGGATTGCATAGAAGAGAAATTAAATTCAAACAAGAATTCACCTAGGATAACAAAAAATGAAATATCAATAGCTACAAGGATTGTGTTTAACAATATTGTTTTCTCCTTTAACAATAAATATTACAAGCAATTATCGGTATGCCCTATGAGGTAACCTTAGTCTCCGGTTATTTCAAATTTGGTGTTAGAAGACGTGGAAAATAGAGCCTTTTCGTTATTGGATTTCGCACCGATCCTTTATAAGCGTTACGTGGACGACATTTTAAATATAATTTTAACTAAAAAAGTGTTTGATTTCATCAATATTTTTAATTCCATAGAGTCATCAATTCAATTCACTTATGAATTGGAAGAAAATAACTCATTAAATTATTTAGATATCACGATTAAAAAAACATCGGATGGTAAGCTAGAAACTGATTGGTTGAAACAGATCTCGTGGGCGGGTAGATACTTCAATTTTAATTCGCACAATGCCTTTCACACAAAAGTTGGTCTGGTTAAAGGTTTGATAGACAGATGCATAAAGCTGAGTGACATAAAATATAGAAAAGAAAATTTAAATCAGTTAAGAACTACTTTATTGCTGAATAACAATCCTTTGCAATTAATTAATAAAATTACTGAAGAAAGAATTTTTGAAATTTACAATAGTAGCAGTAAAAAGATTTATTTATAAGGGCTGCAATAAGTTTTATATTGGTGAAACCGGCAGGAGATTTGAAGATAGAATTGCTGAACACAAAAGAGTTTGTGTAGTTGGTGATCGAAGTATAGGTTTGTCACAACATGCCTGGAATTTTAATCATCATTTTGATTTTGATTTCAAATAAATTTACAGATTGAAACGTTAAACATTAATGAAATTTATCAAAGTATATTAAATTAATTTTGATCATGTTCCTTAATCATGTACACCCATTTCACTTTCAAATATTTGATATTTGGCGCGATTGCCTCAATTGGGTTTGTTTTGATCTTACCGTCGTTATAATTGTAAAATGAGTTTGTAGGTTTGCTAATTGTTAATACCAGATTTTTCGTTCCGTGTATGTTCACGTCATCTTCGTTAAGTGTTGAGAGATTAAACCATATTTTGATTTTTACCGGGATTGTCTTTACTGGATATTGTACTTTAATGACTACGAAATAATTGACGTTACATCAGTTTTAATATTCATGATTTGTCCGAAAATTTTCTCCACTTCAGGTAATGTTTTCAGTTTTTACCAAACCATATATATTTATTCATTACATTTTTTCGACTTTCTTTATAAAACTTTTGTCATTTTACTTAATTTTATAAAAATTATTTTGTTCAGATCTTGAGAATGGTTCAAAGCCAAGTCAAAAAGTTGATCCTATTAAAATTTTGACACCATAATAAGAATGTGTTGTTTCTCATAGGACTGGGAAGGCCAACAAAAATTTATTATTTGGATTTTATCGACAATTGTCTAATAACGGAGTTTGGTTTTGGCTACCACTATCCGATATTATTGTTTAAATTACTCATTCATACAAATTGTATAGCTAGCATTTAATAATGTATCCTGTCCAAAATATATCGATACTTTCCAATGGTTGATAATTAATTAACAATCGTATTGAGAACGATAATTAATTACGCAAGTAATTACAATCGACGGCTTGTAACTAAACAATATCAATAGGACAAAATACCTATATTATTGCTCATATATATATACTTTTTTAAGGTTGCAAGTTAAAATAGGGCTAGGCCACCTGGGCACATAATCTTTAAAACAGCTATATTATTTATTATATATGTTTTTACCAGTTGCGATTAAAAAAGGCCTAGCCCCTCTGCCTGCGTCTTTTTTCGATTTCCGAAAAGTTTCATTCTGTGACGACTTGTTTTTTGGAAATCTTTATTTAAAAAAGAACCGTTGTTGATGTGGGAGAATCAATCCTACCATTTAAAAGGTTATTCAATTACCTTTCGAATGACCCACTACTCATTCAATTTCGGTTCACAGAGTCCCTGAATTCGATCAAAAGGAAGTTGTTGTGCCATATTCGAGCCATCTCCTCTACGTTTATAAAAGTTTATTATTCAATTCCAGAATTTTATAGATTAAGGTATTTCAATTAATTGCATACAGCAGAATTATGATTTTGAAATAACATTTTTTGGATAATATCTCATCATCATAAATTAAGGAATTTTTTTAGTATAAAAAGCAACGTTCAGACATTTAACTTAAGTGAATTTTAACGAATTGTTATATACATTGTTATATCAAATGTTGCAAAATGCATTGATATTAAAAACAGACGTATTTTCCTTGTCTTGTTTTTATAATTGTAAAAAGTGCGCATCCTATGCAAATTTTGTTATTATGCATTTTTTGCGACTTTTATTGTTTTTTCATCAATTAAATTTGTCTATGTTCAATGTTATTTTTCACGATTTGAACCAAAGAAATTCATCCTAGCGTAAAGTGGTTCTGACAAACTTTGTAAATGTAATTCAGGTGGAAAATTTTCTTAGATAAAATGTTATTTTAGCGTGTATCGCTCTTCCAAAAAGTTAACTTTTTTATTTAAAATGTATTTTCATAACAAAAGTTTATGAAAAATTTTTAGATCATTTTTGGTTGAACAACTTTCATCTATTCATCTTTTTTCTTACCTTGCGTTGTCTTTCAAAATTATCCATTTTTTTTTATTGTTAATGTTACTTTTCACGATTGAAACAAAAATTACGCATCCCATCTATAAATGATGAATTCAAATTGGTCCCTCTTTTCTGAGTCAACAAGTCTTGTTTATTAATTTGAATCTTGGTTTGTGTCATTTATCCAAAAATTTAATTAATTTTTTTCTTAAATCAGTTTTTTACAAATAAAACAAAAACTACGTGTCCCATCAAAAAGTGATCAATAACAAATTTGTAGACTTTTTAAAAGTGTAAAATTTTCATTGATCCATCTTTCTTCGTATCTCGTATAGTTTGACGGCGAAATGGAATTTTCGATTTTTCACTATTCCTTCGTGTGATAAAAATTTGAATTTTGATATTTCAAGAAAATTAGAAGAAGTCCCATAACAATATTCTAGGGTGTTGATTCGTCCATAGAATTTTTGAATGATGAAAAAAGTGGTTTTATCAACTTTGAAAATGTGCATACTTTTTGAATTTGTATGCAAAATGGCTGGCTAACAAACTTGACCTTCATTTTGGAACACTTGAAAAGTATACGAAAGCTCAATCCATTACGAAAATTCTTTTGAAAATTATCATGCTAACAAACTAAAAATCTACAGACTAACAGACAGAAAGACTAACAGACAGACTAAGAGATAGACATACATTTTGTAAAAACCTGTTTTTTGTGTTCAGGGGTTCTCAGAACGTGGAGATTTCAAAAAAAAGGTGGGGGGGAGTTACAAAAACCTAATACCTTCTCATTATAGGATAAGAATGTAAAGATGTAGTTGATAAGTGAAATATTTCATTCTCAGAAAACCATTTTTTAAATAAATATTACGCAGTCGTTAAAGGAATAAGTAACATATTAATTTTTGCTATAAGTACCTTGAGAGAAGTTACTGGTATTATTCGGCATACGTCGGAATAATTATAGGTTGGACGAATTAAACCTATAATTCTTTCTAGTTTCAATATCACGCTTTTATCGTATAGGGCATTTGTAGTATCAAGCACGCTCGTATTCTCAATCAGTCATCTGTGATGATATTTTTATACTAAATGCTATAAACAATTCCATACTGCGTTGAACGACGAGTCACGTCAAACATTTCTACGAGCTTTACAATCACTTTTTTTATCATAAAGTGCATATTTAACACTGAATATTTATATTTTGTACAAGATAATAGACCAGACTTCATTAATATATCATTATGAAGTACAGAAGTACTTAAGCTAGAAAGTTCTTTCCAAAATGTAAATCTATTCTGAGGCATAAGTACGCCAAGATTTGAAAGAATGTGATACTTCTTGCTCGTTGCCATGCGACGTGGGCCTCCAAAATTCTTTGGCTTCAGAATTTTCATTTCCTTCAATACTTTGGCCAGCATGAAATTCAGTGATTGCAATGCTAAATCAAAGGATGGCGCATAATGCAAATTCATACTGCCTCGTTTTACTTGCACCATCATGATATCTTTGAGACATACTCTGGGTTTCATATTCTGCAATTCAGACTTTGAAGAAAAATCATCTTATTGGAAGAAGTTGTGTGCATTCATTTCATTCACGTAACCTTCGCCCGAATTTTAAGAGTGAACTGTCTGCTTCAAATCTGCAAAACCGTAAACTTTGCCTACATAAAAGTGTATCCTTGTTCAAAGTGCTTGATTGGGATTAATTCCGTAGCTTCATCGTTGTAATTAATTAAAGAAACTAAAAAGGAGAAAAATGTCCAATTTTTGTTTTGAGCCGGACAGTTATCAAGCTATAAAGTGATTTTCTCAACATCGCGATTTTCCAGAAAGAAAGCATAATATGTACTTAAAATATCTTCTATTTTGCAGCTAGAAATCGCGTGGCGTCACAAGATAGCATGAGGTGCAGGTTTCTTCTTATTTTTTCCTACAGGTACAATGCTTTTATCAAAGGTTACCATTCGTTTCGTAAAAATTGACTTTTTCAAGGCAGCCATGTGTGGCAGCAATATTATTTCCTGCAAATCAGCAGAGAAGCACTTCATGATTTTTAGAGTTTACATTGCATTGCATACATCCCACTGGCCATATTTTAAATGATTTTCTCTAGCTTCTTTCGCACGTAAAATGAAAGTATTCTAGTCAGCACATTCATTACAGCCATCGTGATCAACATTTGCTAAATCGTCCAAATTATTATAATTATCTTCTGCTGAGAGTTGATTTAGGGCAAGATCTTCTTTATCGGTGTTGCTCTCGTTATTTTCGTCTTTAATTATTCGTTGATCATTATTTTCCTTGTGAATCCCAACGTGCCGTTTATGAGTTCCAGAGTGACCGCGTTCTTCATTTCTAAGCTTTGTCAAGGAGATATTTAAATTATTTAACACAACTTTGCGGAATTATTCTGGGGAACAGTTGCCGTCATTGTACTTCATTATGTACTGATCATATAGAGAGGTTATTCTCATTTCTGCAGGCGTTTATGTATGCAGGCAATATATGTAATAAAATTCAAAATTAATATATATTCACATTCAATTGAAAGTGAATAATACAAATGTATGATTATGAGTATGCATTATTTAATACTATACCATCGATTTTCAGTGAGCTCTCACCTATAGTACAATATGACGGGATTTAAAGATTTAATAAAGGCTACAATTTGTTTCCCGTTTACTTTCTGAGGACGATTCTTTCTTTTATCAGCACTTTCTGGAACATGATTTTCATCCAAATCATTGAGTACCATTGTATCATTAGAATTTTTGAATTCTAAACTAGCCAAAAACATGGCTTGCATACCATCAACGATTACCTGCTTCCTGTATTTTTAAAAGAATATTTCAAAGCTCTTGCGCTTCGTTATTCTGGACCAACAATTTGTCTTTCTGTATGAACAATCTAAACCCTTTCTTGGAGAAATATAGGCCTTCTGTCATTGTTTATGTTCCAAAAATGGAGTGTTTATCAGGTTTTTGTTCCTTTTTTTTTAAATAAAGTGACACATTTTCTCATGTAGTTAAAATCACACCCAGGTGAGAGCAGATTTTTTTTCAAGTCTCTTTCGATTTTTTTGGCATTCTTAATTCTTCGGACGTTACTTTCTGTTTTTATCCTTGAGTGTATTCGCGATTTTTGCTAATATTTTGATTAGAAACACTTGGAACTTTCTCTTTTTCAATCTATTGTTCCGATGAAAAGCTTTGACTATCATCTGGTTCATTAGAAGCATGGTAATTTATTAGGAATTCATGGTGACTTATCTCTTGTAGAATGTCCAATTCATAAAACAATCTGTTAACGCGATTTACTGATTGTTTGAAGATCACTTTTTCTGAGGCAATAGCAATAAAATTTAATAATTATTACCTTAACATAATATTCATTATTCACCTCTGACGTCAAAATTTTGCTCCGTAGAAAGAAAAGGAACCCTTTGGTTTTCCTGACATCAAAATTCTTGGAAATCCCTACTTTAGCTTCGCCCTACGAGCAAAAAATAGTGCTGAATTTATACATGTGTTACGAAGAAATAATTATAATTCTTTAAAAAATCAGACAAGGGGCCCCTTTCAAAAGTTATTTCATTTTTCCTGGAAAGGAGGAACACCCGATGCTCGGTTGATTGTTTTGTATTTTTTACCTTCTCTTTTTATAATACTTGTTAATGTTGAATTGTAGAGATAATAAAAACTTTAATAACGCGAATTGAGGATTAATCAACGTTGATTTTTTCAAATTAAATATTATGACATGTTAATCATTTAATTCATCCGCTGTAGTTCAGAAAGAATTGACCAGTAGAACTTAAAAAGGCGTTGCTTAAATAGGACATGATCAGATGAAGAGTCAAAATTCCATTCGCAGCATTTTCAATGAGTAAATATTAGCTGTAAGAAGTACAGCAGGAGTTGTCGAGTAAATATTATTATGAGGATTGCAGGCGCTAAGGGTAAGGGCTGTCATGAGAGATGCACAGGTCAAGTGGTAAGGGGTGTAAGGAGAGTAGTATAATATATCCTATTTAAGGTATATCGATACTTTCTAATCATTGATAATTAATTCATAATCGTATTGAGAACAATAATTGATTTCATTGAGTAATTACAACATAGTTTGTGAGGAGGATTGCAGGGTTTAAGAGGTGTTGGTAGGGCAGCAGGTGTTAACGGGTAAGGTTTTTGAATTGGTTCTGCCTGTGTTAAAGATCAGGGGTAACGAGAAAGGATGCAGAGGTCAATGGGTAGAAATTTCAAAGAAATTTGCATGTGTTAAGTGCAGAAATTTTAAGGCGGGTTGCCATGGTTAAGGAGCAAGAGTTGTAACGCGTTTGAATGGGTTAGGATGAGGCAGTTGAAAGGATGCCTGCATGGGTCAAGGCGTTAAGGGACAGGGATCGTAATTTAGGTACAGGTATCAAGGAGCAGGGTAGGCAATGATAGTTGCATGGCTTAAGGGATAGGGGTTGCAAGGATGGTTACAAGGGTTAAGGGACAGGCGTTGTGAGTTGGGTTGCAGGTGTTAAGTGGCAAGGGAAGTAAGAAGTGATATAGGGGTTGAGGTTCAGGGGTTCTAAGGAGAATAGCATGGTTTTAAGCACAAGGGATTCAAGCACGGTTGCAGGTGTTTACTGACAGGGATTGTAAGGAACAGGAAATGTAAGGACAGTTGGAGGGTTAAGTGGCAAACATTATGAGGCTAGTTGCATGGGTTGCCGGGATTATGGGGCAGGAGTTGTGAGGAGGGCTGCAGGGATTAAGAAGCAGGGGTTGTAATTTTCGTTGCATGGCTTAAGGGGCAAGAGTTGTGAGGTTTTGAGGGTGGTAGTCGTCAAGGTGCAGGCGTTGTAAGGAAAGTTATATGGGTTAGGGCAAAAGGGGAATAGGGAGAGTGGCAGGGGTTACAGGTTAGGGTTTGCAAGAAGGGTTTCACAAGTTATAAGATACAGGGTTTAAGGAGAATGGCAGGTCGTAAGGGGCAGGGATGGTTTCAAGGTTCAAGGGACAGAAGCTGGCAGTATTTTTGCAGGATTTAAGAAACAGAAGCTAAAGTGAGTGTTACCAGGATTAAGGGGCAGGATTTGTAAGTAGGGCTGCAGGGGATAAGGGGTTGTGGTTCTAAGGGGTGTGAGAATGATTGTAGTGGTTAAGTGACAGAGATTCAAGGGCGAGTAACACGAATCAAAGGTCAGGGTTCGCAAGAAGGGTTGCACGGGCTCCGGGACAGGTGTTCTAGGGATGAATTTCGGCTATTAAGAAGTAGAAATTGTGAGAAGGGTTGCATGGGTAGGGGAAATTGAAGTAAAGAGAGTTGAAGCGGTGAAGGGGCATACGTTGAATGAGCGTTGCGGATGTGAAGTCGTAGAGGTTGAAAAGACTGTTGAAAGCGTTAAGAGACAGTGGTTGTAACAAGGGTTGAAGAGGTTGAAGAGTAGGCGTTATAGAAAAGAGTGCATGGTAAGTGGCAAGTATTTTAAGGAGAGTTGCAAATGTTAAGGGATAGGGTTTGCAAAGAGAGTTGCCCAGGTTGAAAGACATGGGGTGTTAGGAAGGTTTCAGGTGTAAGGGACAGGGTTTGTGAAGAGTGTGTCACGGGTTAAAGGGCAGGGGTAAATTTCGAAACAGCGTGTGTGGTGTCTACATTTTTTTATAATATAGAGAGATTATTCTTAGATATTCAAATTCTTTTCCATAATCCTTTCTTCAAATTGCTGAAATTCACCGTGCTTTGAGATTCTTTTCAGTCTATCTTATATTTTCATTGGATATGATATAAAACAATAACTTACTCTCAGGGGATGGTTTGTGTCTATAATATAGTGTTTCTTCGATGTAAATGCACTGTAGGGTGCTTTTACGAGAAAAGTATAGTATGGAGGCTGTGTTTGGTTGGGGCGAGGATAAGAGTGATGTGTATCCATCATTCTAAGGCAACAAGGAAACTGCATTAGGAGAATCCGTTTTCGTAAAAACTTTGGGTTAAACGAAGGTCGCCGAAGCGAGAAAGTATTCACGTAGAAGACTTTCGCCTTTTATTACTTGGCTTCTTTTTGCACGGCCTTTGACTATGTCCATATCCTCAGGCAAGACTGAATCTGAATTTGAAGGAAAATAAGATTTTCGCAAAGTAGAATCAACATCTGGATAGTATGAAGTGATGGATGAATCTCCGAGGAAAAGCTCACTGAATGACGATCAATCCATCAAACATAAAATTTAGAGAAATTTTTTTAGAATGTTGATAAGAATCTTCATCTAGTTTGGTGAATATGAATTTCCAATGAATACGTGTTTTTTTTATTTCCAGGCCTCGGATTCACACCACAATGGACACTTTTGAACGCAGGTGCTACTTTTCCAGGTTTGCTCAAATAACATCCGCTATTTCAAAAATCGGAATTTTGAAACAGTTCTATATTGTAAAGATTTTAAGTGAATACAAAAATTTCAAATTTTTTTTAGAGCCTTCAAAGAGATTTCTAGAAATAACACGAGATTTCAAAGATTTCAACAGATTCCTAGGGGATTAAAGGATTAATAATTTTATTATAAATTTGTGCAAGGTAATTTAATAAGTTAAAATGAAGTTCTTTTTCTGAAAACTAAAAATGTTATCATCGTTGGCTGACTATAATGGATTCTTTCTACTTAAACCTGTCATGCCTACGAATATTTAAAATAAGTTAATTTAGAAAGTCATGAAATAATTTTATGGACTAGTAAAGACGGAAATAAGCAGTTCCCACAAAAACCACCATATTCTAACCATTAAAAACAAAATTGAGCAATTAGTTTCTTACTTCGAAGGCTCACGTGAAACACTTTTTAACAGATTTTTTGAATTTTGCAAACACAACCATGTAAATTTCTTCCTTTTGACGGTAGAAGACTATCATTTATATATTATTTTAATTGCCAAGTACTAAGAAGGAAAATTTCAACCTTAGATATGTATTTTTCAAATTTGCAGACTGAGAAAATTGATCTTCAGATCTAAAATGGCCTAGCTGAATCTCTAAACAATTTTCTTGCATTAAAGAAAATGTATGGCAGCATTTTTCCGCTAGAGGGAAGAAATTAGGGGGATGCAATTGAAAAATTAAAAAATTAAAATTTTTATTTGGCACCTTCATATATTTTTTATACCAAGTTTTGAATATATCCAGGCAGTCGATTAAATTTTTGAAAATTTGTAACACATTATTTTGCTACTATCTAGAAAAATGTATGCTACTTTCATTTAATTAACACTTGACACCGGCGAAAACTGCAAAGTGCTGGAGTTTTTTTTCATCCAGTTATATAATTTCTGAATTGTTATGAACCACATTCAATCGCTTTCTCGGTTATAAATTGAAAACCCTATTTTCGTGTAGGTAGTTAAAGCGACGAAAGCACTGAAACAGAGAGAAATTGATGGTGCTGCGAACGTATTGGGATTCATTTTTACATGGCTTGTTTGCCGAGTTTTTTTTTTACAATAGTTTTTTTCCACGTTCACTAAAACGATCTGCATACACTTTTAATTCTTTTTTATTTTGATACACAGTAATCATAGATTGTTTTCAAAAATGTGATTTTTTTATAGAAAGCTATTCAACCAAAGAAAGATCTCTGGTTGAAAATTTAACTGTTATTCTAAACATAATTATTTTTGACTTAAAAATTATTTTTTTTACGGATAATTTAACTGATCCAGTTTTGTTTTAAATTTTATCGTTTTTAGTTTAAATTTAACTATTTGTTTGAAAATGTATATATTTGATTATAAGTTCAGCATTTTTTGGTAAAAATTAATCTTCTCAGTTGAAGATCCATCTCTTTGGTTGACAATTAAACTATTTTGTTAATTTTTTTTCCAGTTGTAAATCAATCTTTTCTTCTGCAAATTTAACTATTTCATTTTTGGCTTAGAATTGATCGTTTTCGGTTGAAAATTCAACAGTTTTGTAGAAAATTAAACTACTTGGTTGAAGATTAACACTTTGGTTGAAAATTGGTATTTTTGGCTTGAAATTCTATTATTTTCTAGAGAAATTGCCTTTTTGGTTCGAAAAATTATCTGCTTCAGTTGAAAAATGCACTGTTTTAGTTGGAATTTAACCAATTTTGGTTAAGGATTCAATTATTTGGTTGAAAATTTGTATTTTTTTTTTATTAGAGTAAGATCCTTGGAAACATTTTGAAATCTGCAATGTCTCTTCAAAAATGATAAAATCTTTTGAATCCTTTGAAATGCTTTTGAAATTGTTGGAATTCAAAAATGGGTTTAATCTACAATATTTTGCAATCTTTAATATCTCTTGGAATTCCTTCAAAAATATTGAAATCTTCGAGATCCTCTAAGATCGGCTTAGATCTTAGGAAATTCGTAGAAATCCCTTGAAATTTCTGAAAAGCCTCTGAAAAATTTGTTCCATTTCATTGAATCCCGAAATTTCTTCGAAAATTCCTTAAATTCTTCGGAATACTTTGATTACATTATATGTAGTTATTGTTAAAATCACTTCCCAATTCCGAAATTTCTTAAAATTTTGTAAAATACCCTAAACTAAATTTAAGAAAACACTAAAATCTTGTGAATTCTCTAGTCTAATTATTTCCCAATTCAATTAAAATTTCTCACTACGAATCTAGAGATATGAAAAACACGTTTCTCATAAAAAGTGTTGATACTAATTTTTTTAAGTACAGAAGACTTAAGGTGATCGAAAAATTGGGTCAAGTATTATTTAAGTTATATTGAAGAACTCGGTGCGTGACTGGAATGAACTTTTGGCATCAGAATAGTAGGAGGGGTGGCATATCATTTGTGTTGCAAATCAGTTTCATTCTTAGTGGATAGATTGTAATATCTTATCTCCGTCTTCACAAGATGATTCAAAATTATTAATATTCATTAAACTTATTTTTATCCAAAGAATTTTAATTATCATACTTTACTAGCCGCATTATTAATATAGTTGTTAAATCTATGTATAAATCAAGTGCGCTCGAATCTGGTAAATATTATATATGGATTTAGTAAGCTGAATCATAATTTTCGTCCTGAAATATTAAACCGTTTTAATCGTGACATAAATTACAGGAAATGAGGTTTCAATATATCAAAAGGAATTTCGATAATCCTGCTAAAAGCAAGGATTTTAAACATAGAATGTACTCTAATTGCACTTTCAAGTTCGTTAATAATAGTAATTAAACTTCAAATTTTAACGCAATATGGGCAACCAGTAATGAATTGGTAGAGAGAAGTTTCGTTTTACTTTCAAATTTTAACTGCTTCATATTTCTCTATGAATGTCAAATATTTAAAATTTAACTTTTGAAATAAATTTTCTTGATACAATATACAAAATAATTTATAAATATCACTTAAGGTAATAAAATCATTTTGTTCAATAATTAATTCTTAATAAATAAAAATTACACTGGTCAACATTTGATACAAGAATTATCACCGGATTTCATTGGGGTATACTAGGTGTTTTGGGGTCGCTGATTTTGAATCCGAGGTCGGTTAACCTCTACCATGTCTGGTTCAAGGTCATTTCAAGGTCAATGTGAGAAAAACTGGCTAAATATATCTGAAAAAATATGTATATGGGTTTTTTGGTTCGTTGAGTCAAAATCTGGAGTTTGCATCACCCTGTGATGTCACCCATAGGTCATTTAGAGGTCACTACAAGGTCATACTGAGATGAAAGTGTTAGAAAAATGTAAGAAAAATCCTATATAGGTTTTGGAGTTCACCGAGTCCGAATCTAAGGTTCGCTTAACCCCGTGAGGTCACCCAGAGGTGATTTCAAGGTCACGTCAAGGTCATAATGAGACGAATGTGTTAAAAAAATGTAAAAAAGCATATAATGATTTTGGATTCATGCCATCCTCGAGAGAAGCTCAGTAAAACCTTGGGCCAAAAGACATCACAAAGTGATTTTTTAGCATGGTACCGCTCAGCTAAATTAATCTATGTGGATAGTGACATGGTCAATTGCTCACCTGTCGATCATGGTGTAAGTACGAAGAGAACAGCAAGGCGTGCATGTCAAAGTTGTGTAGTTTTGATACCTCACCAATGTTTCGGGCATCTATGCTTTCTATCTTAAATGTTTTCGTTATCAACAATAGTGCTCAGCGTAAAAACGTTTACGTTCACCCCAGATTCAAATTGGGCGGCCCCCGGAATTCCATATAGGATTTTTCTTACATTTTTCTAACACTTTTGTCTCAGTATGAAATTGACGTGACCTTTAACTGACCTCTGGGTGACACCATTGGGTTAAACGAACCCCAGATTCGGAATCAGGGACAACCCAAAACCTATGTAGGATTTTTCTCACATTTTTCTAACACTTTCATCTCAGTATGATCTTGGCGTGACCTCGAAATGACCTGGCTGTGACATCACAGGGTCATGCAAATTCCAGATTCTGACTCAACGACCCAAAAACCTAGATACATATTTTTTCAGATATATTTAGCCACTTTTTCTCACGTTGACCTTGAAATGACCTTGAACCAGACGTGGTAGAGGTTAACCGACCCCGGATTCAAAATCAGCGACCCCAAAAACCCTAGCATATCCCAATGAAGTCCAGTGATAATTCTTGTATCGAATGTTGACCATTGTTATATATGAAAATCTACCATCATTTATTCATTCATTCACTTTGTTCACATTGAAGCTCCTACAAGTTTTAGCTTTGGGTTTTAAGCTATTGTTTTTCCAATTTGGACTAAACGAGTGAATTTTTCGAATCGTAATGGAAAATTTGAGAATGATTTATTTTTGATGACTCAGTTTCAAAAAACTAAAACGATTTTTACAGGAATTTAAAAAGAAATGCAAGAAATTACAACCAAAATTACAGTTCAGTAGAACTTTTGTCTATTATTGGGACAAATTTTTTACTTTTTTGTATTTTATTATATATTGTTGTATTTTGTTGTAGTGTTATTTTCCTACAACAATTTACAAAAAGTATAGCTACAAAAATTTAAAACTACAAGAAGCTACAGGAATGTACAGGTTTTGCAGCCAAAACATTTTTCTTTTTCGACCCAGGATGACAAATATTGATAACATTGCAAAAAGATAATTTTAAATTTTGAAGTAGGATGTAACCCACTTTAAGTGTTTTAATTTTCAGATCAATTCTTATTTGCAGTCAAAAAGTTGTTCTTTTTCGACCTATGATGACGAATATTGAGAGCATTGCAAAGACATAATTTAAAATGACATATGTAGTGTTCAATCGATTGCTATATGTGTGGAAAAAAACTTCAAACATAAGGTCTTTTGTTGTTTAATAACGATCATTCATAATTGTCTTTCAAAATTCTACCATTCCTTTAAAGCTTAAATATAAGAGCTTTCTCTTTAATAGTGATCACTTACAGATCTTGATTTCAAATTATCCCATCGCAATATTCTGATTGTTTGTCATCCTAGGTCAAAAAAGAAAAACTTTTCCGCTGCAAAATCAGTAAATTTCTTTGAATTCTTGTAGTTGTGCTTTCTTCAAATTCTTGTAGGAAATTTAAACTGCAATTGAATACAACAATATGACAAATAAGTACAAAATCTTCCTTCCGGATAATAGAAAAAGTTGTACTTTCCTGTAATTTTTTATTTAATTTATTGTATTTATTTGTAGATTTCTCTAAAAATGGTTTCAGTTTTTTGTACTTTTGAGTAAGAATTTTTTCGCAAGAGAATGTCTCACTTGTACGTTCTATTTGTTTGAAAAATAAATTCCACAGATTGAATTGAAAATTCAGGCTTGAAGTCGCTCTGCAGGATTTACTGAGCATTTTAAAAAAACGTGAAAATCGGTCAGAAATTCTACGCTGTAGTGGATTTTTTTTTTTATACCATTAAGCCGTTTCCCTTTCGGCGAGCCTCTAGGGGTAGGCGTGACACTACCCGATTCGGGTAGTGTTTCTAGGTGGATAGTTTCTTGTAGTAAATAACTACAAGTGTGGGCTCACCACACCCACGACCGCCAACAGCAACGCAGTAGTATTATTCTCGAACGGTCACCCATCCAAGTACTAACCGCGTCCAACACTGCTTAACTTCAGTGATCTAACGGGAACTGGTGTTTCCAGCGTGGTATGGCCGTTGGATTAGGAACAATAAATTCCGGATTCCTCTCACTGTGCACTAGGGTGGTCCAAAAAAATTTTTTTCGATTTTTTATGGGGACACCCCTCAAATTTGTTCGAATCCGCACAAAAATAAATGTGTTTTTTTTTTGTTTTGAAAAAAATGATATTTAGGGGTGGCGCAAGCCCCATGAAGTTTAACATGTATTTCCCATAAGAAAAAAAGACGTTTTTGTAAATCTTATTCAGAATCCTCAATATTATCTCAATCGAGTTGAAGCTCAACACTTCTCTTCAAAATTAGGCATAGAATACGAATAAAATATCACTTTTCAAATATCACCCCCGTAAGTCTTTTTTATAGGGTACCAAAGAAACCCCATAAGTGAAAAAATGGGTTTTGCCAGTTTTTTGCGCTAATTATGATTTTTTTGCGGTTTTTTTTTATTCGAATTGTTTCTAATATATAAAATATGACTTTATACTGAAAATTAGATATTTTATGAATTGTTTAAGCAATTTATTATTGTTTTTAGCAATTTTCTCATAGAATGTAGTTAGAAAAACGCGGGTTTTTCACAAATTTTCCATTTGTTGTCCAATTTTCAATTAGAGGGAAGTGATAGTTCATCAATATTAACAATAGTGATTGTTTAAACAATTTATTATAATTATTAAGAATATTATATTTGAATAATGCTAGAAAGATGCGGATTTTTGTTTGTTAATTTCTGGCGTTTTGTCCAATTTTGATCTGTAGTTAAGTGATAATAAATTCAAGTTAACAAAATAATTGTTTGAACAATTTATTATAATTATTAATAATATTATATTTGAATAATGCTAGAAAGATGCATTTTTTTCAATTTCTGGCTTTTTGCTTAATTTTCATTTGGAGTGAAGTGATAATGGATTCAAGTTAACAAAATAATCGTTTAAACAATTTATTATCATTGTTGGTAGTATTCTCTTTGCTTAATTGGTAGAATGTTGCGGTTTTTTCTAAAATTGTCCACTGTTTGTCTATTTTCTATTAGGCGTGATTTGATAATTAATTAGGTTTAGTAAAAATAATTGTTTAAACAAATTATTATTGTTTATGACTATCTTCATCAATATCAATTGCGCCTGATAGTTGCGGTTTTCCGGGCATTTTCACCTTTCTTCACTTAGAGAGGTAATAATTAATTAAAGTCAACAAAAAAGTTGTTTAAACAATTTAATATTGTTCATAACTAACTTTTCTTAGCTAAGTGCTAGAAAGTGGCGGTTTTTTCTAAAATCTTTCACTTTGCATCGCCTTTTCATTTATGAACAAGTAATAAGTCAAGCACAACAAAAATGATTTTCGGAAAGGTATTGTTGGTTTAAGTGAATTATGTTTGCTCTTTTCACAATGCTTAAAAAACATTGATTTAAAGAAAAAAAGCTATTTTACACGAAAGGCAGAAATCAATATTAAATTGTTCAAACAACTTTTTTTTTAACTTTAATTAATCATTACCTCACTAAGTGAAATAAGGACAGAAAGGTAAACATTGCCGGAAAATTGCAACTATCAGGCGCAATTGATATAGATGAAGATAGTCATAAACAATAATAATTTGTTTGAAAATTATTTTTGCTCAATCTAATTAATTATTAAGTCACGCCTAATGAAAAAGAAACAAACAGTTGAAAATTTCAGAAAAACCCGCAACATTCTAACAATTAAGCAAAGAGAATATTATCAACAATGATAATAAATTGTTTGCGCAATTATTTTGTTAACTTGAATTCATTATGACTTCACTCCAAATGAAAATTAAACAAAAAGCCAGAAATTAAAAAAAAACGCATTTTTCTAGCATTATTCAATTATAATATTATTAATAAGTATAATAAATTGTTTAAACAATTATTTTGTTGACTTGAATTCATTCTTACTTCACTCCGAATGAAAAGTGGACAAAAAACCAGAAATTTAAAAAAAAACCTCATCTTTTCAGCATTATTCAAATATAATATTATTAATAATTATAATTAATTGTTTGAACAATTATTTTGTTAACTTGAATTTATTATCACTTTACTACAGATGAAAATTGGACAAAAAGCCAGAAACTAAAAAAAAATCTGGATCTTTCTAGCATTATTCAAATATAATATTATTAATAATTATAATAAATCGCTCAAACAATCACTATTGTTAACATTGATGAACTATCACTTTCCACTAATTGAAAATTAGACAACAAATCGGAAATTTGTGAAAAAACCGCGTCTTTCTAACTACATTCTATGAGACAATTGGTGAAAACAATAATAAATTGTTTAAACAATTCATTTAAATATATAATTATTAGTATGAAGTCATTTTTCATGTATTAGAAATAATTCGCATTAAAAAAAACCACAAAAAAATCATAATTAGCGCCAAAAACTCGCAAAACCCATTTTTTCACTTATGGGGTTTCTTTGGGACCCTATAAAAAAGACTTATGGGGGTGATATTTGAAAAGTGATATTTAATTCGTATTCTATGGCTAATTGTGAAGAGAAGTGTTGAGTTTCAACTTGATTGAGATAATATTGAGGATTCTGAATAAGATTTACAAAAATGTCTTTTTTTCTTATGGGAAATACATGTTAAATTTCATGGGGCTTGCGCCACCCCTAAATATCATTTTTTTGCAAAACAAAAAAAAACGCATTTATTTTTGTGCGGATTCGAACAAATTTGGGGGGTGTCCCGATAAAAATTTAAAAAAAATTTTTTCCAATACCACCCTACTGTGCACCCTAATATACCATAATCGAAATAAATATTGATTTTCGTGAAAGTAGCACAATAAAGAAGTATTAGTTTTCCTTCATTTTACTCAAGAGGCAGAATAAGTTTTGTTTAAGTTTGGACAATCAAAGCGACACTCTCGCGCACAGTTTACTAGAAGACAGCACTATAAACGCTTTCCCACTGCAGACTGGTGTATACAGCCAGAGAAATGTGCAAACAAAGACGTGAAAAGGCACTTTCGTGAAATGAGCTCGCTCGCTATGGTTGATAACATCATGAGAGCATTTCGAGCCAGAATTTCATGCAGAATCAGGAAGGACTCTGATTTTTCTCGGGATAAAAATAGAAATATCTAGTATTGTTCTTAGGGCTCTACTAACTACCAATTCACATGAAAGGACCCTTGAAGGATAGTAAACTTGCTGCAGTGAATCCACCAGTTTCTTGCCTTATTTCGTATTAAATTTGCATCTCGGACGTGGAAAACATCAAAGGCTCTTTTGGCTTTTCTCAAAATCCAGATCGATTCGTCTCGGACTGAGTAATTCCCGAAGTACCTGATCGGAATCTATTTACAGGGAATGGTTCTATCTTATATATGTATATCTGAGGTATTTCTATGAAAGGGAGTCAGAAACGGGAGAGGACACAGAAAAGAAAAATTTTCTTGAAATTGGGAAAGCTTAAGCCTTTTGCAGAAATATCTGGTAATGGGAGACCACCACAATTTTATTAAAAAATGAATATTTCTATTTCATGAAAAAAAAATTAGTAATTCAAGATTTTATATGAAGGAATCCAACAACTTTTCATTTTTCAGTTGATCTGACTGAAAAGTAATTAAGGGCATGAAAATAACAATTAGATAAAGAACAATTTTTCGAAATTCTGTTTTTAACGATTTCGAGTAATCTAGGACATCATTACGACATTATTATAAAAATTAAAACTGGATAACAAAAAATTTCACCTTCCTGATTCATTATAAACAATGGCCACGTAATTCTGAAATTGCATATACCTCTTAAATTTTGGTATATCAAGAAATAAGTAAACAAAAAAATGTCTTTCTTCATGTTTTCTCATCTTCAACATAGACTTATTGGAAAACAGATGCCTCTATAATTTTATCAAAGCCTGATATTAGAAAATCCATCGCGGAAAGCTTTTTGTTTAATAAATCATTAACTGAGTTGACAAATTATGAACTATTTATTTAGTTTGATAAAAACGAGTATAAATTCATTTCTGAAAAATAAGTTGATGTCTGGCTATACATGACTGTTTCTACTGAACACAATAATTATCACAACTATCTTACAATTAGATGAAATAACGTCTTTTTCAACGAAAGTAACTGTAAAGCAATCAAGTTAGGAACTGACTTACGAACTATTTAATACAATATAATCATAAATTGCTGTGAGACTAAGTGATTATAATAAAACCAAAAAAAAACAAATACAAAATTCTTCAAGTTTTTAAAGTTAGGATCTAGATTTGAAAAAGTGTTCTCTTCTTTTTATACATTTTTACTAATTGAAGATTTCATCTGAACAAATCGTCAAAAATTTTATTTTTCCGTTAGTCTGAGTAAAAAATAATTTTACGGTCAAGATTTATTTTATGATTATGTGATAAAAATATTCCAGTTCGTGAATTATTATTCATTTTGATAAAATATGATTGATTAATTTTCATATGATATGTTTTAACATAGGTTTTATCAAGTTTTTCCTCTGAGATGCTCAAATATCTCACAATTAAACAAAATAACTTGTAACAAAAATAATATTCATATGAATTAAGTTAGGAAACGACTTGTGAACTATTCGATACAATAATAATAAATTTCTACAAGCTCATGTGATTATAACCACACGAAAAAATAGTTTAAGTCATTTATATTTGAAAAAACCGAAAAAGTAAATGAAAATGGTCGATTTTCTTGTTAACTGAAAGAATATAGTATTTTGAAAATACATTTCGTTTTATTTACAAAATATTCTCAAAGATATACAATTTTATTTCAGAACAGTAAGAGATAATTTAAATATTTGAATATAGTCCTTTTTCTGAGATATTTTGAGTCCTTTTTACTTTGGCTGACCATGATGGATTATTTCTACTGAAATCTGTATACTTATGAAATGGGGTGGGCCGCAAATATAAAAATTTTAAAAATCGAAAGCTTTTAGTGCCTAAAATTCACCATCTTTTATAACAAATAAAAATGTGAAATGATTTTTGGAAATGAAAAATGATTCTAAGATGTGCCAAACAGGCAAAAAATTTTGAATTTTGAGAACTTAAGAAAATAACACTTTGAGTACAAAAGTTATTGTAATTTTTTCGCTTACAGTGTTCGGTATCAAATCCTAATATAAATTTACAATTGAAAAAAAACTTTTGTTCAAGTTAGAATTTTTTGTAAACTGAAAAAATGTCATTTTTTAAGTTTCAGTTGATTTTGATTTGAATTTATACAAAAATTAAGTATTATGTATAAAGTGTCTTCAGTTTTCACTGTAGAAGCAAGCTATTCAGATGAAATATGTATTAATAAGAACGATAAAAAATATTTATAAATTATTTTTTAATGTCTGGATATAAACTATTGTTTCTACTGGCAAACGATTATTATCAAAAATATGTTATAATTAAGAGAAATAATACAATAATAATACTAATAGACTTTATACCTTACAAAATTTGTTCTTAGATGGTACAGGTGTTTAAAAAATTATGTTCACAAAGTTTTAAATATGTAAGGCCCAAGAAAAAGTCTTTTTCAGATCTATGGAAATTATGGCCTGCACGTCCATTGCAATATGAGAAAACAACAAAATTGTCAATAAAAATTAACTGCATCTCAAAACATCGATATTTCTTCTCATATACAAAATATTTTGACTGAAAGAAAATTCTATTTTTGTTCAGTTTTAATTTTTTATTAGCATTCAATACCAAAAATTGTTTATAGGAAAAATTGCCATGATTTTCGCAACTATGACGACATTTTTTTCATTTCACAAAATAAAAAATTTTTGACCTCATTGCTACACCGTTGGACCACTTCGGATTTCAAAAAGTCACTAGAGAGTTTTATTTCTAATAAAACGAAGCAGCTCTTCAACGCTTTTTATTTTTATTTAAAAATTTTTTGTATTTTCTGCTTATCCTGTTACGAATATTGAAAATAAGTTCATTAACAATATCAAAAAATATTTTTATAAGCTAGGTAGTTGAAACGCAATACACTGTTTAAACAAAAAGTAGCAGATTATAAACGTACGAAACAAAATAAAAAAATTATTGTATATTCTTTGGATTGAAAAAGCTTCAATCTTTGTAGGCATATCTAAAAATGGAAGACGATCTTATTTTTTTATAATAAAACGGCATTACATGTATATCACCATTGCATCAAATATTCTGTTTCTTAAATTATCATCTATTCTGATAAATTCTGATAATTCATTTCTTTTTATAAAAACAAGTACACAATTGATTTTTAACTAAATTTCGGTGTCTGACTATAGGTGGTCGTTTCTACTGAAAACTGTCGATTGTCAGAAATATCTTACAATCAAACAAAATTTCGTAATTCGTAACAAAACCAATTTTCAAGTTAATCAAAAATGAAATTAAAATATTATTTTCTAACTCCAGAGGGTCAACTAGAAATATTAATGTTTGTTATTAAACAAATTTGATTATACAATTAAAATTTTTTAAACTAGCAGAACCTGGAATTTTTCACTCTTTTTAGTAATAATCGTGACAAATTTCTATGGATGTTAGATATAGATCAAATATTAATAACTGCTCGTTGTGGAATTCCGGATCCTTAAATATCGATATTGTATTGAAATATCCAAAAAATTTAATTTTCAAATTCCGATATACCTCCATCGTACTCGATCGGCATATTTTACTCCAGAGTTGGGGTAGGTTGATGTAATTCCAAAATAGCTATTTGGAAGCATATTGATAAAATTATAAACATTTTTTTGAGATTTGCTTACCTGAAATTAGAAATCACAATAAAAAATATTTAATTTATAAACTGGGAAAGAAAATTAGGATTAATTATCAGGGTAATTCGAAGAAAATAACTTTTGAAACTGAATACGCACTCTAGTCTAAGTAGTACCTACTTAGTTAATAAATCAAAGCAAAAAAATTCTGATCGTTGATAATCGTTCAGGATTTTGTTTTCTCTTTTATTTATTATTTTTATTTTTTTATTTTGTCACTGTCATGATTATACGATTTTATGGTACTATCATTGTACATTATTTGATGGAAAATGTTCAACTGATTTTTAAGGAAAATAATAAATGTACCTTTCTTGCTTCACATTGTTCTAGAATAATATGGCATCAGGTATGCCAATAACCAAATAATATAAATCAATTAAATATTTTGCCTCTATTTAGGAAATATGCATAATTAAGCTTAGAAATTCGGTAAATTTTGATTATTCTATTAGAAAAATTTCTAACCCTTCTTGATTAAAATAAACAGGCTTTACAGCCATCCTCCTATTCCCTTCTTTTTGAATTTTTTCCCCACTGTTTTCCAGAAAATTTACGTTTTTCTCCTTTTTATCGTTCTCCTGCTTGAATATGAACTGAATTGATATCACTCAATAAGGAAATACAACTATTTTTAGATGAAAATTAATTATTTTTTAATGAATATTCTAATAATTATTTTTTTGGTTCCAAATTCATCTCTTTTGGTGAAAAAATCTTCTATTTGGTTCATAATTTAATTATTTGGTTGAAAATTCAACTATTTTTTGAAAAGTCGTCATTCTTGGTCAAAAACTGTACTACTTGATTGAAAGTTGGACTGATTTTTTTAAATATTTATTTTATCATTCGAAAATTCAATTTATTTCTTGAAAATTCGTTTCTTTTAGTTGAATATTAATTTTTGAAACTGAAATTTTAGCTACTCCCTTTTCGGTTGAAAATTGATCTGAAGAAAGGATTTTTTAAACTGGAAATGTAAGTATTCCATTTTAGTTGAAAATTAATCGTTATTAAATTCAACTATTTGGTGAAGATTAATTTTGTTGTTGAAAGACCTTATTTTCGTCCAGGTTCAAATTTTTAAATAAAATATTTTACATACCAATACGATCAACTGTTTCCATTTTGAAATAGAAAATATCCACGGAATGATTGATACGTACCTGAAACACAAAATAAATGTACACCTTAGTATTTATTATAACATTTATTTATTTCAGATAGAAATTAAACTTACTTAAGTAAAATATCAAATATTGGAAAATGATGTTGGAAAAGGGGCTATTTGTACCGAAATTTCGGTACGCATTGCTGGATTATAGCTGGATTTTTTTGGTACGCGTAGAAACTTCTTTGGATACATCCAATTATCTCATACATAATTTTTCAGGGTTTCTACTCAAATTCTGAAGAAAATTTCCTGAAAAATCCTAGTTTTCTCCAGGCAGCTCTAGATTTTTTCGGGTATATTTTGTCTTAATACGGAGCCATTCGAGTATTAAGTATCGTATTTTTTTAAAATTGATTCTGACTCTACATCCCTTCAATTTATCACTTAATATTTATTTAACTCCTTGAATTAACCATCTGTGAATTATTAAATTACAATCAACTGCACCCTCGTGAAACGAATTTTTACCAGAAAGCACAACATTTCTAGAACTGTAATTTTTTATAAAAACTTGCACAAAAGTGTGCAAAATTTAACAACGAAATACAAATAGATAAGGTTTTATAGTATTTTCGTCAAGAAATGCAAAAAAGAAGACAATGAAGTAAAAATTTATACATTTTGAAAATTTGTATAATTTTTTATTGATAATTTTTTTTACATTTTTGTAAAAACCTACCAGGTGTTACAGAGCTACAGTATTTAAAGATTTTTTAAGTTGTATGCTAGACGTTAAGAAAGGACTTTTAATTTTACGTAAATAATTTCACTATCTATCACACGTAATTTTGGGGTGGACGAAAACATTTTTAGAAAAAAGTACGAAAAACTAAAACCATCCTTACAGGAACCTACAAATAAATACAATAATTATTAACAAAAATTACGGGAAAGTACAACTTTAGTCCATCATCTGGATGAATGTTTCACCTCTTTTTTATATTGTTGTATTTAATGGCAATTTTGATCTTCTACAAGAATTTACAAAAAAAGCTACAAGAATCTGCAGGAATTTACTGTTTTTGGAACCCGACGGTTGTTCTTTTCCGATCTAGAATGACAAATATTCAGAATATCTGAAATAAGATAATTTTAAATCAAGAAGTGTTATTCGGTATGGTACTCGAATTTGCCTGAAAGTTTGTCCAGAGGAGAGGAAACTGCAGAAAACCGCCCATTTAATTGAATTTTCAAATAAATTTGTCTTTATCATATTTTTTAATCAGGAACTAAACATATTTTTGATACTATATTTCGAAGAGGCTTGAAAGCCTCCTGTCTTCGCGTTCCATCCCTATTCAATACGTCCATATTGCCGTCTATAATCAAAAGCGAAGGGCGACTATATCGGCGTTGCAAATCGTTTGGGCATATCGGAACGCGATAAGGTATTTATCGACCGTCATGCAGTATGCACGGAATTTGAGTACGATCTGAAAATTGATGGTCTATTGTGCGAAAGGCGGCTTGTACTCAGACCGACTGTATTGAGCGTAAACTGATGAAGGATTTGCTAGAATGATGCCAAAATTTGCTGTGTAATTCTCACATCTACAAAAATCACTACATCAATTCAACCAGTTTGAATTGACAAGTAAACTATATCCAAACGCGATAAAAGAATGCAGAGGATGAAGAGCTGAAAGGATTTAAAAATTGAAGGCTAAAAATGATGGATGAACTGAGACAATTTTCAACATTTTAAATTCTGCATCTGTTTTCTGCCATCCTGATGAAACTGTGCGACTGCATTTTTCTCAAAAATTGGGTTTTTAAATGGTTGTATTCTTAATCGGAAGACGAATTTAACTATGCTAATCATTATAAAAAATTGTAATTATATCTCGAGATAATGAGGTCTCAATTAGCATATCTACAGCGATTTTCGAGAATTCCTGTTGAAGAAACGATACATCTGCAGAAATTGTAGCACATCTTCGAAGATTTGTTGATTAGCAGGGATTCTCGGCGACTTTTTGCATCGATTTCTATCCTATCTACAGTTTTGCAAATAAATAATTGGAATTCGTTATTCTTTGTTGTTTCAATGAATAGAACATGTCCGATTAACCCAAGAACAATACTTTTTTCTAAAACTCTCATACGTTAAAACGTACAGATACAAAGGCGTTTTATTGCATATCTCGGTTCGTTTCAAATGCAGTTGTACAGTTTCAGCATCAGGACGGCAGTTTTATTCCCCTATTTTCGTGTAAATTCATCCACGCATTTTGGGCTGTAAAGTCTATTCTCTCGAAAAAGGAAACAATGGAGAGATACTCTTTTTTATCCTGAAACTCGCTTGACTTGTTTAACGGTAAAAAGTTTGTGTAAAGATGGTTTTGAGCCTTATCTGGGCTTTAACTTTATTAATAATGCAGATGCATTGTCCGAAAAAGCAGCTTATGAATACCGCTAACAGCGCCGGACAACAAAATGACTACGGTCCGCGAATGGGATGGGGAAAACTCGGGTCTGACTATGAATGCCCGTACGGTATTATGCAGGATTTTGTGGCTACCATCGGTTCTCAGTGTAACTACTGTGACTCGACTATACCACCAGGCA
This sequence comes from Andricus quercusramuli, assembly GCA_932178445.1. Lineage (NCBI taxonomy): Eukaryota > Metazoa > Arthropoda > Insecta > Hymenoptera > Cynipidae > Andricus > Andricus quercusramuli. Next base: position 116,901 of record CAKNXH010064215.1, read on the forward strand.
GATGGTAAACACATCCCACGCATTTCAGTCTATCTATGGCTCGCCCAACCAACTTTTCTACTTGCTCATGTAGAATGAAATTGTCAAACGCTTCAAGTACCTTTTATCCTTTTTGACCAGCCATTTCCACTCGACACACAGAAAGATTATGCCGAGGCGCAAAATATCACATTTTCGATATGGGAACGTCCATTAGTTACGTAAGGGACCGTACTTAAATTATGTAAAAGCTCAAGGGGAGGGGGGAGGGGTTGGAAGATTTTGTTACGATTTGTTTCGGTGGGGTAGCCCCCTACCCCACCGTAACAAATCGTAACAAAATCTTATAATCAAGTAATTGTACGTAAATTTAATATGAATAAAAATTTACGCGCCAAAGAAACCTGGTGAGTGAAGGGAATTTTATTGGGCAGGAAAAATTCAGGAATTCAGAAAAGAAATCTTTCGCAAAAGTCAGGGAATTTCTACAACTTTAATAACTGTTAAGCAGAACAAATTTGACAAATTTCAATTCTAATATGAAATTCTCTTATATATTTTGTTTATAAATAAAGCTTTCTAGCTTTAGACTTTTACAAGCTTGAGATTTTGGTCTTTAAATATTAATAACCAGGGAAAAATTGGGCAATTTTTAAACTTAAATTTTGCTGTAACTCTGATATAATATTCTTGTTAGTAATTCATTTGCCTTGTATTTATTTTTTTTGCAGTTGCATCCTCCTGAAGATTATCCTTTAAGTTATAAATTTTTATAATTCGTTTGAAAATTCTTCAATTTTCTTGAAAAGCCTTTTTTCTTTGAAGATTCTTGAAAAAAAATTTTTTGGTGAAAAATTCAACTGTTCTGTAGAAAATTCGTCTTTTTGGGTTGGAAATTGAACTATTCGTAAATATAAAATATTCGTAGAAAATTTACTTTTTGATTAAAATTATATTTTTGTGTTGAAAAGTCAACCAATTTTTTTTTTAAATGAAAATTCAAGCCTTTTTTTGAAGATTTGTTATTTCGATTAACAAATTCATTTATGTCAGTAGAAATGGCATCTTTCTTGGATGACAATGCAACTTATTGGTTCAAAATTAAACATTTTTGTTTAAAAGTCATCGTTTTAGTTGAAATTTCAACTATTTTTCAAAAATTCAACTACTCTGTAGAAAATTTACCTTTCTAAAATTAATATCTGGATGTTGAAAAGTCAACTGGAATCTGTTTTGGATGAAAATTTGTGTTTTTGATTAAAAAATTGATCGGTTTTAGTAGAAATTTCATTTTTTCTGAATAAAAATGCAACTATTTGATTGGAAATTCAACAATTTTGTTAAAAAGTGTCTTGAAGAGGGCCTATAATCCCTTACGTAATTTAAGTACGGTCACTAAACTAATATGATCCTGTTAGGATGGGGAGGGGGGAGGTTTCGAGAAATTTTACGTAATATTTTTTTCAATGTCATAATCTATATGAAAGAATTAGTCAAAATAGGCTAGGACATGGGGTAAAGTCGACTTCGATATGGGGCTGGGTCGGGTAACGTACGGGGTAAAGAGATGACTTTTTAACTGGAATGATGAATTGAAAAAAATGAATTTCCAAGCAAAGAATTCAAGATTCTAAACTAAAATAAGGGGTGGAATTTTTAAGCAAAAGTTAATTTTTTTAACAAAGAAAATTGATTTTCTTACAAAAAAGATATTATCAAGACAATACAGGAATTTTCAATAAGGTACTTGAATTTTCAACCAAATAGTTGAATTTACACCTAGCAAGGATGAATTTTTAACCAAATATTAGAATTTCAAACTAAAAAAAAATCTGCAATGAAAAATGGAGTAGGAAGAGGAAAATGTAGTTGCATTTTTCATCAAAAATATGACTTCTTCACAAAATAGTTGAATTTCCAACAACATAATTAAATTTGCAAACAAAAATATAATGGTGAACTTTCCAACAACAAAAAATAACTTCTTACCAAGATTAGTTGGACTTTCTAATCATTTTTTTAAATTTAGTTAAAAAAACAGGAAAAGGGGGAAGCTACTTGAAGAAAAGGAAGAAAATAAATATTTTTCAAAAAAAGGAGAAAAGCGAATATCGTCAAATAGAAAAAATGTCTATGGAATTTAGTTAATAGTAAAGTACTCATACTATCCAGGTAAAAAAATAATATAAAGTTTATATATAGTGGACAAAACACTGATATTTTTCATTTTTTCATACAGAAACATTTAAAAACAAATAAAGAACATCATTGACTTGTCCAGCATGTATAAAGTAGGGGAGAGTGGGGAGTTGTGGGCCGTGGGGAGTATAGGGTCACCTCAATCTTCGCCATGTTGTGGGTGGTAGGACTGCTTTAAACACTGCCAAAAAACTGTATTTGTGTAAGCTCACTTTTTGAATTCGACTCATAGTCTCAACACGCGTAGTTAGTATTTTGACATTGTTCATTAAAGAAATCAAAATAAAAGTTTTCGTACAACTCAAGTGATTGATATTCGAAGTCCCGTTGTGCAGCATATTTCAAAGGTAAGTTAGTGCAAAATATTCCTTGACCAATTGGCTTTAAATTCAATCAAACAATTTTGGTAAAACATTCATTGCGTGTATGGCAATTCGGTCATTTCGTAAATGTCGGCTGTGGGGAGTTGTGGTCCACCGGTAGTGGGGCGTCGTGGGCCAAACGTTCTTAATGCGTATTGCAATTTTCTAAGTGAAATTTCTTTTCTCTTGTTCTGAAAAGTGAGGTTAGAGTGAACTTGAAATGTGAATTGTGTTGAAACAATGAATGTCAACCGGAACAACACTGTTCACTGCATACATTGTGCATCACAATAATTTTTTTTAAATCTTTTTAAAATCATTGATTATTATTTACTACAACTTTAATTAACATAAACTACTGGAATATGCCATTTTCTTTTATTTGTTGTCATGGCCCACAACTCCCAACCAAAATCACAAATATCGATTTTTATAAGATTTACGTCGTCCTAAATATTTCTCGCGCATTAACGAATTTCATTAATTGTGGTCTCCAGTTGATGTATTGAGAAGTTTACTACAAATACCAGTTCATACATTGACAATTTATCGATGTTCAGAGAAGTTATGTCTTCAAATCAAAGCGTGGCCCACAACTCCCCACTCTCCCCTATATATGACTTTTTCACCTGGGTAGTAAAAAATAGTTTTAACTCATTACTTCTTATATTTATGTTTCGCATTTAAAAATAGAATGGAATCAGCTTTAGTGTCACATGACATTCACCAAACTGTCACAAATTGTTACAAGATGGAGATGGGGTGTCGAAAATCAATAAAAATAACGTCACGTAATATGTGGACACCTGCTCGGTGGGTTCCTGTCACCACTACGCAGCGCGTCCTCGGGTTGCGGATAGAGGAACGGCCCGTTAGGCTGAACAGCCCCTCAGGTTAGCTGCGAATACAAGAATAAGCAGCCGCGGACAGCCGATAGGAACCAGTCGTGGGTGTGGTGAGCCCAGCCTAAGATGTTGGCCTAGCACTGGTAGAAAACACGATGACCATGGCTTGGGAGGACCCACCCATTCACGTTCATACGCAATGAGTGGGTCCTGGCAGGCCGAGGTGCAGCGTGTATCCACCTAGAAACATTGCCCGAACCAAAACTAAAAATCTTGTAAGGGAAAAATCCTGCTGCCCATTGGACACCGCAGCGATGACACTGCCCGCAAGGGATGTGTGGAATGATTCGCCTGTATAGGGCCGAAGGGGTATTGATGCCAGTAGGCGCGCTGCCTTGCAGGGGGACGTTAGGATACGAGGATGAAACTGTAATGTGTCTGACGACAAGTTGACGTGGTCCTTGTCAGAGTCGGAAAGCTCCCATACTTAGACCTAGGGAGGTATGGGGGTTATCACTCCTGGGACAGTGGACTTACCTACGATCGGAATAGGATCCTAACGTGCGGATTATCTTGAAACTACCATGGCTAACTTGCAAAAACAAAAAACTACAGTTAAAGATCTAAGGGTGGGAACGCTAAACGCGCGTAGCCTAAGTACTGGCGGATTTAGCGAACTCATTAAGATAGCAAATGATTACAATACTGACATAATAGCACTCCAGGAAACATGCTGGCCGGGCGATTTCGCGTCAATTTCTAAGGATAACTATACTTTTCACTATGGGGGAGCTAAGGAATGGAGACTGGGGACCGGTTTTCTTATTAATAAACGAATCTCGCAAGTGGTTATCGACATGCAGTTCATTAACGATCGGTTATCAGACATTGTACTGAAGGGTATTTTCAACAAACAGGTATTAATCAATGTGCACTGCCCCACCGAGGACAAAGACGAAGACACTAAGGATCTCTTTTACGAAACAATCGAGCAGGTTTTTGACAAGTTCTCAGCTTTTGACGCAAAAATAGTATTGGGAGATTTCAACGCGAAAATTGGAAAAGAACCGATGTATAGGCCTACAATAGGATCAGAAAGTTTGCATGAGGTCAGTAATGATAATGGAACTAGAGTAATAAACTTTGCAGCTTCAAAGAACCTCGTTGTCAAAAGCACATATTTCAAGCATAAAAATATACATAAGGCCACCTGGAGATCACCAGATGGTAACACTCACAATCAGATTGATCACGTTCTAATTGACAGAAGACGTCATACAAACATTCTCGATATAAGATCGTATAGGGGAGCGGATTTAAATTCAGACCATTTTCTCGTGATAGTAAAAATAAGATCTAGGCTAGCGATAACTAAGAAAACAAGCCGCACAGAGCCAACAGTTCGTTTCAATATAGATAAGTTCAAAACAGCAACAGAAACATTAAATTATCAAGTTGAGATTTCTAATAGCTTTGATGCTCTCCAAGAACAGAGAGACGATAACAATAATTACGAGGAGGACCCGGAAACCCTATGGAGCAATATAAAAAAGGCGGTAAAGACAGCCGCGAAACTTACGATAGGTTTAAAGAAAGTAACAAAAAGCAAACCATGGTATGACGAAGAGTGCAAAGTCGGGTTTGAAAAACGTTGGAAGGCCAGACTAAGTAGTTTACAAAATAAGTGCGATCAAACACATAAGAAGTATCTCGAGATTAGTAAAAGTACAAATAGGCTCTATAGATCCAAGAAAAGGGAGTGGGAAAAGAATAAAATACTAGCAATAGAAACGCATAATAAACAGAATAACCCGCGCGAGATGTACAGGGGAATAAATTTTATAAGGAAAGGCTTTCAAAGTAGAACGGAAGTAATGAGGGACGAAAATGGCAATCTAGTAGCCGATGCGACAGAGAGACTGAATTTATGGAAAGAATATTTCGATAAACTATTAAATGTACGCGAAGCCCCCGTTGAAGGTAATCTCGGCGAAATCCACACTGCTGATCTATTAATTGATGATCCTGCTGATATAGAAATAGAAATGGCCATAAAGAAGTTGAAAAATAACAAAGCCGCGGGCATCGATGACCTACCGGCTGAACTGATAAAAAATGGAGGCCCTTGCCTCAAAAGAAAAATTTGTAAATTAATACGCACAGTTTGGAAAACAGAACGCATTCCAGAGGAATGGAATGACTCTATTGTTATTCCTATCTTTAAAAAAGGCGATAAAATGAACTGTAACAATTATCGGGGAATTTCACTTGTGTCGTCGTGTTATAAGATCCTGTCCAATGTAATCTTAGGTAGGCTAACTCCTCTCGCCGAGGAAATCATTGGGGATTACCAGTGTGGATTCCGCCGAAACCGATCTACAAGCGATCAAATGTTCACAATTAGACAACTGCTAGAAAAAAATGGGAATTTAATGAAGCAGTGCATCAGCTATTTATCGATTTTAAAAAAGCTTACGACTCTATTATACGCGCGCGAATGTACTGGATCCTGGAGTTCTTGGGTGTGCCAAGAAAATTGGTTAGACTTATCGAAATTTGCTTAAGCGGCAGTAGGGGAAGAGTACGCGTAAACGGAAGGTTATCTGAGGAGTTTTCGATCCGCGATGGTCTGAAACAGGGCGATGCACTTTCGTGCGTCCTTTTTAACTTAGTTTTAGAATACGTGGTTAGGCAAGTGCAGGCGAACCCGACCGGTGCTACCCTCAATGGGGTAATACAAATTCTTGGATATGCGGATGATCTCGACATACTAGGGGATGATAAAGAAACGGTAGCAAAAAATGCAGAAATCTTGATCACAAAAGCCAAAGATATTGGCTTGGAGGTTAGCGAAACGAAAACAAAAAAATATATGACCGTCGTCAGATCTGAACAAAGTAATCAAGACGGGGATCTAACAGCCGGAAATATGAAATTCGAAAGGGTTAGCGAGTTTAAATACCTCGGGTCAATTATAACTAGCGAAAATAAGATTAAAACGGAAATGAACGCGCGATTGCACGCTGGCAATGGGTGCTATTATGCAGCAAACACACTATTAAAATCGCGATTGCTATCTAGAAACATCAAAGTAAGAATCTAAAAAACAATAATAATGCCGGTCGTCATGTACGGGTGCGAAACGTGGGCGCTGACGAAAGGAGAGGAGAATAGGTTTAGAGTTTTTGAGAATAAAGTACTTAGAAAAATCTATGGTCCAAAAAGGGACGAAGAGACCGGCGAATGGAGAAAACTGCATAATGATGAGCTGCATGCTCTCTACGGGTCAGCAAATATTAATAAAGTAATGAAAGCGCGTAAACTAAGATGGGCGGGGCATGTAGCAAGAATGGGAAATGAAAGAACAGTGGCGCAAGTTTTAAGAGGGAGACCGATTGGTAAGAGACCCTTAGGCAGACCGAGAAACAGATGGGAGAAAAATGTAAGGGATGATTTAAAAGAACTAGGACATGATTACTTAAACTGGATGGAGGATGCACAGGATAGAGATGTGTGGCGGTCTCGGGTAGATGAGGCAATGAACTTTCGAGTTCGAACTGCTAATCTATAATATAATAATAATAATATGTGGACACACCCTTACTGTTTTTTAAAGTAAACTTAGTTCTAAAATGAAGCAATGGAAATGAAATAATATCTGTTTTTAGGGTTTCGTATTTTTTCCCGCGAGGGGAAGTATAGGAAGTGATGGAAAGGGAAGAAGAGAGTATGGGGGATGTGGAATTATCGGAAGCCAGAGAGGTATTCAGGAGTGGTTATAGTAGGGATAGCGAGAAAAAGTAGAGGAAATAATTTGAGGGACGTATGGCATGTCATTATATGGGATGTAGTGGAGAGAAATAAGGAGAAGGCTGTTCAAAAAATATTTTTCGAACGGCCCCGAGGTAGTAGGGGATCCAAGAAAAGAAGAAGTGCTGGGAGCGAAAATAGGGAAAGGGACGTAAGGAAGGGTAAGTGGGGATGGAAGAGTAGGTGTGGGAAAGTGTGAGGAGGGGTGATGAGCATGGAAAGTTGGGAAGTTGATTGGGGGAAGTTATAGTAGGAAGAGAGAAGGAAATTAGAGGAAATTAGTTGAGAATATGTATGGCAAGTGACAGGGGAAGTATAGGGAAGGGAAATAGGGGAGGTGGTAGGGAGTTTAGGGAGAGAAGAACTGCTGGGAGAAAAAATAGGAAAGCGTGAGTAAGGAACGGTAAGTGAGGATGGAGGAGAAGGCAGAAAACTAAAAATGAGGGGTGATGGTGGTAGGGGGAAGTACGGAAGGGCTTATGCAGACTAGTATTTAAGGGGAAGTGGATGGTGCAGGGAAGTCAGAGCGAGTGAGTAAATGAGGGAAACTGGTAGGGAGTGACGTGAAAGGGTGATGTGTGGAAGTTAGTGGCATGGGAAGGGATTAAGGTGCGAGTGGAATGGGTGATAAAAGATGTTCGAATAGGATGGGATAGAAGACATGGGAGGGGGTGATTGGCGGAGAAAAAGGGATAATATAGAACCTTTATAGGGTTTCAAAACTAATTAGTAGACAATTGCAGTTTCTTTCTCGGACAAATCGTAGCAGTTTTGAAGTTTCTCGTATTTTATCGGTGGATGTTAGTGGGGAAAAACTTGGTTGCAACTTAACGAGCATAATACGCGTCAAAGTTCTCTCTCAATATGGGCACACCTGGTTCCTGGTATACGAGCGGAGACTTCGTCAAAGTTGGCCGAACTTTGTGGTAAAGTGCGTGATCCAGAGAGTCACGTTAAGCTACGGGATCGGGCTTACTTACTTAAAGGAAAATTCACAAGCAGGCCACAGGTATAGAGCTTTAGTGGCTAAAAAGTGATCTTCGCTTAGAAACTTTCGGGATACTATAATCGCAACTTGCAGTTATAGCTTTTCGAACTTCTTCGTAATCTGACACGCCAAGTTCAATAAGTCTTAAAAGAGTCGGTAAAATCTGCTAAGACAGGATGATTTATTTTCGAATCGTATAAATACCGTTGGAGGATTAAGTAACATTAAAGTGCAGGAACTTCGACAATTTTTTATTCAAGCATAACAATCAGAATTAATTAATCAGTGATGAATGGTGGGTGCTCGTAGGTCCAAAAAAGTCAGAAAAGTTTTTTTCCAGGGAAATTCTGGAATTTTGAAAATGATTTTGCCTTTCAAGGTTATTGAATTTCAAATTTTTGTTCAATTTGAATAATAATGGCCAGGCAAAATATAAAATTGGACCGGGAGAAATTACAAAATTTCCAATATGAACTTTTTTGATCACCCTGATATAATATTCTTGTTAGTAATTTATTTTCCATGTATTTCTATTTATCTTTTTTTTGAATTATTTTGTTGAAAATGACATACTTGATGAAAATTATTATTCTCGGGTTCAAAATTCAACAGTGTTTCAGAAAATTCGTCTTTTGACTCAATTTATATAATTTGTTTTTACTGGACTCAAAAATCTCTATTTAGTGAAAATATTTGTTGGAAATTTCATCTTCTTTGGTTAAAAGATCAAGTATTACATTTTTCGTTAAGAATTCATCTTTGTAGGCTGAAAATTCAAATAAATTAAAAAATTCAATTCAAAATTTTATTATTTGGTTGAAAATTCAACCCTTCAGTTGAAAATCTTACTTTTATGTTGAAAATTGGATTTTTGTTTAGTTGAAATATGAACTATTACAGTTTTAGTTGAGAATTCCTCTTTCTGTCGAAAATACAAGTTCTGATGTTAAAAAGTCAACTAAAATCTTTTTTATATTTCCAATTTTCTCTTTTTTTGTTAACAATATAATTTTTTGTTGAAAATTCATATTCTTGGTTTAAAAATTCAACTGTTTCACGGAAAATTTGTCTTTTGGCTTGAAAGTTTAACAATTGGGATGAAACCGTTTTCTTCCATAATTGAAAAATCTCTATTTGTTGAAAATTTGTCTATTCTGGCAGAAAATCAATCTTTACGGTTAAGAAGTCGTGTTGTTGGTTTAAAAATTTATCAATCTTAGTGAAAATTTCATGCTTTTTAGTTAAAAGATCAACTATTACACTTTTTGTTGCTAATTCATCATTGTTGTTTAAAAATTCAACTATTGCGTTAGAAATTCAACTATTTTGTTACAAATTAAATTATTTTGTTAAAAATTTAACTCTTTGGTAGAAAATTGTACTATTTTGTTGCATTTTTTTCAAGCATAAACCATAAACTGTTGGAAATTCGTCTTCTTTTGTAGAAAATTAATGTTAATGATTGAAAATTCATCTTTTTGAATTTATATCCTTTGGCAAAAATGTCATCCTTTCTTTTGTTGAAATATTAACCATCAAATTTTTTGTTGAGAATTCATCTCCGTAGTTTGAAAATTCAACTATTCTGTTAAAAATTCAATTAATTTCTTAAAACTTCAACTATTTTGTTAAAAATTTAATTTTTGTGTTAAAGATTTAACAATTTTTCAAAAAAGTAACTTTTCTTGGTCAAATTGAATGATCAAGGAAAAAACAGAGAAAAGTCAGGGAATTGTGAAAATGAAGGTTTTTGGCCACCTATTTAATATTAAACAATTTTTTTTTTGGTTTGAAAGTACTGAAAAATTTTTCGACAGTGTTTTTACGTGTTTTTTTTTACTTTCGACTTCATGTAGCCATATATTTTTTAAGTAGATTTGAAAGGTTAACAATGTACAAGAATATTAATCTGAATACAAATAATTGGTAAAGCATTGATGCAATTTGGTGCTAAAAAAATTACATCGCTGAGGATTCGAAAATTGAAAGATAATAAATAGAAAATGTATAAAAAAAATTGACTCTCACGAACTTGTATGATCTTAAAATATTTTTAAAAAACTTGAATTCAGGGACAATCTAATAGAAGAACATAAAACCTCAAAACTGAAATTTCTTTTAAAAAAATTCGTTAAAAAAATTCTTAACTGGTAGCAAAAATTTATTTCTATACCTCAATTTGAATTAACACCGTTTTGAAAAATTTAAAATTTTGTAGTTCTGAATGTGATTTATTGAAAATAAAGAAATATCTAAAAAATATTCTAAAGACGTCAAAGTTTTCAAACTCAAAGAAACGCATATGATTTAAAATGGAATAAAAAGTTTTTTCGATGACCTTCGAAAAGATTAAGAAATTACTAGATTAAAAAAATGAAAGAAGCTTCCCATTTAAGAAATTTCATAATCCAGTTGCAAAAAATTTGTCTTCCAATCTGTTTTTCATATAAATGATATATTTGCGAAATGAATTGTTTAATTCGGAGGCAAATCACTCTACTTCCAGAATGAAAAATAAAAATTTGATGCGGCCAGGGAATATATTGCACCACATTTCAGAGAGGCCAATTATTTTTAATTTTTGAAAAATCAGTTTGATAGTAGGACATTTTTGAATAATATAATTTAAAGTTGATGCAAAAATAGATGAGACACCTTGATTGAAGAAGAGTTGAGGGCACCTATTTGTATTTTTTATTTCCATGGAGGAAATTCCCTTATATTTCAAAACATTTTCAGAATCAATGTGCATTGTTTAACAGAAAAATCATCAATTTCACCTCTATAAAGGATTTAATATAGTTCATAATTAATTATAATGATAAAGCAAAGTGTTCATCAAAGGAACAGAAAGTGGATTTTTGTTAAAATGCCCAATTATCAATAATAGATTTGATAATAGATTTGATACTTTCACGATGATTCATTATAATAAATTTAAATTTAAAATTTAGAATTTAAAATTTAAAGATTTTTCGGGTTTCAATCGTGTGCGAAACTATGAATGTTGCCGACGTTTCGTGAACATTGCAGTTCAAGCAGTCCCCACCATGGGGCACTCTGGCCAATCACAGGCATCGTAGAGAATACATATATAAGAACAACATAACCTGAAACTTCAGTTTCAGGTCAGCCCTGAAGAAGTGAACTGCAATGTTCACGAA
>CAKNXH010064216.1:0-15564 GCA_932178445.1 Andricus quercusramuli
TTTTTTCAATTTCGGATTTTCTTTCATCTGAATTGATGCAGATCTTCTTGAACATAGGTTCAATTATATTTGTTAAAATAGAACAATTGTTAATCTTCTAAGCAAATTAAATAAATTCAAAGCTTTGGCACTTTTTTAAATAGGGGAAACCTCCCTGCAGTAGATAATGATTTACAGTAGATAATCTTAATTAACTGGAAAACTGACAACAAATGTTCATTACTTTTGTTAGTATAACGTTTCAGCAAGGATACTATATCCTCTGACGAACTTTTATTGAAATTTCATAATTAATTAATGCGTGAGAGCAAAAAATTTATTTTTAACCTGAAAAAAAAAATTTCACCTATTCTTTATTCATACTTTTTAACTTAATGAAACATTTTCATGACATGTTAATACATTAGAATCAAAGCTTGAAGTTTAATGAACAATATTTATAAATACAAAGTGTTTTTTCTTCAATATTTATAAATATCTAAGGACATTTCATTGAATATTACATTTTCCAACAGTAGATAACCAACAGTAGATAATCGGAAAATTATAAGAAATGTCTCTGTCAAAATTGGCAGCTCTGCGACTGTCTCGCAGTTGTTTTAAATTAAAGGTTGTGTTTGTTTGTTTATTTTGATTTGTGAAGTTTTTAAATTTAAATTATTTCAAATGATAAAGTAAGAAAATAATGTAAATTATTATTTATTAAAAAGCTCATAAATTTTAATTGTGTTTTAAGGAGCCTTTCGGAAAAGGTATAATTTTTTGGATTAAGGCACGTACAAAAACTGCACTTTTCTGTCATCGCAAGTCAGGTTAAATTGTATGAAGATTAAACATCTTGTACCAATCGCACCAACCTTACGAAATATCAGAGATAAAAAAATGTCAATAATTTAAACTTTTGCGTTTTTTGTAAAATTATCGTATTTTCAAGTATTATTTACTCAATGAATTGATTTTAATTGTAAGTATACTAATAATAAATTATAATTATCCAGAATTGAGTATTCTAACTTGCCCAGGAGCAATACCAGAAACGATTATCTATTGATGGACAAATGTGTCAAAATCGTACCATTGACCAGGTCTAATAAAAAAGTTTAATACAGCTAATTGATTAATTTCGTGATATTTTTTTCTATAAGAATACTTAATTAAATATGTAAGCTTTATTTAACAATGATCATCTTTCTTTAATTTTGGAAACTGATGCAGTTAAATGCTGTTGATTTTTTCCCTATCTACTGTAGGGTGGTCTCCCCTACATGAAAATTTCGTGACATTTGAAATTGAATAATAACAATAAATAATAACATTTGTTTATTATTAACTTTACGTAGAAATATAGACTGCTAATCTCTCTAACCAAAATGTAAAGCAGTTATATGTTAGTGCAAAAAAAATATTTTCCAGGCCGAAGTGCCGAAGCTTTATCTTTATTTATTTGATTTGTTTACAAGATTAACAATTGCTGAATTTTAACAAATATAATTAAACCTATGTTATTTTCAAGAATATCTGCATCAATTCAGATGAAGGAAAATCCGAAATTGAAAAACCAATAATTCCAACATTTTCCACAAAAATGGTTTATAAATATTATAATTTTTAATGTTTTATAAAAATTGTTACTGACGGTTACTCTCACAATAATTCAAAGTATTTCCAGATAAGAAAAAATTTTTTTTCAACAAAAACTACAATATTTTTCATATATATAAAAATTTCGAGATATTCAAAATTTAATAATAACAATAAATAACAACAATTGCTTATTGTTAATTTTACATAGAAATAGTGACTTTAGATCTCTCTCACAAAAATTTAAAACAGTTTTGGTACAAAACTTTATTTTCCAGGCTAAAGTGCCAAAGTTTCATATTTATTTATTTCATTTGTTTAAAAAATTAACAATTGTTGTATTTCCACAAATATAATTGAACTTGTATTATTTTTAAGAATATCTGCATCAATTCAGATGATAAAAGGAAAACCGCAATTGAAAAAAACTCAAATCCCAAATTTATGCAAAAAATTGTTTATAAAAATTCTAATTGTTAATAATTTTTGTATATTCTGACTAACTATCACTCTCACAATAATTTAAAGCATTTTTAGCTAAGAACAAATGATTTTCAACCACAATTACGATATTTGGCTATTTGTTAACTTAATTTGTTTATAATAATTAAAACATACAATAATCAAATTATTTATATTCTGGGAGTACTCTTGCGTTGATTTAAGATGATTTTCATTATATGCAAACCGTTATTGAAGAGTAAATAATAATTATGTGAATAATGTCGATTTTCTCATACTTTGAGTAAACATATAATAAATAAACAAATGAAAATTTTAAAATCTATGACCAAGGTGCTCTTTGAAGTTTAAGCAAAATTTATACCTTCAAGACTAATTTCGGCCTAATGTAGTTAGGATAAGGTTTTTATTGTTTATTTATGAATTATTTTCTTTATTTTTTTAAATGATAAACTTTCAATAATGTGAGTGCATTTGAAAATAATAGAATGTAGGTGTATGTAAATTTGTACGGGGATTAGTAGATTTCATGCTTGACGGTTGATTCTCATACATATAAAAATGTCCATTGTTAATTAAATCGGAGTGTCTCGTCGTCCCGAATTTTCGGGACGACTAGTTTCTCCCCTTTTCCAACTCCCCACATTTTTCGGCACGAATAGACACAGCCCTTTTTTTTAAATTGCAATAGTTGATATTTCAACCAAAAAAGATTAAATTTCATTCAAAAAAATGAATTTTAAAACCAAAAGGACCAATTTTCAACAAATAAAGATTTTTCAGTCATGAAAGAAAAAAAAGTTAATCTAAATTGTTGAACCTTCAAGTTAAAAGACTAATTTTCTGTACAAAAATTAATTTTCAACAAACTAGATAAATTTTCAAACACAGAGATAAACCTTCATTTAAAATAATACATTTTCAACAATGTAGTTCAACTTTTACTCACGCGATTGAATTTTTAATTAAACAAGATTAATTTTCTACAAAATAGTTCAACAAATAGTTCAAAGTAGGTAAACCAAAATTTTGAACCAAAATTTCCAAACAAAATAATGGAATCCTGAAGCTAAGAAGATTAATTTTCAACGAAACTGTTGAATTTTCAACCCAAAAAGATGAATTTTCAACAAAACAGTTGAATTTTCAAATAAAAAGAATGATTTTTCAACAAAATTGTTGCATTTTCAAAAAAAATAGTTGCATCTTTATCCAAGGAACATGAAATTTCTACTAAAACAGATCAATTTTGAAGTCCAAAAAACAAATTTACAAAAAAATAGGCAATTTTTTATCCAAAAAAGATTTCAGTTAACTTTCCAATAACAAAATATGAATTTTTAATAAAAAGTTAATTTTCTACAAAATAGATAATAAATTTAACAAAACAGTTGAATTTTTAACCAAAAAGGTTGACTTTTCAACGAAACAGTTGAATTTTTAACCAAATATTTGAATTTTTATTCAGAACAGATTTAAGTTGACTTTTCAACACCAACATATTAACTTTATTCAAAAAGTAAATTCTCTATGAAAGTAGTTCAATTTCCAGAAAAAAAGTTAATTTTCAACCACGAAAGATGACTTCCACCAAAAAGGATAAAGAAAAAAAGTTAATTCTCAACCAAAAAAGATGACTTTTTAACAAATTTATTCAATTTTCAACAAAATAATGAAATTTATAACTGAGACCATAATCTTGAGGAGAAATCAACTGCAAAAAAAAAGAAGAGGAAATAGAAATATAAGGTACATATATTACTAAGAAGAATATTATATTAGCAGGGTTAAAGGAAAACATCATTTTGAAAATTCCCTAATTCTTCCTTGAATATTTTTTCATTTTCCCTGACCATTGATATTCAAGTACTGGAATTGTTGAAATTGTTGAACTTGTTATTGGCTAGGCTCGCTTTTCACTCACCACGTTGTTTCTTCTGTGCGTAAACTTAAATTCATTTTAAATGTCTGTACAATTACTGCGAGTTTAGTTGGTTCATTTGCGAATCCTAAAAAATTACGTACATGAATAAATTACCCCTTACCCCTTGCCATAACAAATCATAACAAAATATCGCGACCCCCCCCCCCATCCTTAAGCTGTTACGTAATTCAAGTTTGACACGCTTGACTCAGCTCCGCTTCTCTTTCAGTCCCGTGACTCCTCTCATCACCAAAATATGGAGGCCATTAATTCTAGGAATATCGTAAAGCGGGGGTTCTTACATCAGGAGTTTGGTGTATTTATGAAAAATTCGTTGATACGATTTTTTAGTTTAAGATCATAAAAATAATTCAAATGTGCATTGGAGATCCCCAGGAAGTTGAATAGATGACCACTTCTTTATAACACTTTTCTTCGCATATCTTCTTAAGTATGCATGATTGTAAAAAAAATTATAATAAAAAGATACTTATTTCAATGACCCGCATGTTTCGTATCATGTGTAATTTTACGGTATGATCTGACGTTTTCGAGAAAAATCCATTTTCCGTTAAACAGAGTTGTGTTGAGAGGCTTCTAAATATTATCCAATTTTCCTACTTCCACGTGGTTCATTTTTGCAGAAAAAAAAAAAAAAATTGAAAATGTAATTTCAGATTAGGTATTCTTTTTTTTAACACTCCTTATATACAAATATAATTACACTAAAAGTATTATCATTCAGAAGAAAAAGGTAAATTATGTAAAAATATTTTTAAAAATTTATTTCTATAAAATTATACAACACCATCAAATTTATAATCGAAAATAGAGCTAATATTGTCCTTACATTTTTCTAAGCATGAAAGCTACTAGAGTTCATCCTTTGCCCTGGATGAGGAATTGCTGTATTTTATCGAATTGGATTACATTTATTCAGGATTTTCTTTCTTTCACAAAGAAAGCAGTATTTCCAAAATCACATTAAATTTTTGAAACTTGGCGATTTTTGGACTCACCTTGTAAACATTCTTACCGATTTGATTCAGTGACCCATTTCTCACTGATTTAAAAGAGAGCAGCCTCAATTACTTTGAGTCAATTTTAATTTATGTGAATTCAGTTCATTACCGTTGAATTTACCTCAAATAAAATTTAATTTTAGTTGAAATCACATTGACTTCAACTTACATCTGCTTAAATTGCTTTGACTTCCCATTTAATCGAATGTCTCTTAATTCTACTTGATTCCAATTTGTTTCATTGAATCCCATTGAATACACTAGTTTGCACGAATTTCAAGGTCATTTCAAGGTCAGCTTTGTTTTTTAAAATGGGAACCCCTATTTTTGACCACGGAAATCGAAAGAGCGGAAAATTTTACGTTCAGAAATGTACTTAGGTCATGGGTCAAGGGTGACCTTGAACTCCAGCTGAAGGTTATTGGGCTTGGCCCAGGCATGGGGCGGGTTCAATCTGTACTGCTGCGGCTCAGGTGTTTACGAAACATGTCGAGATAATTCTTAGAATAACTTTTGACGAGGAATCCAGTGGTCACCTTGAATTTGACCTTGAGCTCAACCTCCAAGGTTATTTCAGGGCCAATTTCTTTTTTTTTTAAATTGGGAACCCCTATTTTTGACAACGGCAATCGAAAGAGCGGGAAATGTTGCGTCGAAATATGTACTCAGGTTATAGGTCATTGACGACCTTGAACATCAGCTGAAGGTTATTAGGCTTGAGTCAGGTATGAGGCGGGTCCAATCTGTACTGTTGCGGCTCGGGAACGAAAACCGTCGAGGTCATTATTGAAGTAACATTTAACGAGGAATCCAGTAGTGGGCTAAAATCTGACCTTGAGCTTAACCTTCAAGGTGATGTTCAAGGTCGGCCTTGGCCTATAACCTAAGTACATGTTTGGACCTAAACTTTCCCGATCTTTCGATTGCCGTTGTCAAAAATAGGGGTTCCCAATGAAAAAAAAAAAACAAAGTTGGCCCTGAAATAACCTTGGAGGTTAAGCTCAAGGTCAAATTCAAGGTCACCAGTGGTTTCCTCGTTGAAAGTTACTTCAAGAATGACCTTGACCTTTTTGAAAAATATTTTACCTGGAAAATTATTTAGGTGTTTCGTTACTTTTTGGACACCCTGTATAGTTCGTGAGCAAAACTGGCCTAAACGTTTTTAAATTTATGCTGAAACCTCTTAATTAATGCACATGCCTTGCACTTTAAAGGTCTTTAAACCGATATTCATGTAAACATTGTGTTTAAGCATTGTCACTGTTTGTTTCGAGTAAAACGCGTGACCGTGCATTATTGCATTAGTATAAAACACATACAAAGTACTTTAAAAAAACCAACAAAAAAAAACAGTGACATTACTTACAAACATAATTTTTATATCAATATATGTTATAATACCTTTAAATTACAAGGCATATGATTAAATTTAAGATCTTTTTGAAAGTTCAACGAACGTTTGGGTATTGCGATTCAATTGATCAAAAATGACCAACAACACGAGTTTTGGTACTTTTGCCCCATTTTGTTCAAAATCTAGAGCCAATTTACCATGTTCGTTTTTGCATTTAAATTGTACGGGAAAAAACCTTTCGGAATCAGTTCAAGCTTATGACTTAATTCTCTTTGAATCCAGTCAAATTCATTTAAATTCGCTTCAGAATAGTTTGTTCTACTTGAAATCAGTTGAAATCAAATAAATTTAGTGTTCGTCCAAATTTGATTTTGAGAACCCTTAAATTTATCCGTGAATCTACATTTTAAGCTAACATTCTATCATACCGTTACTAAATTGAATTCAACTGAGTTTTGTTAAACTATATTGAAGTCCGTTCAGTTCCAACGCATTTATCTGTATTCAATTCAATTTAGGTAACAAACTGTAGCAGCCAAATTTACCTCTCCCCTCATATACTGTTCGCAATTTATGGTCTCCAGAAATAATAAGATATAGGATATGAACCTAATGGAAATTTTGTGTATTTAAGACATTACATGCTTTGCATGGTCAAAAGTTCATTTTCACAGCTCCCTCATTTTCCTTGATCAATTTTGATTTTCCCTAACCATTAACATTCAAATACCAGTATTTTAATCTTGTAATATTCTTAACATATGATCTTTTATAAACGGACTAAAAAAATATTTCAGATATAAATTTCAAATTTATTTATTTGTTTTGAACCAAACAAACTTTTCTACAATGAATGATGAATTTTTAACAAATGACTTGAATTTTCCACAAAATAATTAAATTTTCAAGAAATTAATTGAATTTGCAATCTAAAAACATGAATTCTCAACAAAAATGGTGATAGTTGATATTTCAACAAGAAAAAAAAAGAATTTAATACAAAAATTAATTTTAAGACCAAAAAAACGAATTTTCAACCAAAGCGATTTTTCTTTACAAAAATTAAGCTTTCTACCATAAAATATGAATATTTAGCAAAACAATCAATTTTCAACAAAATAGTTACATTCTCAACAAAAAGGATAAACCTTCATTCAAAAAGCACATTGTCAACAAAGTAGTTAAACTTTTACCCACGCAGTTTAATTTTTAGTTAAAAAGGACCAGTTTTCAACAAAATGGTTCAACTTTAAACCAAAGAGATGAATTTTCAACTAAAAATATGAATCTTTAACAAAAACATGATTTCTCAACAAAATAGTTCAACCAAGATTTTCGAACAAAATAGTTGAATCCCCAAGCAAAGAAGATTAATTTTCAACAAAATAGTTGTATTTTTATCCCAAAACGATGACTTTTTATAAAATTTTTGAATTTTCAAACAAGCAGTTGTATTTTTATCCAAGAAAGATGTAATTTCTACTAAAATAGATGGATTTTTTAATTAAAAAGACAAATTTTCAACAACAAAAATAGTTGAATTTTTATCCAAAAAAGACTTCAGTTGACTTTTCAACACAAAAATATGAACGTTTCACAAAAAGTTAATTTTTGTACGAAGATAGTTGAATTTTTAACCCAAAAAGACGAATTATCAACAAAACAGTTCATTTTTCAACCGAAAAGGAAGAATTTTTAACAAAATTCTTGAATTTTCAACAAAAAATTCTCATTTTGATCCAAGAAATGTGCAATTTTTACTAAAATATATATGAATCTTCAATTTAACAAAATAAATTTTTAAAAAAGTTGAATTTTCATCCAAAAAATATTTCACATGACTCTTCGAAACGAAAGTATAAACTTTCAACAAAACAGTTGAACTTTCAACCAAAAATGATGACTTTTTACCATAATAGTTGAATTTTCAACCAAAATGTTGCATTTTTATCCAAGAAAAGTGCAATTTCTACTAAAATAGTTGAATATTTTAATTAAAAAAACAAATTTTCGAAAAAATAGTTACGTTTTCACCCATGAAAATATTTGGGTTTGATTTTTTAACATAAAAATATGAGTTTTAAGGAACTCTTTAACAAAATTATAAAATTTTCAAACAAATAATAAAATTTATACCTAAAAAGATAGTTTTCAGGAGGAAGCGACTGCAAGAAAAATATCTATATAAATACAAGGGAAATGTATTGCTAACAAGAATCAGGGTTATCGCAAAACTTCATTCTAAAAATTCCCTAATTTTTCCCTGATCAATTTTTCATCTTCCCTGACCAATAATATTCAAAGACCAGAATATTAAACTCGTAACATTTTTAACATAGAATCTTTTATAAACGGGATAAAACAATTCCGGATTAAAATGGCAAAATTTCACATTTATTTTGCTTGATATTTATTTAAAGTTATATAAATTCCCTGACTTTTGAAAATTATTTTTTCTACATTCTTGATTTTTCCTCGACCAATAAAATTCACTGAATTAAAAAAAAATTGTTGTTGGCTTGGTACGTTTTTCACCCACCAGGTTTTTTGCGCGTAAAGTTAAATTCATATTAAATTTCTGTACAATTACTGTGAGTTCGTTGTTTTATTTGCGAATCTACAAAAATGACATTTATGAATAAGGGACCGCTCCCCCTACCGTAACAAATCGTAACAAAATTTCTTGCCCCCCCCCCTTGAGCTGATAAGTAGGGGCCGAGATAGCATGTGAGAAAGATTGACCTATTTTCCAGTTTGGATCAATTTTCGATTTTTAACTTCCGCTCTCTGCGTGCTTTAGGGAAGTGAATGGAAAAAATTGAAACTGTGCTGCATTAAAGTCTGAAATCTTACCTTTGCAATGAGATCAAGAACATAATAAGACATTTATTGGTTTTTGAATTATCATAAAAAATATGGAAGCGTGCCCAAGACGAAAATCGATATCGGTGGATTGGGGGCCGCAGTCTTTTGTCTCTGATTTCCCACACGTAAACTTTTCGAATGCCGCTCGACGGACCGATTTTCATCTTGGACATGCTTCCATATTATTTATGATAATTCGAGAACGAGTAAATATTGAGACTGGAGTTTGAGAATCGGAAAATTTACGGTCTTTCTCAAATGCTATCTCGGCCCTATTTATCAAAAATATTTCCAGTAGGTCTCAATCGAAGGGAAATTTAATAAGCTTTCTAACTTTTTATTTAAATCTTACTACAAGCCTGTTTTGAATCCGATTTTTGTGAGTGGCCGCTCAAGTTTGAGTGGTAGTGTATATTATCTACCTTTTATATAAATCACTTTCTGAGGAGAAATATAAACTTAGAAGTTATGTAATTTTCAGCCTAATTAATGTTTGATAAAGAAAAGCTCAAATGCAATGTCGTTAATTAGGCATTTAATATCATCACGCAATTCATGCATCTATATCACCAGATAGTTTTCGTTCTCGACTAGAAGTCCCGTGAAACGAAGCGTCCAACGTTAACGAAGCGTTAAAGCGAAGCAGGTGCGGTGCATAAATGTAGCAGATATAAAGCATATAATTATAAAAGGTAATGATTAAGAGTAAAGAAATACGCAAAGGGCTTCGACGCCGCGGTCTGTGAATTCCTTGGGAATCGGAAGTTTTTTTAACCCTAACATGACGGCTTTATCAAATCAGAAACTTTAATGATTTTAATGAGAAGCTCATTGCAGTGGGCGATAAGAAAATGCAAATAAAATCGCCGATTTGAACTTTTATTTACCTGAAGAATGGTTACGTCAAACCTTCAACATTACCTAGACTGCTAGTTGAACATAGACCCCAGTTGCGGTGATTCACATACCTACCCAGTTCTTAAACCAATCCACAGATATTCTGCCTTTCTCTTCGTCGTGCGCTAATCGATCCGCATCCTACGCTCATAATTATGTAACGGGGTTCTGACGAGAATCAAGAGGGCGCCACTCGATATTAGTCAGGCTAAATAATATTTATTAATTTATATGCAGTTTTATTTGTTATATGAACTTATATCTGAAGCTTAAGGCTGAAAAACGTAATTTCTACATCAGAAGTCTCAAACCCTAATTCTAAAATTATAGGATTCGAAATATAAGGCCAAAAACTGTACGTCCCAGCCCCTGAGGATCAAAATGATAAGTCTCAAATACGATAAATGGAAGTATATAATACGCCCCAGAGCTATCAGAAGCAGAGACATTATCCTGGCGAGAAATGTTATGCCCCCTTGAGAAAAATTCCCCGAGAGTAGAAGCAGTTCCTAGAGGCGACTAGTCTCAACGATAAGAAGAGTTTAATGCAGTAACTGCATTCGGAAAACAATTTACGTGAGACAAGAGCAATTCATTTTGAGCCAGGAGGAATTCCATTTGAGCCCAGAGTTCGACTTCGTGAATTCCTCTTGGCAGAAACTGATTCCTGTCGACTGGAAAGGATTTCTCTTGAAGCAAACGGGATTTCTTCTGAGGATGGCTTCCAGAAGTTGCCTCTGGCTTCACCTGTTAATTATTGAAAGGTTGAAAGATATGGGTGTGTGAGTTTCAAATTCTAGTAAATAAAATAGGACGGAGGAATCAAATAGTTTCATTGAGGGCTTAGCGGACCCAATCAAGAATATGTTGATACTGACTGTAATAAGAATCTGCAAATTGACTGAATTTTTCAAAAATACAGGAAAACATATTGGATTCAGAAGCACCAGAAACTCCTAGCCGCAACTTCCGTGAGAAGTGTGCATAATCCTAATTAAGGATGTATGAATTTCGAATTGAATTAGTTATAAATAGATTAGGGGCACCAATCAGTGTTTTATCTAGAGGAAGAAATTTAACAACCAAAACACAAACTATCTTCAAAACATAATTAAATGAGTTCCATAACATAGGGGCAATAACCAGTATTTTATCTCGAGGGAAAGATACTTGGCAGCATTGAAGCTAGAAGATAAAAATTTCAAAACTTTTTAGCTAACAGGCAACAACTCTGGCATTTCAGAAAATGTATGACAGGGGAGTTTTAATCAAATAAGTTAAAATAGGACACAAAAATCAACCAGTCTTTCAACTATTGGACAAAAACTTTGGACAGTGTTTTGGCCAAAAGTTTTAAGACCTAAAGTAGAGTTTTTGCCATCTAGATAGGGGAACCAATTTTGGCCAAAGGTAAAACAGTCATTTTTTCTTCTTCTAGCTCACGAAACCACTGCCCGTTTTTCAGATTTGTTCTTACAATACTAGAGAAAAAAGAAGTTTGTCTAGAAGACAAAAGCTCTGTCAGTATTTGAATACTGACACAAATTTGTATCATTTAGTTGGAGGAAATAAAGTGTCATTGGTTGAAATACAAAGATGTATGAGATCAAAATTGATGTAGATCAAACAGGATCAGAGTACCTGTCTGTATTTTCGTTAGAGGAAAGAAACTAGCAATTTTCGTAGCTAGGGGAATAAGCTCAAGTTATTTTTTTAAACCAGAGATGAATCTTTAAACTAGAAAGTCATTTATGTACAGGATAAAAACATAGACAGTAGGATCTCCCTCATTTTTCTCTTTGAAAATTATATGTTCCTCCAATAGTATTCGTTCCAATAGACGTATAGAAATGGTGCGTTTTAAATTACAGTAAAATCAGTTCCTTTATATTTTTTTCGTACGGTTGGCTTTGAAAGAAGTTTTCGTTTCTCAGTGGACAAAAGATTTAGATGAAAATAAGAAAGATAAGAGTGTAATTTTTCATTCTTGTTTATTTTCCTCATGTTCATCAAATGATGACATTGAAAATAATTCCTCAGGTGGGAGAAAAAGAATTTTTAAATAATTTGTCGACCATATATTTGAGGGTCGTTTCAACCAGAGATTTTCAATTTACTTAGAAAACAAAAACGCTGGCAACGTCTTGGCCCAAAGTTGTTAGTTTAAAAAAAAGCAGCGGACTGGACGCGTAGGGGTGCGGGTGGAAACTGGGTCGCATTACACGAAATTTGATTTAAAAAAAATAATTTTAAAGTTGTTTTTTCGTTATTTATAAGTAACACATCATGTTTAGTTTATGTTCAACTAAATTTGAAGTAAATTGTTCGAACCAAGTGCCCTAAGGAGCTCCGTGCCAAGAAGGGTGCGGGTGGAATCCCACCCTGAAACACAGGGCAGTCCGCCGCTGTTTAAGAGCCAATCTTTGTACTTTCTAGCTCACAAAATCTCAGTGATTGTTTGATTTATACAGAAAAATACTCCAACCGCATTTTAGTGACAATATTCCAAGAAGGCTTTTCGTAAGACCTCAGAATGCAAGTGTCCTTGAGAAAACGTAGTAGGTTGGGGAAGATCGACAACAGTGCTCCGTTTAACGAATCTGATCGGCAATTTATTTGAGCGGTCGCGAGCGCAGATTTAGTCGATTCTGCCTATCGTTTCTCTGTCTTGCGTGTGTTTGTGCGGTGCACATGGAATCGGTACAGGCGGATCCACAAGCGCCTTCTCCCGCCCGCGCTCGGTTCCACGGTGGATCGGCGTGGTTCGCCGATCGCGAGTCGCAAGTCACCTCCGTTCACCTCAAGGCGCTCAGTCCGCCCGAGTCGTGCACCACGAAACACGCAGCAGGCAGCACGCAGAGCTCCGAGGTTCTTGCAATCGCACCGTTCCCTCCTAGGTGTACGCACGCGCTCGCGCCAGCTTTTTTCCTCGGTTTCGCGAATCACACGACGCACGTGACACCCGGTGTCCGAAGAAATCACCGGCAGAGGAAAAAGGACCGAATCACGTTGCGGGACGAGGTGGTCATTGTGAGAGTGAGCGAGTAACTCCGCGAAAAATAGTTATTAAGTTATATGCTGCGGTACTCGATCCTAGTTTGCCTGCAAGTCCGCCCACGAGTGTCAGACGTGTAGACTCTGTGACGTCCGGGTTTGGATGATTTGCGTGTTGCTTGTGTAAAAATCCACGGACACGAACTTCTGGTGATGTTGGTGTTGTGTGACCACTGATCAGGTTTGACTCGAGTTGCCACTAGAGGATTCGTGACTGACTGAAGACCAGGTCCTCGAGACAGTCATCGGAGATGACTCCTACTTCCACCGACAAACGGTACGATGAATTTCTCTCAAATTTAAAGTTCCTCGGGTTAAATCTCTCTATGTTAGGTCCTAGCTCGTGCAAACGTTCTGTCATCCCTGCAGATCAGCTGGAGCACTGAATATCCTTCGGAGTCTAATATCTGTTCAAAGTACACTAAAGTCCCAAAGATATTTTTATGTCGGCTAAAACATGTCCATTCATTTGGGATGTTGTCATGACAGTAGCAGTACAGCGCATTCGCTACGAAGCTAAAGTTTTAGATACAGCACGCGGAGATTCGATATCTTTAAGATTTCTTCAAAACATCCTTAAGAGCCTAATCTCTCCCCAACGGACACCAATTTAAATAAGTAAGTCCCAATGATTTTCTTAGAACCTTTTGAAGATGTCTATGAGGCCCGGACTATACACTATCATCAAAGTGGTTTTTGGAAAATGTACAATTCTCTCTAAAATCACAAAACTTGCCTTAAATTCTCCATTTAGAAGCTAAACACCCAAGGACGTCCTATCTCCTGATTTCAAAAAATTGTCACGACAGTTCTACATCCTAATTTGAAAAAAAAAGATCCGCTAAAAAAATTAGAAGGTTCTTGGTTATCGTACCACCTACCAAACTGCAGTGTTACTAGAAACATCTTTAGTGCGATACCAACCATTGAATCGTTTTTGGTGATTGGATTTATAGATCCGATTAGGCCCAAGAGTCAGTTCACTTACCTTCCTCTGAAGTTGACAACTTCACAGGGAGGATAACTCCACTTTAATCATTGATCTGTTTGCCATCCTTCGTTGGTCAGACTTTGGGATTTTAATAATTAATTAGTAAAGGACTAATCCTGTATCACTAATTTTAAGATCAACAATCTAATTCATTAAGCATTCTTAGTGGAATACTGACATTGGTACTGCGCACTGTCTCCACCTTGGGATTTTTCTGTTTCAAAGTAGTGATATTGAACGGATGAAGTCATGAAGTAGCAATGTAATAAATAACTGAAACGAAATAGACAAACTGAAGAAGATCACTTGAACAAAGAGGTTCCAACTTCTACCAAATTTGCTGATCCAACTTCCGATTTGAGCAGAACTTCACGATCCAACTTCCAGCTTCAGCAGAACTTGCCCTTCCAAATTTTAACTTCAGCAGGTTTCCCTAATCCCTTCAAGATTAAAATTCTGTAATATAATATTCTCTCTTTGGCAAGCGAAGGACAGCGATTGGCGAACCGGTGATCGGTACAGCAAGACGGACGTTATTATGTCACACTCCCACGCGAGCGACGGCTGCCGATGTTGTTGCCGCCGTCGCCGTTGTAGCGGATACCTCGCCTCGTTCTTCGTGCACGTCGTCTGACATTTCCGCGCGAGGTGGCAGGCACCGAGGTTAAAAGGATCTTCATGCGTAACTGTCTCTTCGAATCTTCACTATGATTCCATCCTTGATCCCAGATCGCAGATCATCTTTCTCTCCTCCTGAAAATATCCTGCCTTCTTGTCGGGATCAGAAGTGAATCAGACTACTGGTTCTAATTGAGAAGACTGACAAATCTGGGATTTAGGACTGATGGGTCGACCTGGTTGAATACTTGATTTGACTGATGACCAAATGCGAGTCATGAATTTATAAAGATTCCGCTTGTATGGTTAACTGTTCTGAATGCTGGGTAACTATTATATCGAGGACATCATATTCAGGATGAAATGATTCTGTGGTATCTGCTTTTACAAAGCATTCTCTTGATTAGAACTTTTCTAGACAGATTCAGACTAGATTGATCATCAATTTTGATTCAGAAGATCAACACTGACCTACGCTTTATCTCAACTTTATCAATTAAATCCTAGTTTGAAAAGGGACGAAAGATCTAATTCTTAGAGTTTTTAAAAAGATAATGTAATCGAAATTCCTGCGGAAAGGAAGTGGAGGAGACCGTGTCTTGTATATAACGGAAGACGAAAAGACAAAGGAAGGAGCGAGCGGCTTTTTGTGTATTCGTCGACATTGACGTCGGTTCTGCCAATCTGACACGCAGGAACGATGAGGTTTTCTTTTCCGTCGCACTTTGCCTCCTCGTTAAATCAATCGGAGGTAACAATTAATTCCCTTGTGCAACTTCAGATGTTTATTGCACTT
>CAKNXH010064216.1:20564-124612 GCA_932178445.1 Andricus quercusramuli
CTAGATCCAAGTTCCAACCTAAACATTTGATTTCCTCATTTTAGTTAAAAAAATTATTATTTGATATTTTTTCGCTCGGTAGCGTTTTTTTGTAAAACAAGTAGTTGGAATTTTGAGGTTATATTTTGGATTCTACGTTTAAAGTTATGCATGTTATCGCTCCATAGTGACGGGGTAAGGGATAATATTTGTGGAATGAAATGAAGAAATGTAATTTTGACAAATGCAATGCAACCGAAGAGGAAGTGTCCCACGTGAGCAACTTCTTCTGGAATGCAAAAGACTGGGACGGTAATCGGAAGCAGAGGTCTAAATAACCATTTTGAATTATTTTTAAGGTGTTGTTAAAATAAAGCTCAATCCCATTAATTTGGCTTTTCATTTAATATTCTGTTATAACTATTTTGAAGCATTTTAATTCCTACTAGAAAAGTAAATAATGTGGCTAGACTCGGGTAAATAATAGGGGCCAGACCGGGGACAGATCGGGCGTTTGATCGGGCCCCTAGACATGGCTCCGAGGCGGCTACGTGTTTCATGATGAGTCTGGCCCTGACTCGATTTCCACATCAGGGCCCGATATGAACGAGTCTGGGCCCGGTCGGGGCCACGGCGAAATTTCTGCACGGGTCCTAATTTTAAAGTGGTTTAAGTTCCCAGTCCCAAAATTAAAAATTATTCAGTCTTCAAAGCATGCATTTAAAAATGTTAATTTTGAAAGCTCTTCGTTTTCAATTTTTCAATCTAACACGTTTAAAATTTCAATGTACAATTTTAAATACTTCTAACCGGAATTGATCAAATCTGAGGACATTCAAGTTAAAACTGTCCAACTTTCCAGGATTAAAATTGAAGACTGAAACATATCGAAGACCTCTGATTTGGGCCAATGCTTTTATTCATGGTAGTATATTTGGTACAAGATTGTATTTTTCAAAAACTGTGTACAAAATTTGCGTAAATGATTTTAATTAAAGTATGTTGGGCGTTATTCTACCATCTTTCCCAAAGAAAATCAATGTAAAAAAATTTGTGTGAATATTTTTGTTTAAGGTAGTATATTTAATACAATATTGTGCGATCTTTTCCAAAAACATAGGTCAAAATAATTTGGGTCTATGTTCTTGACTAGGACATATAGGGAGAGTAGATGGGCAGTTGAGGAAGTTTGGCGGGGAGTTAGAGAGGGTCCCTATTTCCGAGACAGAGGCAAGATCTTCTGATAAAAAGAATATTGATGTGTTTTGGGATTACGTGAATGGTTCCAATGCCCCCAGGGGGAACAAAAGCGAATCGTTGTTAATATGCTGATTATGGTTGTGCTCGCTTTGGAATATTTTCTTAGGCAGACTTAATATTCCTTCTTAATCATATCGCGCGCGAAGGAATTGGCTCTTACCTCGTTTTTCATCGATCGCTCGTGTTCCATCGTCGATCACCCGTGGAAAACGGTCTTGAGGCCGAGATAAGCCGCCCGAGCTGAATGGCATATGTAGCTAAGAACGGTGGTCTACAGTCCATACTTATACGTTTTATGCAGCCTCGGATACTATTCAGATCGTATTTCAATACCCTATCTTTATCTGAATCAGCTTAGAAAAAATCAAGCAAATTATAATCTGCAAACTGTGAAACATCGATTCTAATCACTTCATTAGTTTCGAAAAATGCATCAGCGGGGTTTCAATTAAATTTCTTTCTTCTCGATGTATGCGCTCGGAATTCTGAGTCAGAGTGAACGGGTTCTACGACCCTGATTTTTTCATATATTGTCAGACTCGATTGTCTTTTTGTTGTTGTTGTTGGCACATTATTTTTCATCAACAAAGCTCGAGAACGAAGAGTTAGGTTGGAGTTGGAGCTGGTTGGTGTGTGTTTGTTGAAGTCGCAGGTATGTTTGCATGGAATCAAGGAGGTCTTAATCGTGGCAAGACATAACGCAATAATAATCACGATGCCAGATCGATACGTGATAGACATTGCGTCGAACGGTGGATGTCATTACATGGATGGATGCATGAAAGTCAGGAATGCCGGAGTGTCATATAACATTGCCTGGAAAAATGTGCTTTGAAAGTTATATACCTTTCTTATTTTTAAATTGTGATTTGGGCTGAGACGTGTTTAAATATTTAAGTATTTATCTGAATGATCGCTGGACAGTGAAACTAGAAAGAGTTAGAAAGCATCCTTTAGGGAGCACAGTTTTCTCTATTTTTTAAAATACTTTTGGAAGTTTCGTTATTTCGACTGCGTATCATTCAATTTAATATACATAAGAAGTGGTTATCTATGTAATGGATAAACAAAATGTATTTTTTTTATTTCTAAGAATTCTGTCATTGGAGTTATATTGTGCATGTTAAGGAGGAGTTCATTGAAATTTGATTTCGTCATTTTAAAGAAACAGTATGAATATCCGTGGCTTATTCCATGA
The DNA here is from genome assembly GCA_932178445.1 of Andricus quercusramuli. NCBI lineage: Eukaryota > Metazoa > Arthropoda > Insecta > Hymenoptera > Cynipidae > Andricus > Andricus quercusramuli. The sequence continues at coordinate 23,002 of CAKNXH010064216.1, forward strand.
TTATGTTTTAAACGATCCATGGCGATTTCAGAAATCAAATCAATTTTTGTATGCTCAATATTTCCTTTTTCTTTGATAACGTGCTTCTGCATTTTTGTTTTGTTATTAAAGCAATTTTTCAGGAATATTTGCCAAACCCGTCATTATCCCACTCTTGTTGAACTGGCATCAAAAATATTTCTTCTGATAATATTTTTATAAGCAATCACCTATATCAATATAAGACTATTTTCTGTCATAAACAAGGATCCTCACGTTTTTAATTCAAAAATCCTTAATATTATACCCTGATGGAAGTATATCTCGCATGGAAATTGAAGTCGGGGCTGACCGTTTAAATACAGAAAAAATGTAAAGTAACAGAATAATGTTATTATAAAAATTACACTTTCATATGTTCTCTAACATTTTAAACATTAATTTTTTCTCTTAAAATCAATATTAATCTGTAAAATAATTTTCAGAGTGTTTAAGTCGATTGAATACTGTGATCGTTAACATTATTTTGAATTTAGATAAAAAATGATTAATATTATTATGTATACCATTATGCCACTTCCCTTTCATATACTTAAAAAAATGTTTATGCGTTTAATTATTTTTCAAAATATACTGTATAAACTATCGTGGCCAACTCAGGCTATTTCCACATATTTTCTCAATAAAATATCGCAAATGAAAGTAGTAGTTTTTGTAAGAGTATGATTTGTACCTCTATACCTTTATACCTTCGAAATTTCGAACTGTCTACTATTACAGAATTTTCCGTAAGACTAACCTATTTCCAACTCGTCCAGGGCTAGTATATTACGGAAAATCTCGTAATACTATACAGTAAAGAGGGCCGAAAAAACCGTTTTTTCGAATAGCGGATTCTAATAGTGGGTGAAAGTTGCATTTGCCCAATAGTGTAGTAAGTCGATTTGAAATTCTTCAGAGTTTGAATAGTCTGATTTGTAACATTATCAAGTGTGAAATCATTCAGTTTATAATGCGTGATTACAAAGACTTTTACTTTGAACAATATTCAGATATATTCTAGATTAAAAAGAAAATTAATTTACTTAAGGCTCTATCTGCCTCAAGAAACATATTCTTATTGCAATACTCGTGCTTGATTTATTATATGTATTTATGTATTTATAAAATTCTCTAATAAATTATATAATCACAAAAATTTCAATTTTCAATTTTTCAATAGCATTTTCTATGTTTGAGAGAAAAACGGTGATTCATGTCAAAAATATTTATAGCCCTATATATTATAGGGATATAGTATTACGGAAAATCTCGTTATTCTATAAAGAGCGCCAAAAAAACCGCTTATTCGAGTAGCGGATTCTAATACTGGGTGAAAGTTGTATTTGCCCAATAGTGTAGTAAGTCCTTTAAATTTTAGTTCGATCGGAAAATATCTTCTGTTCTGTGTATGGATTTAGAATTTCAAATTTTTTAAATTTATTTAAATTTTCCTATACGCCAAAAAATTATGTTGAATTTCTTATACAATTTCTGGTGGTGAATAATGATATAAAATTCGAAATTTAAACAAAATTGCGTCCAAGTAAGAACTTTCTCAAAATTTGCAAAAACAACTCGTTTTTTGGATTGGTTAACTGTAGATTTGTTTGAAAAAATTGAAACATTTTGTGCTTGGAATTTCTTCAGCTTGAATCATAAGAACAGGCCATTCTTTCGCTATCAGAACAAAAATTTTCCTTTGTCTTGGGTCTAAAAATTGCTCAAAAAAGGTCAAGTTCAAAATTTTAAAACCAGGAACAAATTTTTTTTCATGACAACAAAATGACAGCAGAAGAAATTTAGCACACAATATGTTGGACTTTTTTTTAATGTGAAGTTAACACAATCCAAAAAACTTAGAATCTGCTTCTAGAAAAAATTGGTTCTTCAACCCACTCTACGTGCCTTGTCGTTTTATCATTGTTGGAATAATAGCAAATAATTGTAGTTTTAGGCTAAGTTTTCTTGTAATTTTCCACGATTTTAGAAGATTTTTGAAAAAAACAAGGAAAAATCTACTAAACAAACCAATTTCTTGCTATTATTCGTGAACGTATCTAGATAAGTACCAAATTTGATGCAATTTATTGCATTTTAATGTCAAAATATACTTCTACATGCATTCTACATTTGAATTTTTCTTTTATTTCGATTATGTTCTCTGGTAGAAATATATTTTTATAATAATATACCAATAAATAAATTAATTACAATAAAGTTCATAATGGTATAAAAATGGTTATTTTTTGTGAACATTTGTAATGACTTGTGAAACTTTGTACATATGTCCTAATTCTAGACAAAATTGTAGATTCAATTCAATTGTCTTCCATTTTTCTTAAATCGTTAGAAATCTGAGGAAATCATAACAAATCTACTAGAAACTACAATTTTTCGCTGGAATTCGCTTACTTTTACGAAGATTTGCAAGTAAATGCAAATTCTTACAAAAAATTATAGTTTTCATATTATTGTATAATGTTTTTATTATAATTCATTGCATTTTATTGTGAAAATATGTTTCCACAAGGCTTGACGTTTAATGCTTCATCGTTAGATTTGTGAGAAAAATATTCTTTTTGAACTAATTGTTTTTTTTTGTTAGAGATGTATAATAATTTGAAAACTGTTCATTTTATAAATAAGGATCATTATGACATTTTTTAGAGAACTTTAGACAATTCTACACCGATTAAAAATATCATTTTAAATCAAAGCTGTTGAATGTTCAACACTTTCAAATTTGAAATAAATAATTTTTTAAAGCTTCTTAGTTAAAGAGGTCTATTTTGAATCATTTTCGACCATTAATTCTATTTAACGTCATATGCCTGAAATACAATGTTCTTTATTTCTAGATGTTTTAAAGTTAGAATTTTTCCATTTTGCATAAATAAAAAACCATTTTTTTAATCGACAAAAATATTTTGTTAATATTTGGGCAACCAAAGTTACTTGTCGATTAGAATTTCAGAATTAAATTGAATGCTTCTTATTTAAAGTTAAGTACTCTTTAAGCTTTAATTCTGAAAATTCCAAACTTAGTATTCTGCAATTTTTATTTGAAAAATTAGGTTGTTTTGAATGATTTATTCTTTAAAGTAAAAATGAATTTCAGATATGGTTACAGCTTCATAAATTGTAGCCTTAATTGAGAAATATGTCTATGATGAAGTCTTTATGAATGAATTTTTCTTAAATTCAGAGAAAATGTTCTCAATTTGAGGCTAACATTTTAAGTTATACAAATTTGAAGCATTTTTTTGCCTAACTTTAAAAACTGTTTCGTTCATATTCGTGCAACTGAATTAATGTCTTGCAAACCCAAAGTGTTAATTTTTATTTGATTTTGTTAAATAAACAAAACAGTTTAGTCAGTTCAGTTCTGAAATGCATTCAGAATTTTTTTCTTCACTCCGAAATCTTAAGCCTGAATAAGCTTTATAAAAATCGTAAGTACCAAACTGCAAGTCCAAAACTTATAAGGCCCAAAAATATATGAGGTATCCCGGAAAGTATCCTACCTTGTGTTCTAACTGTGTACCTAGTTATGCTATTGCAAAATACAGCTATTTACTATTTAGTTGACTAGTGTACGCAGTTGCGTAAACATCTGACCACGTACGCGTCGCATTTCAGGATGACAGAACGCACCGAACAAAGGGGGTTTAATTATTTTGCCAAAAACTTGTTTATTCATGTTCCGAAACCATTGTTATGATTCAGAATGTGTATGGTGATAAGTCTGCAGGTTTTACTCAAATTAAAGAATGGTTTAGGCGATTTAAATGCACTTCAGTGAAAAGTGAGATAGAGGGAGACCTCGGGATTCCAGAAACTATTGTTTCATAAATTTTGACCCAGGATTTGGGGATGAGCCTAGGTCCGGTGTGACTAGGTTGTTGCACCACAACAACGCACCTGCCCATTCATCGCACTTCATTCAGCAATTTCTGGTGAAACAATTTAAGGAGTGTTTCCGAAGGTGGGAGAATTTCTGGAAGAAGGTTGTGACTTCAAAATGGAATACGACGAAGGTACACTCGACTCGACGGTTATAGTCAATTAATTAATTATAGTATGAAAAATACTTTATTAATTTTATAATTGAGGTTTTGAAGAGTTGAAGTATTATTTCATTGATTCAGATTTGGTTTTATTTTTAAAATTTTATTCATTGAAGTAACGTCACCTCTTTCTAAAGAAGCAGAAATGACGTCAGGAGAACGTGGACCGATTCGATGCGGAATAATCTTGCCGGTGATTATTGATAATTATTGTTCTGGGGGATTATAGTTAGTACAGTTATTGCATCGCCGTCTACGTTTCCGTAGAGTTTACTGAGGATCGCCGAGGGTCAAAGGGATCGAAGAGCGATGCGAGGTAATTGGCAGCTTCTGAATTGGACATCGATCGACTACCAATCCTCTTCGATAGATAAGGATCACTATTACTAAAAAAATGCATACGCCATTTCAACATTTATTAGAACTTCTATCCTGAACCAAGGGGAAATAAATACTCTGAGGTTTTCCAATAATAATTCTGACGGATAAAATTCTGCAAGGTGACAATTAAATAATAATCGCGTCATTGAAAAAGCGGCTTGGTCAAATAGGAAGTGGCGTTTCTTATTCTGATTGCGAAGCGCGATAAAAAATGTCGGGAAAGGCGAATTGCCGTTGTTTACGGATCAAGATGACTTGAAAAAAGTCGTCTAACGTTATAATGTCGTTCCCGCCCAGCGAGCTTCGTGCGCATCAAATTAAGGCGAGATCTTATAGAATTATTTCCACTTCATACAAGGTCCGCTCGCCAAAAATGGAAGATTTTAAGTAATAAAAAGAAATATTGCAATAGAATATATTTATACATTTATATCCAACCATATTAATATAGAATTCTGGGTCATTGTGACGATTTTCGACATGGTCGCGTGGGGGGGGGGAAAGAGGGGTAAGACACAGAATATGACATCAGATATAGAAAATACAAAATATGTGAACAACAATTTCTGGAAATGCTTGGAAAATGGAAATTAGTGATTTTATTATAAAAGTAAAGCATCATACTCTTTCGCATATTCCTCTCTTGACCCCTTTTTAAAAGTGTTCTAAAGGAACTTCACCTTTTTCTTGTCTTTTTTTTTGTTTTTTTAGAATTAATCTCTTTTTGATAAAATTTCTACTATTTGCTTGCAAATTCGTTTTTCTTTTCGTAGAAAATCCATTTTTTTATCTGGAAATTTAATTATTCTATTATTTGTTGAAATTTGTTCGTTTTCGGTTGAACATTGAAATATAAAATTTTGTATTTAGAACTAATCTTTTTTGGTTGAAAATTCAACTACTTGGTTGAAAATTGAACTACTTTGTGAAATATTAATTTTATTGGTTAGAGATTTAACCATTTTCTTGACAATTCTTTTATTCTCGGTTGAAAATTTTGGTTTTGAACTGAAAATGTAATTATTCTGTTATTAGTTAAAAATGTATCGTTTGTACTTCAAAAACCAACAATTTGGTTAAAAATGTATGTTTTGTTTGTAAATTTGTCTTTCTTCGTAAGAAATAAATCTTCTTGATTGAAAATTGAACTAACTTGTTTAAAGTTAAACTACTTAGTTAAAAAATTATTTTATTAGTTGAAGATTCATCTCTTTGTTTGAAAATCTGATTATTTTGTTGAAAATTTATTTTTTGTTGATGTTGGAAATCAATTTGTTCAACTACATTAACTTCCATTTTTGGTTAAAAACTGATGGTTTTTAGTTTAAAATTGAACTATTTTGATGAAAATGAACTTTTTTGTTGAAAACTCATATTTTCGGGTTGAAAATTCAACTGTTTTGTTGAAAATTCGTCTTTTTCGTTTGAGAATTCTATTAGTTTCGTAGAAAACTTCATTGCAAATGCAACTATTTTTTTAGAATTCGCCTTTTTCGTTAAAAGATAAACAATTTGATTAAATTTGGCTGTTTTTTATTTGAAATGAAAATCTTTTCTTGGTTAAAATACCAAATATTACATTTTACGTTCGGAATTGATTTTTTTTTTAATTGAAAATTGAACTATTTAATTGAACTTCTTTGTTAAAAATTCATTGATCTAATAAGGATTGATCATTTCAGTTGAAAATTGAACTATTGAAAACTTAATTTTTTGTTTCAAAATCTCTACCTGTTTTGTTAAACATTGGTTACAAATTCAACTATTTTCCTGAGAATTTAATTATTTTGGTAAAAATGCGAATGTTCTTTTTTAATAAGTCATCGTTTTTTCGAAAATTCAACTGTTTTGATGGAAATTTGTATATTTTTGTAAGAAAGTTCTTGGCTACAATTTCCACTGTCTCTTAAAAAAATCGTCTTTTGGCATAAAGATTCAACTATTTTGTTAAAAATACCACTGTTTATGGTCGAAAATATTTCCTTTTGTTCGAAATTCTACAATTTTTTTTGAAAATTTGTCTTTCTAGGTTGAAAATTCAAATATTTGTTCATCGTCTCTTTTGATTAAAAATTCAACTATTTGATTGAAAAATCATCTTTTTGGCTGAAAATGAATCTTTTTGGGTTTTGAAGTCAACTGTTTTCTACAACATTCAACTTTTTGACTTGAAAGCTCAAGTCTTTGAAAATTCTTCTCTTTTGGTAGAAAATTTGTGACGTCACCTCCGGGGGGGGGGGGGGGTTTTCTTTTGATCATGTGTGACGAAGAAGGGGAGGGGTGAGCCAAGTTTTGAAAATAGCATGACGTAGTTTTTGAGCGGCTCCTTAGAAGTTAGCCTGGATTTTTGGGTTTTATATTTCGGGCTTTATTTTTCGGACTTACGATTCTGAGCATTACAACTTGGGCCTTGTGATTTGGAACTTAGTGTTTGGGACCTTATTATATTCGGGCTTTACAGTTTCGGACTTGCGGTTCGCGACTTGGTGTTTAGGAGCATATTTTCAGGCCTCATTTCAGGGTCTGATATGTTTGGGATATACGATCTAGAATTTGTAGTTTTGGACTTGTGATTTGGAACTAAGTTGAGGCGCAGGCCGATCACTTGGACTTTTTGTTCATTTTCAACATGGTGACCTGCATATTTGTAAAATTTGGTTATTTATTCAAGAAAACTTTATTGAAATGGTGTTTTTGTTCTGTTCTAGGGAAGAATGAAGAATTCGGAAGGACTAGAGCTGTTTTATTTGAATTCAAGTAGTGTAAGGGTGTTGGGGGTGACTCGCGAGTGACGTCATCCGTGGCGATTTTCCAATCTCGTGATTTAAGTGCGCGTGATAAAAAGAGGATCGGGGAGTGTTCCATGCTTGAAATGGATGGTGTGTCAAAGAAGGAGAGCGAAGCAGTGTTAATATATGGATGCCCATGGGTGGAACTTGGCCGAAATGTGCCAGCGTTATCATCACGCTGCACCAGGAGGAGCGGCGACCCAAAATTCCCCAGCTAGGGACCCCATACAGGGCCTGTCGACCTCATCCCACCTCGACCAGGCCAGCCCCTCATATTCCCATTATACGTAAGTATTTATTTTTTATGTGTATTTCAATTCCACTGGAACTTGGAATTAGAAACCCCGGATTTATGATAATTCCAGAAATAATGTCCTCGGCATTTTGATGATGCGGGGACCGCGGGCCCGAAAGCGCGTTAGTTGCGTTACAATAATTGTAGATTTTATACAAAATCATTGACAGGGGGGAGGGTTTTTTTTTGGGGAGGGTCGATTATCCCCTACGTCATTTATAAACACAGGTCATTTTTCATTACAAAAACTATTCAATTAAAATAGCATACGCTTAATGTTATACTTTACAAAAATACTGCGCAAAATTCAGAATGAATTATTTTTTAATAAATTATGATCATCATAAAATCATCATAAAAATGGTTGACATTCAATTCAGTATTTGTCTGAATTTAAACAAAATTCATCGATTTTTAGGAAAATTTGTCTGAATTTAAGACTCAGATCTAAAATTCAGATAATGTAGTCTGAAAAGTAGTTCAATTTTGCCTAGTATCTAAAAGTTCGTAAGTATGAAAGTTCACTTCAAAATTATGAATTACATCAACATTGTTGATCTCATTTCTTTTCGTGTAATTTATTTTTCCTTATTTCTAAATTTTTCTATAATTTCAAATTTAATTTAATTTGATGAAGTCACGTTCTTTTCAGGTGAAAATAGACATATATTATCTTACAAAAAGATAGGCTTTTGGTGACTATAGATAATTTATCAAAAAGGAAGAGGTTAAAATTTTCCGAATTTTTAAGATTTCGAAAAAACATCAAGTTTGGATATACGAGGTCTGTCCGGAAAGTATCCGACCTTGTGTTCTAACTTTGTACCTAGTTGTACAATTGCAAAAAAACAGCTACTATTTGCCATTTAAGCGACTAGTGTACGCAGTTGCGTAAGCATTCAACCACGTACGCGTCGCATTAGAGGGTGACGGTACGTATCGAACAAAGAGTGTGCAATCATTTTGCCAAAAACTTGATTATTCATGTTCGGAAACCGTTGATACGATTCGCAAAGTGTATGATGATGAGTCTATGAGTAATACTTAAATTTAAGAGTTGTTTAGGCGATTTAAAAGTGATAATACTTTAATGAAAAGTGATCCTCGCTCTGGCAGGCCCGCAACAGCTAAAAAAACTCAAAATATGGAACGAGTGCGAGATTAATTCATGGAAATCGACAGTGGCGACTAGGTCTTTCACCACGACAACTCACCTGCCCATTCATCGCTGCTTATTCAGCAATTTCTGGTGAAACACAACCTTACATGTGGCATCCAAAGGGGAGTACCTTGACGGGAATATCATTGCCATTGACCAGAATTATCTCTTACTCCTGGTATATCACAAAGTCGGATACTTTCCGGACAGACCTAGTACATACATGGGGCAATTAGACACCTGGGACAATTCGACATACAGATTAATTTGGTACAGGACCTCAATTCTTCAAACAGTGGCGTTAACAAGATTTTTTTATAACAATGCATAAAGTAGATTTGCACTTCCTTCCAATTTTCTTTCACTTCATCGTTAATTATCTCATTTTCATAATTTGCATCCTCCGGCTGGCATATGGGATTCCGAGACAAAATCTTCAAGTATAAAATTGATTTATGAGAATTTATAAGAAGTAAAGATCAATATTGTAGAATTTGCGTGGGAGTAAGAAAGCAGAGAAAAGTTGCGTCGGTAAGAGTAATAACGCGAAGTAACGCAGAGTAACGAGGGGTTAAGAGAAACGCATCACCTTCCAGGACTTGCGTGGATCAGACTTGGCGATTGGCGATTACGCTAACCAAACACCGGGGTACGCCCCTGCAATTTGCCCTGAGATCATCTTCTCCTAATCGCCGCGCTAATAACAGGATTATGGGGCCTGACCGCGGAATCGTAGGTACACATATACTTATCCCTAATTTGCCATATCGTTATTAATATGCAATGCGATGTAATACAATTCCGACGGCTCGAGCCGCGATAAGCCTGCGGCAACAGTCGATTTTACACAATTATTTTCAAGTACTACAAGATTTATTCCCCATCTTTAAGTCAGTTTCAACACAAATTGATTTTTAGATTGCTCTCCTGCTGCAACTAAGGATTCTTGTTTACAAGATTCATGGAAAGAGATGCAAAAGGAAAAATAAAGATAATAATTTCAAAGGGATGGAATCACACTGTTAGAAACGAAATTAGAGAATTTATTATGATAAAGGTAGAAGTTTACTGCTACTGGCTTAGTACTGGCCCAGTACTAGAAATACCCACAATTGCAGCTATGTTCTGTACTGACCTAATACTGGCCAACAACTGGCGCAGCACCAGGTCAGCTGGTACCAGTTTTTGGCTTAGAATCGCTGTATTAATGTAATCACAACCAGTGATAACCCGCGGCTGCCTCCGACTTTATTAGAAGAACTCGTATTTGCCTGAAGTTTGGCCAGGGGAGAGGAGAACTGCAGAAAACCACCTCCCGATGTCAGCCGGTTTTTCGACAGTCGAGCTTGAAGGCAGACATTCAACCCTCTCGAATGCACACTACCATCCTCGGCGTCAAACCTCCCACTCGACATTAGTTAGAACGCAGCGAATACACATCCCGCTTGTACGTCGCTGCTGGTCAACCATCCGAGTGCTATCCGCGCTCGAAATCATTTGACATCTCGACTCATCCTGAGTCTTATAATATTTTCCTCAAACATCCTTAATCTTTTTTAAAATTCTGAAATTATTTCAAGAATGCATATGGATAATATTTATACATTTTTTTACGAATATTTAAAAATTTGAAGGGTAAAGTAAGTTTTTTGAAACTTGTACTTTATAAACCGTTCCATAATTCAATTTTTTAGAAATTTAAGTTTTTCTTATTTTAGTTAATTCAGTTTGTCGCACTCTTTCTGAATCCATAAAAAAAGTGTTAAAAGAATGATAATTATTCCAACTTTTTTTTCTTAAAAACCTAACACTTTTTTCTTGAAATTTTTAGGAGTAGCATATGCTAAGATAGTCTACTTATTTTATCAATTTCCCATTCCGTATTTCTTCTCCTTTCTGCAAAATAGAAATTATATTCGATCTTTTTTTCAAAACTTTGGCCTTTTTTGAGATTTTTGGATTTTTCTTATTCCAGTTGTCAAGTTTTTTCGCTCTTTCGAAATCAATGAGAAAAACAAGAAATAATAAAAAATCGTGAGGTTGTTGAGTTTCTTTTAAAAATTAACACATACAATTTCCTCAAAATAGCTACATTTTTTTCGATGCAATTTTCAGGAGATAGGTTCTCACATTTATTGTATTCTACTGCTATTTTTTACTTAAAATCCCCTTTATCGTTACAGGTCATCACACAAAGCTTAAACCTAGAGTAGAATACAAAAACATAATATTTTATCCAACTTCATAGCCTAAAATATTCTAAAAACAGGAGAAATATTGTGATTCTTCATGAAAATTGTGGATACATTCTTTAAAAAAATAATGTAGGTATACTGTGTTGAATTCAATACATCAAGTCAAAATATAATGTATTTCCAACAAAATATTTGAATTTTCAAGGAAACAAATTAATTTTCTACCATAAGACATGAATTTTCAACCAAGTAGTTGAGTTTTCAAGCTAAAAGATGAAATTTGGTAGAAAATAGTTGATTTTTAAACCTGAAAAGATGAATTTTTAATCAAGAAAGATGATTTTTTAATCAAATAGTTGAAGTTTGAACAGAAAAACAAAATATTTTCAAACCAAACAGTTGCATTTATAAACCAAATAGTTGCATTTTTGAACAAAAGAAAGGAATTTCTAACAAAATAGTTAAATTTTCAATAAAATGTTCGAATTTTCGAAAGGAAAAGATTGAGCGTAGACCACACTTGCATTTTTAAACAAATAATTGAATCTTGAAGCTAAAAAGACCAATTTTTTAGAAGACAGTTGAATCTCCAACCCAGAAAGATGAATTTTCAATAAAAAAGATGAATTTTCAATATAGAAAGAGGAATCTTCTACCCTAAAAAACACATTTTCAACAAAACAGTTGAATTTAGAAAACAAACAATGCTTTTTAAAAAAATGTTAGAATTTTCAACCGACAAAGATGAATTTTTGACAACAACAAAATTAATTTTTAATCAAACAATTGCATTTAAAATCAAATAGTTGAACTTTTAAGCGAAAGGGACGAATTTTCAACAAAATGGTTGAATTTTTAACGAAATATTTTAGGTTTTAACACGCCAAGATGAATTTTCAACCAATTGGTAGCATTTTCAAGCCGAAAAGACGCATTTTCAACAATGTAGCGTAGTTTTGGAATGGTCTATGTAGACACAAAAGTCTTTAATTAAAAATTTTTTATTTTTTCATAATTTTTTTAGTTTTTCCGACAAGCGTTATATGATGTCGCGATTATCGTTCTGGTCCGTTCCATACGATGCTCACGGCCGTCGCACGCAACGCCGCGCCGGCCGTATCGGCTTGAAAATTCTTTATACACGTTGGAATATATGTTTCAAAAACACTCTCCTAACCTATATTTAGGTAAGAGAAATATAATAGCACCTACCTTTTTAATTTTGAATTTTTATTGTATTTTATTTTATTTTACTAGAAAACAAACACGCGCCCTAAGCTCACGATTATTTTTTTCGTCTCGCGCGATTTTTAAACTAAAATATAAAATTAATATAAAATTATTGTATTTCATATATCTTATATTTAAAACAATATGAAAGAAAAGCAAGGAGAATATTTTTGATAACTGATGAAAATTGATATTTGAAATGATGAATCTTTAACTAAAAAAATTAATTTTTGTGAAAAAAAAGTTCAACTTCTAACCAAGTAGTTGCAGTTTCAACCAAAAAAAGATAAATTCTTGACAAAAAATGTAATAGTTGATACTGCAACCAAAAATGTTTCTAATTTTAAGTAAAAAAAGTTCAATTCTACCAAAAAAGTTGAATTTTTAACGAAATAGTCCAATTTTCAACTAATAAAGATAAATTTCCAACAAAGAATAGAATAGTTAAATCTTCAGTAAAAAATTTCATGTAAACAAAAAAAAAAGAATTTTCAACAAAATAATTGAATTTCCTAACAAAGAGCTGAATGATAAAAAAAATGAATTATCAACCAAATAGGTGCATTTCCAAACAAAAAGATGAATTTCCTAAAAAAATAATAATATTTGGCAAAAACATGAATTTTTAACCCAAAATGTTATGAATATAATTTCAGTCAAAAAAATTAATTTTGAATGAAAAAACAAACAAATTTTCAACAAAGTATTGAAATTTTCAAACAAAGTGGTGAATTTTCAATTGTAATTATGAATCTACAATTTAAAAAAATGAAGGTTTAAGAATATATTAGGATTTTTTCTGAATTCTGGATTTAACTGAAAATGTAACTGTTCTATTTGAATATTCCATCATTTTAGTGAAAAAATTCATCTTTCTGAATATTTAACTCAATTTTTGGTTGATAAATTAACTTTTTTAGATGAAAATTCATGTATTTTGTTGAGAATTTGTATTTATTGGTAGCAATCAATCTTTTTGGTTAAAAATTCTTCTTTTTGGTTAAAAATTCAACTATTCCAGTCAAAGATTAATTCATTCATTTGGTTAAAAATTTGTTTTTCTTTAGTGGAAAATTAACTTTTTTTAACTGAAGATCCAACTATTCCACTTTTGGTTGAAAACTGATATTTTTGTTCAAAATTCAACAACTTGATTGAAAATTGATCTCTTTTAGTTTAAAATTCAACTATTTGGTTGAGAATTCATATATTTTGTTGAAAAATCATCTTTTTTGGTATTTATATTTCAACATTACAATTTTTGGTCGAAAATTCAACTATTTGGTTGGAAATTTATCTATCTTGTTGAAAATGCAATATTTTTACTAAAATGTTAGGAATTTGAAACGGTTTACATTAAATTCAATATATAGTACCGACATTAGTTTTACCCAAATATAGACTGAATTGGAAGTATAAAAAAAGTTTTGAAAATTTTTTTGAACTATTATTCAAAGTCATGTACTTTAGAGACAAATTCAAGAAATGATTAATCATGTTTTTAGTAGTATTCAATTATTTAATTAATCGATGGTGTTAATATATTTAAGAATATCTTCTTATATAATTTACCAAAGCTTTCTAAATTAAACATAATAATTGAATAAACTCGCGAAACTGTATACATATTCCGAGTCAATTGTTTTAAAAAATGTAAAATATATGTTATAGAGCTTCTAAAATTTATTTTGAAATTATGATTTTCTCACAGATAAAAAATTAAAATTTATAAAAATTTACCAAAATAAAGCGCTTGGGAATATTATTCAGATTATGACAAAAGATTGGCATTACATTTTTTAAATTTTGCAATTTGCACTACAAAAATGCTGAAAATATAAATTTTTTATTTTATTACCATTATTATTTGAAATTGTCATGGAAATATCCGAGGTGGATATAACAATTTTATTTTGGATTCCTGGTGGAAATTTTGAAATAATTTATCCAATAGCTTAAGAATGTTCGAAAAACATAACTATAAAATATAATTAAAGTTTGACAATTTTTTTGCAACCTTTTTTTAAAACAGCAAAAAAAAAGAAAACTATATCCGCAATCACGAACACGGGTTTGTCGACAACAATATTTTTGAGATAGTTTCAGGATATTAATTGAAAATGACGCCATGCTTTTTTCAATAATTGGATAGGATAAATTCCCTGCCTAGTTCAAAGATCTTTTTTGGGACGTTTATGAGCTATAATTCTTTTTTCTATTTTAGTCTCTCTTAATTTTTCTTTTTTTTTCTTTTTTTAAATTTTATACTTTTCTGGATTTATTTTTTATTCTTCAGAAATTTTTTATTGGAAACGATTTGTTCGACCGAGCGTTCTTGAAACGTTGGATGATTAAACAATGAACTCGATTTACAAGCAACGATTATATAGTGCGCACGTCAATAATTCTGTGAAAGATACAGTGCTCCAAGTAATTGATACATGCAGTTTTTTCTTGGTATTCCCTTTATTGTGCTTATAGCATCAGATGTGTGAAATTCTTTTCTTTTAATTTGACCTGCAAAACACTTTTTATATAACTTTTTATTCATTGACTCAAGTTACATGCATCGCACTGAGATTTGCCTAGTTTGGGAAAAATATGTGTTTAGGACTTTTGTTGACTCGGCACATTTTCTTTCATTCAATAAAAATCGAGTTTTTCTTCTTCCCAGTAAACTTTTATTTTTTAAATTTCATTTTTTATTTTTTTTTTACTGTTGCCGTGGCCTCAATCGGGCCCTGGCCTGGCAGTCCTAAATCTGGCTGCCCAAATTACCGGTCAGGGCTTAACCTGGACCCGAGCTGGTCAGATCGGGCCCTGATTGGGGTGTGCGTTTGCTTAAAAATGCTTAGTATCGAATAATGCACATCAACAAATTTAAAAGTTCAAACTTTATTCCATTTTTTCATATTCTCTAATTTTAACAAGATTAACCATTTACGCTAAAAAAGTTTTTTGGCATATTTTTAATTTGGAAATCGGATAGAAATTTCCAGAGGGTTTTTTCCAGTGTATTGCGCCAATGATGAAAAGGCTTATTTCATACGCCTGCAATAAACAAATTTTTAGTTCAAAATAATTAGAAAATGTTACTTTTAAACTTTCAAGGCATAAGCTGAAAACGCTGGGCTAAATCCCAGTATTTTATTTAGACCAATTGGAAATTTAAATTTTCAAATTTATTATAACTTACAAATATTGAATTTAAACTTGTTGAACTCAAAAAAGTCTTAAATATTTACAACTATTGAATGCGAAATTCGTATACATTGCCAATTTACGTTTGCTACATTCTGAATTACTGAAGAGTAAGAGTAGTTCAATTTTTAATGTTCAAATTTTGATATTCTTGAATCTTTTATGGTTCCAATCGAAATACGTCATGTCAAATTTTTACAAACTGTCTTCCGTTGCGGAATTTTCCGTAAGTCTTAACTTCTTTTTCAGCTCGTATAATTTCAATTTGAAGTGTTCTCAATTTCTAATTGTTTAACTTTGAGGTATGCATTCTGAATAAGAAAATTGTTGCATTTTTTTGATTATTTATGGTATCAGTTTTGATTCAAAAAATTTAAATTTAAACTTTCTATTTAGGGTATTCCATATTAAAATTTTTCATATTGTCACATTTCAAATACAAAATTTTCGGGACGACTTGAAGCGGCCTAAATTCTAAGTTTTTAGTGCTCATTCTTTTAATTTTCTACTTGGAGGCATCTAGAATTCATAATTATTCAAAAAGGTGGATATTGTTGGCACGAAAAAAGGGTTTCGGGAAAAAATATTTAATTATACTTTCAAAAATTACAATATTAGTATCGATATATTTTTAAAGAGAATAAGAGATTATTTTTCAGAAAAAAAACTGAAAAATACGAAAATTATACTTATAAGAAAATTTTTACTTTTGACCAACCTTTTTTAATATCTTGTTGAAAATTAAAAAAACATAATAGGACTATTTTCTCGAGATGATTAAAAATTTTTTAAATAATTATATTTACTTCTCAAATATTTTCTCTTTCAAACCATACCATCAATAATAACATTGCAATTCTTGAAAGTATAATTAAATATTTTTCCTCCTGATCTTCTTTTCATGCTCATTCAGAGGATAAGTTGCAATTCTTTAATTTTTAGTTAAGGCAGTTGTCGTGCCAAAAATGAGAACTCTGAAAAAATAGATTTCCTGTGATTTTAAGATTTAAAATAATATGACTGATGATAATATTTCAAATAAAAAACATTATTTTTAATGAAAAAATGTTGAAATTTACAAAAATTCAGGATAATTTCAGTGAGATTTGTTATTTTTTGATAAATTTACACAAATGTCCAAATAATTCATTTGCCTATTATATTTGTTTAGAAAAAATCATACAAATTATCAAGTAAGTATGAGTGTTAATGAAATGACCATGGACTATCCAATTAAAAGGACTAGCATTGAGAAAAAAAACTGATTTTTCCATCGACAAATGCCTGAATAATGCATTTGTTTATTAAATTTGTTTATAATATCAATAAGAATAATCTGAAGAGATATTTTCTTCATTGTAATATTGTTCCCATGTACATTTCTTGCAATATAATTTAAAAAAACGTAAAATTATTGAAAATGATAGAAAACACACTCTCAACAAATAATTTGACTATACATTTTTTGTTTGTTTATTCTTGCATGATGGAACATCTTTAATTAATCTGACTCTACGAAACGTAAGCGATTGCAACCATTTTTCTATTATTGACGAGCCTCGGGAACTTCGAATGGAAAAAACGGCAATTTTTCCGTCATATTTCTTTATTTATAAAAAAATTGAAAAAATAAATCAAAAATCAGGTTCGAAAACTTTGGAAAATTTTCTCAGCTTTCTTCACATGTTTTACGTTCAAATCGGTCAATATTTGTGGGCTGTAGGTTATTTTAAACCAAAAAAGTCATTTTTTTCTCAACATGCGACAGACATATTCGGAAAAACCATTTTTCCTGACTCACGGTGTGTCAAAACGTCGAAAATTGACGAAAACTGGATAGATCCAAATTCATACAAATCTAATACCTTACAATATCATAAATGACGAGAATGTAAAAATAAAAATTAGGATTTCTTAAAAAACGGTCCAAGGATTTTTTTCATTTACTGCTTAAAATACTCGGGAGGCATCCCCAAAATATATTAAGAAAAAAATAGTGAAAGTCCCTATGTCCATATTGGGTCCTCGGTCAATTTTGGGCCCTGTGCCAATTTTGGGCCCTGTGCCAATTTTGGGTCCTATGTCAAATGTGGGCTCCAAGTCAAATTTTGGGCCCACATCGATTTCGGGCCCTATGTCAAATTTGGGCTCCAGGTCAACTTAGGGTCCTATGCCAAATTTGGACTATATGTTAATTTTGGGCCCTATGTCAAATTTTGGGCTCATATAGATTTTAGGTCCTACATCTAATTTGGGCCCTATGTCAAATTTGGGTCCTGTGCCAATTTATGGTACTATGTAAAATTTGGAATATATGTCAATTTTGGGCCCTATGCCAAATTTAGGCTTTATGTCAGTTTTGGGTCCTATATAAATTTTGGACCCCATGTAAATTTTAAGCCCTACGTAAATTTTAGGCCCTATGTCATTGATTGAATTGATTGAATTGGTCCAAGCTAACCGTGAAGGTCTTGAAGATAATTAATCTTATGTGCAGAAGAATTGGAGATCTAAATTAACGAATAGAAAATGACGTGTATATTTTGGTAACGGGAGTGAGCGGCTGTCAGAGAAACAATGAAGGCGATTTATTAACGAATTGTAATACGCCAATTCCGCGATGCTGAAAACAATAGCAGTGAGAACTCGGTGAGTGAAACATTTACCGTACGCAGTCGAAGCCCTGCATACACTGACAGTGGGAAATAAGTTGACACGAAGAGGTAACATCTGTTTAGTCCCCTTAGATCAGCATTGTACCACTGTCTCTGATGACACGTTTTTTTTCAATTTGCGGTCAATCAAATGTATTCGGAGAAATCTGTCGTAAGAAAGAGGACACAGCTGTTTTGGAAATTTTTTTGATTATTTTCATGCAGAAAGCGCGCTCTAATTATTTTTGTATATTGCATTTATATTGAATAAGCATATAAATAACTGGGGATTATATTAGAACCAATTTTTCGTTCTAAGGAGATGCAATAAAAGGAACCCCTCTTGCTGAAAAGGAACCCAAAACTATGAATTTGTTCCAAAGGAGAGTCCACCTGGAACTCCAAAGGAGCCCAATTTTAATAGACTTGTTCCAAAGAATACACTTCATTCTTTGCCTACTTCGAGGTTTTATCTAGTTAATAAAACAACTTTTACGTTAAATTATACATTTAATCGAACTCTGATGGACATAATAGAATTAAGAGAACTAAAGTACAAAATATCACCGCAATTAGAACAGATATAATGACTTGGTTGGTTTGTGAACCCCCAGTTTTTTCTGTGAGAAGGTGAAAATTCTTAACTGCTCTTATAATCAAATTCTTTTTATTGTTTCGATTGCTTTACGAAGTGGAATATATATGTGGAATATTTCGATGGGTTGATCACTTAACTCTCAGATTTCAAGGTATTCAAAAAGATTTTTCCGGAATTTTTGAACTAATTCAATTATTTCGAAGGGTTCGAAAGGAATTTAAAACTCTCCAAAATTTTAAAAGTCTGATATGCATTCAAAAAAATCCAACAGATCTTAAGGGATTTCAAATGATTTCTTGCAATTTACAAAGATTTCACAAAAATTCGACGATTTCAAATTATTTGCGGGGCTTTTAAGTTGTTTTAGATTTCAAGTTTTTTTAAAAAAATTTGAAATAATTTACTAATTTTAAAGTATATATTTTAATAGACTTTAAGGGTTTTCAAATGATTTCTCAAAACTTAGAGATTTACGCAAATTGCCAAATATTACCAGGATTTCAATAGATTACTACAAATTTCAAAGCAATTGCAAAAGATTTTTTGAAAATTCCTAATATTTTCAGGGATTTAAAAAGAAGTCAAAAGATATCCAAGATTTCTAGGGACCATAGGATTGGAATGGATTTCAGAAGATGTGAAAAAATTTTGAAGTAATTAAAAACAATTCAAAATATCTTAAGGGGTATCTAAATATTAAGAAACTCTGCAGTCAATTCTTGCAATCTTTTGATGAAATTTACAGAACACAATCTGTATGATGTTCTATATGAATTCTATGATTTGTGGAGTGAATAATTAATCAGTATTTCTATTTCAACAAAAGTTATAAATTGAGACATTGACTAAATCATGCATTCATATCTTCACGCTTATGAAGAGTAGAGCGAATTTTTCAACAACAAAACAGTATCTGCGGAAAGTTGTTCAGAAGGGTACAAATATGTTTTCTACAGAAACAATTATTCAAAATAAATGATCATTAATAAGTTATGAATGTTTTTTTTCGGCCTTTGGAATTCAAACTTAGTAAAGTTGATTTGTCCTTGAATGCAGTGAAATTATTTCGCGAAGAATTCACTTGAATGATTTAAATGCAATTTAAACAATTTGTGGCCGGCTTAGTTGCTTTTTCTAGAAATTAAATTCATTTATCTTAACTTTACTCTGAATATAACAGAATTGGCTAAAATTCATTTGATTTAATTTAAAATCAATCGAACTGAATTCTCTTGAATAAAGTTAAATGCAAAGTTCATGGAAAAATTTAAAGTCTGTCATTTTGGAATTCGGAAAACTTAAGCCTCGTTTTAATGCTTCGTTCTTGACCTCGAGGATGGATATAGAAACTCGATCAATCGAATTTGGACATCGACGCCTCCATTCCATACTGCTCCATGTCGCGTTCAGGCAGTGTACAGCGTCACTTCGCGTACGGTCGATATATAGCTCTCCGTGACCAAACGCGACGTGGCGCTGTACACCGCCTAAACGCGACGTGCGGAGCGGTATGGAATGGAGGCGCCGACATAGAAATTCGACTGTCGGTAACCAGCTGCGTTCAGAAAAGGTTTTCTACCATTTTCTTCTCCCTTGGCCAAAAGTTCCAGAAAATGCGTGCAATTCTAATAAAAATCCTGGAGATTCAGGGATCGAGAGTTGGGGTATTTCAGATAATTGAGAAGATTGGACTTGAGTAGAAAAGAAGTGACTTAGATACGTAAGAACCTGAAAGCTATGGATGGGCCGAAATAAATAGTAAAATATGGTCAGCTGAAATATGACACATTCAAGATAATTTTTCATTTTCTCATCAGCTGATTTCATTAATGCGTCCCCGCAACTTCCAGAAGGCGTGGCGGCAATTCCTCGAAATAAAAAGCCGAGAAAATGAAATATTCATGCCTGGAAGAGTCGAAAATTGGATAGTTATCACTCCCTTTTTATCGTGAACGCGATCCCGTGACTTTTGGGATGCTCCAGGTGAGACCGGAAGTTGGACGTAATGGATTTGGTCGGGGTCACCGGGTAGGTGGTATATAAACCCACGGTCTGTTTCGCAGGCATAACCACGGAAAGGTATATACATGTTTCGGAGGGATGCGCTTTCTTCGTGTTCTGAGTTTCTGTTGGTTCCTGACTGTTCTCAAATCTTGAGACCGGCGGAGCGTTGCTAGTAGTGCAAAGGTGAGACTGACTGGGGTCTTCACTTCCGCTTACCAACTGAACCGCGTTGGTCATTCGATTTAAAAGTTTAATCAGGGGCCTATAAAATTACAGTTCCTGTGGGTCTCTCGCAAGCAACCGAGGTCTGATACCAGCCAGTTTCTGCTCTCTACCTACACTAGCTAATAACGTGCCAGGGTGTGTTCGATATGTGATTATTTGAATAAAATACGTCTCGACATGTGTGTACACTCCACACTCTAGACTCTACATGCACGTCACTTTCCTCTCGACTCCGCTCTTAGAAACGTTCTCGAGAATTTATTGCACCGAAGTTTATGGCTTTTGCGTGGAAACCGAGTTTCGTTTTCTACAAAACTCACCAGCTCTTTTGTATGTCAAAAGGGGAACAAGTTTGTTTTTTAAGACCACTCCTTTACAAGAAAAAAAATTGTTTTTGAAAAATTAAGAGAATATGTGTAGAAGAGGCTGATTGAGAGAAAATCCGGAAGAAATTACGAATTTATATTATATTATTATTGTTAACAAGTTTGTTTGCCTCGCTTTCGTTTTAATTATGTGACTTTTACATTAATATATGCATTTGCTTTAATAGAAACTGATTTTTATTTTGAATTTATTAGAATTTACTATAATGGGACAAAAGAATAAAAATAAGTTTTTTTTAAAATTAAGACAGTTAAATTTCACTGGTAATCAGTGACATAATTTGGGCCACTTTAGTACTAAAATAAGTGAAAATTCTGTAAAATTCCTCTATTTTTTCATTAATTTCACAGTAGAAAAAGTGTTTTGAATTTTTAGTACGTATCACCGAAATATTAGTCATTCCTTTTACTGGAAACCCAGTATTAAACTAACTTCAAATTAAGTTGAATACATTTAATTTCACTACATAGTACATGGAATTTCCCGTACATTTTGATTTATTTAAGTTGATTTTATTTCGCATGAAGTCATTTCATACATTAGAATTCAATTTTGTTGAATAAAATTAAATTCAAGTGAATTCCCTTAAATTTTTGTTCAACTTACCGAAATTCTGTAGAATTTACGGGAATTCTGTTTAACAGAGAATTCGCATGTTATCGTTTTAATTAAAAGTTTATGATATAAAATTTTTATGAAATCGCTTATTAATTAATTTTAGGTACGTATAACCTAATTATATATTATTTGAAAATTCCGATTGGGAATACTACATTTAAATGAATGTCCATTATGGTGACGTTATTTATGATTATAATGCTGAGATAATTGATTATATTTTTGAATTTAGTGACTTTCATCCATAATATTTCATGTTAATATGGCTCTAATTGCTTATTTTCTGATCTCATGAGTAGTCATTTGCACTTAAGCTTCCCAAAGATATGGAAAATTAGTAAAGATTTCATGGCAAAAGTTTTTATTTTTTTATTTAAAAACAATATAGATTTATTTCTTAAAAAAATAAATTCAGTTTGATGCCCTCTACAAGATGCAATAATTATTTTCAGTATTCATGACACATGCAAATTCTCTATTTACATAAATTCTGTTGAATATGAATGAAATCCCGTTCAACTTACTGCAATTCTGTTGCATTTATTGAAATTTTGTTGAACTTACTGAAATTCTTTTAATATTATTAGAATTGAATTTTGTCGATTTAATTCAAGAAAATGTTCTTGACTTGAGTTGAATGTTGTTGAATTTAGTGAAATTATTTTTAATACACTGAAATCATTTTGAATGTACTAACATTCTATTGAATCTATACAGAAATTCTTTTGAATTCACTGAAAATCTCTTCATTACATTATTTGAATTACGTTTAAATTTTTTTAATTTAATTGAATTCACCTAAAATTTGTTGGATTCATTTGGAATCTTCTTCATTCTCTTGCATTCTAGTCAATTCAAATAAATTCTCTTGTCTCTAATTCCGTTTTATTAAATAAACAAATTCTGTTTATTTCACGTAAATTATTTTCAAAATTAATTTCCTTGCATGCATATGAATTTCGATAAAACTGGGTTATATTCCGTTTAATTTTCTTGAATTACTTTGAATCCATCCGTATTCTCCTAACAGCCATGAAGTAATTTGAATCATTGGAATTATATTAAATTTTCTTAAAATCTCTGTGATGCTTTTCAATTCACTTTTATTTTCTTGAATTCCATACAATTGGCTTTAATTCTCCTGAATTCTCTTTAAATTTCGTACATTTGAATTGAACTCTCTAGAAAATTACATTGAATTCTAAACAATTGAGTGCAATGTTTTTTAATTCCCTTGCATTTAATAGCTTCTCTAATTTAAATCAGCAACTTAACTTTAAATTAAAGTTAAATTTAGTTGAATTTACTTAATTGATTTCAATTTAGTTGGATTTTGGTCGACATTTCGTTTAATGAGAAATACTTTACTTTAATTCAGTTAGTCAGAAAAAATCAGTAAAATTTTCTGGTGCGTACTTCAAATTATTTGTATTGTTTTCAGTTTCGTTGACTTCGATTAAATGAAGATAAATACACATGAATTTGCTAAAATTAACTTGAAATTATTTCAATTCACCTGAATTTATATGAATTAAGTTTAGGTACCTGGAATTCATTCACCTCACATTGAAATCGGTTAATGTTGAACTCTCGAGAATTGAAGAGCACTAATCATGACCTCTTTTTTATTTCAGAAGGGGAACAAGTTTTTTTTGTGGTTGATTCTGAACTACTCTGTTCGGATAATTACATTTTCGAAATAGGAAAAGGTTTCATAAAAAATCATGCATTTCTAAAATTGCTAATACTTTAAAACGTCCTTAGTGCATTATTTAAATAAAAATATATTTCTTTAGACAAAATGAGGTGAAAATTGGTTGGCATCAATCAAAAGAACTCTCAAAAATATTAATAAGAAAACCCTGTAGTTTCGAACGAATTTTGCATTTAGTGTCTCTATTTGAATAACTCATTTAATATCGAAATACAACAATATAAAACAAATATAAAAAATAACTTAGGAAAGAAGGACAAAAAAACAGCAACCAAAACCAATACATAGTACTTGGAAATAAAGACGATTGACGTTTAGAGAAAAAGTTACTGGATTTAACTCTCTATTGATTGAATTGCCTATAAAAAATTCCTTTTTATGACGAAAAAACAAATAATAAATGTATCCAATTAGCTGATTTCAGTTTTTTGCTATTCAAATAAAATTCCTTAATATTTCATACCGGTCCTCTAATTATATCTATCTCATTTTTCCAATTTCTACTAATTTTGTTGAAATCCATAATTAAAGAAAAACGGTCAAAAACAATAAAAAATTAAAATTAAAAAATGTATACAGATTAACTTCCAAGGACATAAATCCAAACAATAGATTGAAATATTTTTCTACAATCATGACATTAATTGAGCAATATATTTCAAACAATTTTTTGTTTAACACAACAAATACATTTTTTTTTAAAATTACAGTCTCAAATCAAGAAAGTTTTATTTAAATTCATATCGGAAAATTATAAACTGAAAGTTAAAAACATTAGAAAAGTAGTCCACTTTTTTCAATTCTTAAAATTTGTCAGAAAGACAAGAAAATTAACCTCATATTGAAAACTTTTTTATCTCATTTCTAAAAAAACCGACAGAAAGAAACGCTCATTGAGTTTCAAACATGAAACCTCTTAGATATTGCGAGAATTTGGAAATAGTCCTTTCCCACTTATTTTTTAAGAAGCTAGCATGAAAGATTTAATTATTATACTTCTTTCCTGAAATATTCTAATTCTATGGTCACTAAAGTAATAATTACAACACAAAATTGTCCCCGCACAGGACGTTTATAAACCTTGAGGTAATCTTTTTTTTCTCCGGAAACGAAAGCGTGGGAATCAATCATAATGAGGATTTGCCTTCACACTCTCAAAATTAGCGCCATATACTTAACAAAAGAATGAAGACTTAAATCTCTGCCTCTTGGAAAAATGGATTTATAAATGAAGGCAAAATTTAATGTTACTAGTGCGGAATGGCCTTCTTTGATGCAATGCAACTAGTGGTCGCGCATCGATATTATTGTCATCGTTTCATTAGCCATGACCTACTGACGCGTCGCTAATCCCAAGTCATTATTTCTGGTTTAATTTTACGGCAATGCTGTCATTCCATTCCTGGAAAAAATCAAGAGGAATGCTTGTGGTCTGCTCTCTTTGACTAACCTTAATTCCCTGATTTCCCATAGCGGTCAATAGTTTATCGTCGTCGGGACAATTCAGAATTTCTTTCATCTTGTCTCACTTTGAAATGTGGTCATTTTCCTGTGAACATAATAGTTTACAATAATTTGATGTTAATTCTTTTTTGTTTACTAGTCTGAAACCAATATATTTTTTAAATATTGATTTTTATTTCTATGTTGTGAAAAAAATACTCTCTAGCTTCGCTGGGATCCGAATCCAGGCCTTTCCGATTGCCGGTCTGATGCTCTTACCCATGAAGCTACTCTCGTCCCTCCGTAGCAACGGAGTGGGTAAGAGCATCAGACCGGCAATCTAAAAGGCCTGGATTCGGATCCCAGCGAAGCTAGAGAGTATTTTTTTCACAACTTAGAAATAAAAATCAATTTAAAAAATTTGATTTTAGACCAGTAGACAAAAAAGAATTAAAATACAATTATTGACGACATTTATCTGGTCAAGACCATAACATCAAAAATATATTATAGTTCAAAGTCGAGTGAAACAACTATAGACACAAAATGTTCCCTCCTCTCTCTGAAATCAAGTTAAATTAACTACTTAAATTCAAATATGCATATTTGAATTTCAGTGAAATCCTATGAATTTCAATACTATCATTGGAATCCTTTGAATTTTATGATATTGTATTGAAGTCAGCAGTGTTTTTTAATTTTGTGAAATCTCACAAATATCTTCTGAATTTCACTGAAATCCTTTGAAATAATGTGAATTTCTTTAAAATCTTGTGAATTTATTTGAAAATCGCTAAATTACATTCAAATCCGTTAAATTTTACTCCATTCCACTGTATTTCACAGCAGCGAATTGAATTCCTTTGACTTCTATTTATAATCCATTAACTCTAATGAGTTCCACAGGATCGCAATAAATTCCACGAAACTTCTTTTTAAATTTACTATATTTCTTCGGTATCCAACAAATTCTAGAAGATTCCGTTGAATTATATTCATTTATATGGGATTCTATTGAAATCAACTGGATTTTTTAATTTTATGAAACCCCATGAAATTCCTTGAAATTTCATTGATTTCCTTTGAAATCCTGTGAATTTCTTTGAAATCTTGTGAACTTGTTTGAAATTCCCTAAATTGCATTAAAATCCGTCCTAATTCCACTGTATTTCACCGCAGCCAATTGAATTCCCTTTATTTCTATTTATATCCCTTTAATTCCACTAAATTCTACGGGATTGTATTAAGTTTCACGAAATTTCGTTTAATTTTTATATATTTCGTTGTAATCAATGAAATTCTGAAATATTCTATTAAATTCTATGCAACCCGTGCAGAAATTTCGCCGTGGCCCCGACCGGGCCCAGACTCGTTCATATCGGGCCCTGATGTGGAAGTCGAGTCAGGGCCAGACTCATCATGAAACACGTAGCCACCTCGGAGCCATGTGTAGGGGCCCGATCAAACGCCCGATCTGTCCCCGGTCTGGCCCCTATTATTTACCCGAGTCTAGCCACATTATTTACTTTTCTAGTAGGAATTAAAATGCTTCAAAATAATTATAACAGAATATTAAATGAAAGGCCAAATTAATAGGATTGAGCTTTATTTTAACAACACCTTAAAAATAATTCAAAATGGTTATTTGGACCTCTGCTTCCGATTACCGTCCCAGTCTTTTGCATTCCAGAAGACGTTGCTCATGTAGGACAGCACTTCCTCTTCGGTTGCATTGAATTTGTCAAAATTACATTTCTTCATTTCAATCCACAAATATTATCCCTTACCCCGTCACTGGAGCGATAACGTGCATAACTTTAAACGTAGAATCCAAAATATAACCTCAAAATTGCAACTACTTGTTTTACAAAAAAACGCTACCCAGCGAAAAAATATCAAATAATAATTTTTTTGACTAAAATGAGGAAATCGAATGTTTAGGTTAGAACTTGGATCCAGTACAATATAATTAAATATATCACAAAATGTAATAATACCATAACAAATGTAATACCATAAAAGACTTACCTTCGTTGCTTTCGTTTTCATCGCGTAAATACGGAATTTTGCTGATGGCACGATGTTTGCGAACACGCGGTGTGCTCCTTAATTTTGGCATTTATTATTAATGTGTTAAGAATATATTATACGGCCGAACACTCCCAGAACATTTGCAACACAACACCACGAAGGAAAACAAAAATTAAGGTTATGTTCGTGATTATATTACGTCTAGCGCATATGGCTTAAGATGGCACTGCGAAGAGGCTATATGACGTCACAGTACATAGCCCGGTCTGGTACGAGTCAGGGCCACAGAATTCTTCCTATCAGGACCAGATAGTACACATCGGGTCAGGCCCTAGTCGGTAATCGGTAACATATATGGCGATTTCTGCACGGGAATTATTTTGAGAATTCGCTTTAAATTAACTAAATTGCATTTAAATCCGTTGAATTTTGCCGAATTCCACTGTATTTCACCGCAGCGAATTGAATTCCTTTAATGTCTATTTATATCCCTTTAATTCCACTAATCTCGACAGGATCGTATTAAATTTCACGAAATTTCGTTTAATTTTTAAATATTTCGTTGCAATCAATGAAATTCGCTTGAAATTCACTAAATGGCATTTAAATCCCTTGAATTCTACTTAATTGCATTTTATTTCACCGCAGTGAATTGAATTCTCTTAAATTTTATTTACAACCTTTTAATTCTACTGAATTCCACAGGATCTCATTAAATTTCACGAAATTTCGTTTAATTCTAACGTTTCTTCAAAATACATGACATTCTAGGAGATCTCATTAAATTCTAATCAACTATATGGGATTCTATTTAAATCCACTGGATTTTTGTAAGGCTCTGGAATTCTTCTAAATTTTTTTGAATTCATTCAACCTCTGTGATTTCCTTTGGATTCTCTGGAATCTCATTGAAAGACATTTAACTAATTTGAAGTCTACTAAATTCAATGGAAATTCGTTCAATTCTACTTAATTTTATTCCATTCCATTGCATTGAGTTGAATTCCATTGAACTCAACTGAATTCCATGAGATGCTATGAATTCCATTGAATATCATAGAATTTTAAGAGACTTTTTTGCAATTTATTGGCTTTTCTGAAGAATATGGGATTCCGCTAGATCATTTTGAATTCTCTTAAATTTTTATGATTTTGTCCGAATTTCTGGGGGTTACATTGAATTACATTTTATTTAAATGGATTTCACCTTCTTTCATTCAAATCCATGAAATTTAATTGAAATACATGATATTCAACTGCATCAAATTGCATTTTCTCGAATTATTTTCTTTCCATTCAATTCTATCGAATTTTACGAAATTTTGGTAAATTCTGCCATATTTTATTAGAAGTTATTGATTTGCTTTGAATTTGACTCGATTTTATTGACATCCGCTAGATTTTCTTAACTCTACGAAATTCCATCAATTCTTTTGTTTACCTTTGAATTCTACTGACTTGCCTTGTATTCAACTGTATGTAGTGAATTGAATTTTCTAGAATTTATTTATTTACCTTGATTCTACTAAATTCGAAGTAATCCAATTATTCCAGTAATTATAAAATATGTTAAAAAAGAAATATTACTCTCAGAATTAATGAACTGTATCACTTATCCTGAAACATAATAATTTTTCACGATTTACGGGAAAGGGAATCGTTTAAACAAATAATAATTGTTTAAACAATTCGAAATAGGTTGAAAATACTTTGAAATATGTCACTTATCGAATAAAAACATATCATGTTGAAAAATTCCAAATAATACCGTCGTTAGCATGAATTTGACATAAAATTGCTATTTTGCATTTTAAGGGCATTTTTCAGGCACAATACAGAGGTACTTCAGGGTCAAATTAAAAACTATGGCATGGAAATAATTCCCTAAACATTTCTTAAGAGGTGAATAAACTTTAATTTACAAAAAATTATAAAAAAGTACTTTTTTCAATTTCTTCGAAAACCCCGCTTTTCCGATTTAAGACCCCATGTTAATTTCAAAAGCCCGGTCGCACGGGTTAATGTTGACAGATTAAAAAAAAAGGAATTTATTTTTCCGAAAAACGAACAAATTGGGAAATCGAAAGTCGAATTTTGGCAGGTATGCATTTTGAACACCCTCCTATAGGGAGATTTTGCCTTCAATGCGTGTTAATGCGAGAGTTCGAATACACTCAACTCCCGATTCTGTGCCGACCGATATCCGGCCGGCTTGATGCTTTACTGCTTCTTCCCCCCTCCCCTGAACGTCCCTTTGACGTTTACATTGCGTCTCTCCGGGCATATACTCTTTCAAGGCCAGAGACTGCATATGTGGCCCTGAGTGTTGACATATGAAAAAACGCACACTGTTAAAAATAATATTAAATTTAATATACCCATGTGTATTAAAATTAATATATCAATCATATGAAATCGCCATTAAGAGCGTGTATATTAAATTTCATATACATTCATTTTAATCACTTACAAGAAAAATCAGATAATTCCATTTTACACAAACTCAAAATAAGTTCAACATGAATTTCCCACTCTAAATAATAAAGCATAATACCTTCTTCCAGTTAATCAAAAATGTGACTGGATTTTAAGTCGAAAAGATCAATTAAGCAAACAAATAACAGAACTAACCTACAATCAACTGTACTAGCATCAAATTTTTACTACTTAGACTGGATTTTGGAAAAAGTTCCACCCGTACGTCGCACTTTCATTATAAATAACAATTCAGTCGACGAATTCTAGATTATTAATTTAATTGGGAATATTTGATAAGATTTAAAGAAATGGAAGCACTTTGAGTTTTCATGCACACTGCTATACCGACCTGTAAATTAAATTTAATACACATGTATATTAAATTCACTACACCCATGTATGTTACATTTCAGTAGCGGTAGTGCATATTTGCTTCACACACATGTATATTAAATCTCATACAGATTTTTCTAACAGTGCATACGATTCTGGGCTGCCCAGAACCGAGGCCGGCCCAGAATCGGGAGTTGAGTGTATCTTTCAATGATACAGGATGCAATTGAATGCAAAACAGAATTTGTCTCAATGCGATTGCAAAGTATTGAATCAAATTCACGAGATGATGTTGTTGAAACTGCTTTGCAAGAACTTTTCATTCAAAGTGCAATACTTTTGAATAGGTTTCAATCCGTCCTTTTGGGTAGAGAAACCTCTCACTGATGTAGAAACTGGTCATTACAACGCATCGCGTCGATATAGTAGCCTACAAAAAAATAACCAAACTATATTCCACTCATAAGGCATATATACCCAACTCTAAATTGTCACACCATCAACTCCTAATTGGTCCATGATCCATTACCGAAGAAGAATCGGAAGCAGCATGAAGAAGATAGGTTGAGTGTTGAGAAAATGAGAAAGAAAGGAGATAGAGAAGCGTGAAGAGACCCGGAATGGTCTGTGCCACGAGGCCGATTGATCTGTCAACCCCGTTAGGGAAAAAGAGTTGATCGACATGAATGAACCATTCAAGGCCACTTAATGGAATTCCCACGATTGTCCTTAAGGCATAATGCGACCGTTGTAGGTATAATAGTACAAACATCTGTCTCGCGGACGTCCGTGTATTCACATCCATTCGGAAACACTCACAGACACAGAGACACGTGCCAACCGACACACGTGAGTGGCCGTAAACAAACCTATGGGAGGCCACATGTGTGGGTGCGTGATACGAGGAGACACGTATGTACCTGTGGAGACGCGAGTGTTCCATATAATGGCCATTGTTTCATTCTGCTCGCGAGAGATGCTGATGGGGGCAAAAAACGTTCCGGCATTTTCATTCAATAAAGCCAAAGCAATTCTGATTCGCGGGCGCCACCGCGCCGCTTCATTTTCTTTCAATAGACCGTCATCTCCTCATGCTGAGAATACCTTCTCATTGGAATTGGATTTGTGATAAACAATTGTTTTTTCTTTTACGCTGAGTTTACATCTACGTTATTAGTAGGTCTATGATCAGCGAAATATATATGAGCATACATTCAATATTAACGTAGGTATGAGCTCGACGTGACACCTAATTAGGTAAAGTATTGCCTTCCGGCAAAATATGCCGAATTCTATTTTCTCTTCCGACATATTTGATCTTTAGTTTCATTTTTTTGTGGATTCTAAGGAATTCCAAAGAATTCAAGGTTGTTCTCTGCAAAGGTTGTAGCGAAAGAGAGAGATTCTTTGTATTATTGCTGATAAAAAACCGTTTTTCTTTACTTTTAATTGTGATATTATATTGTTTAAAGTTTGATTTTTGATTAAACCTGCATTTAATGATACTATCCAGTCCCAGCAACCCCGACACATCTAATCTTTCGGGTACCCACCCTACCCATCCTTATTTTGCTTCGGTACTTTTCCACCTGGAAAAGGGTTTGGGATTTGACTCTAGGAGAAATCTGTCAATCCCTTGTTGCCCTCCTACATATAATCCCGCAATTTCTTTTGACGAAATGAAGCTATGCAGAAAAAACTGAGGTTTGGTAATGTTGCGGGTCAAGAGAAAGGTCTTCATCCTCAGAACTGAGACTCCAATAGAATTAACAGATTAACAGATGAATAGATTAATAGGATTAACAGGTGGGATCAGATAGATTCAGATTAAACTCATTAGTTTTAAAGGATGGAATGGTGAGTTTGAATTGTTTTCGGATACACTTAGATTAAAGTTGTTGCATGTTCACGTACTGATTGAGAAAAACTGAAAAATAAGTCCAGATGAGTTTTGGATTCATGCAAATTCAAATCACGCATTAAAAAGAACTGAAAGCTGGTTTCGAACTCATTCGTATTAGGGGGCGCGGATTAAAAATAATTCAAAAGTGGGTTCGCATTTGTTACATATTGATTGAAATGGAACTTGCTGATTTAGTTAGGAATTAAGAGTCGGTCGGGAGTCTTGCATTCAAGTGAATTGAATGTCGTATTGAGAAGGATTTTTCTCAGATTGGTTTCATATTCAGTCAGATTCATTTTGATTGAACTTTAAGAGGACAGACAGATTAAGAAGAATTAAAGAGTCTGTCCGTATGAGCCTCGGATTCAATCAGCATGCGTTTAAAGTTGACTCACGAATTGGAAGAGATTGAAAAATTGCTTCGGAGTGGTTCGGATTGGTTCGAATTACACTCAACTCTGGATTTAAGTACGGTTTCGGGCATAGCTCGCAGTGGCTCCAGGCATGAATCCGGACAATCCAAACGTAAACAGTCAGGGCCGCCAGAACCATTTCTGCTGGATTCGGACGCATGCTAACAGCTGACGTAACTAACGCGCTGCGGGTACTGCCCTCATGCTGTTTGTCGCACGTCTCTGAGCAACGTCTCTCTCGGTCCCGCAGATCCCATCATCCGAAACTGCCGAGAACATCAATTTTCGGAGCGTAGTAAATTCAAACTTCTTAAATCCAAGTTTCAGTGTAGTTTAGCGTGAAATTGAAGCGCTTCGCGGGACGGAAGGAAATTCAACATATTATCTTAACGAATGATCTTTACCAAGATTTCATTCTCTGATACTGATATTAATCTTAGAATCTTTGTTTCAGGATGCTCGATAATTATGACCGGGGAGAAGTAACGCCACCACCAGTCAGCAGTTATGGAGGTTCACCGGGTCTTCTGGCACTTCACTCCTCTCTCTACGCGACGTCAACTTCGAGAGCGTTTGACATCGATTCTAACATCGATGGTAACGAGAGCTCGATGCCGATCGACACTCAGATTATACCAGTAAGTGCATAAGTCGAATTGCAACAGAGAAGAAGTACGACCAAGAATGCCCCCGCTCGATTCGCATGAGATATAAGTGATCCCGGATAATTCGATTTCAGGATCAGTCTTTCCACGTAACATCTACGCGTGTCTCCTCAGCTTATTCCTTTCTCTCCTTCTGTAACCTTTATCCTCTTTAACATTCTTCAAAACTTTTCTTTCTTGCAATTTCACCATTTTTTTTAAATTTCACTCCTGAAAGCAAAGAATTTAAAGCCTACCTAAAACCCTTAAGTTCCTTTACTTTGAACTAAGATTATGAAGACTCAAGGGGCCGCCCATAAACTAAACTACCAATTTTGGTCTTTTTTTGGCCCCCCCCCCCCAGGCAACTCAGCCGTTAGCAAAACACGGATTTCAGAAAGATAAATTTTCAACCAAGAAAGAAGATTGTTCTGCCGTAAACGATTAATTTGCAATCCAAACGGATGAATTTTCAACAAAACAGTTGAATTTTCCAGGAAAAGATACCTAGAAAAAGGAAACACATATGCATTTTCAATCAAATAGTTGAATTTTCTACCAGAGCTGAATGTTTGAAAAAATTAATTTTTAACAAAGTAGGTCAAGCTTCAACCAAACAGTGGAATTTTCAATAACAAATGATGAATTTTGAACAAAATAGTTAAATTTTTAAACAAAAAGATGAATTTTTTACCAAAAAATTGATGTTCAACTAAGAAATACAAATTTGAAAAAAAAGGTTGAATTATGAAGCTAAAGGACGAAATATCTACAAAACTGTTGAGTTTCATAAAAAAGTTAATTTACAAGCAAATAGTTGGATTTTCTACTAAAAAAAAAGAATTCTCAACGAAACATGTAATAGTTAATATGCCAAACAAAAAAGATTTTAATTTTAAATCAAAAATAGTTGCATTGGACCAATTGGACGAATTTTCAATACAATTTTTGAATTCTCAACCAAAACAGGTTAATTTTCCACAACAAAAGACATGAATTTTAAATCATATAGTTAAGTTTTCAACCAAATAGTATAATTTTTTACAACAAAAATGTTCAACCAAAAATTGAATAGTTGAATAATACCAACCGTAGTTTTCTACCAACTTTTCTACCAAAAAGACGAGTTTCAGTCCACAAACGAATTTTCTATCTCAAAAAACGAATTTTCAATAAACCAGTTGACTTCTCGATCAATAAAAATTAATTTTCCACCAAACCGTTGCATTTTTAGACAAGCAGAATGATTTCTTAACCAAGAATATTAATTTTTTACGAAAAAAAAAGAATTTTCAATAAAATATTTGAATTTTTAACCAAATAGTAGTACTCACCAACCTTAGTTTCCTACCAATTTTTCTACCAAAAAATATAAGTTTTCAATTTAAAGGGATGAATTTTGAACTAAAAAATATAAATTTACAACGAAATAGTTGATTTTTCAAGTCGAGAAGATATTTTTTTTAAAAAGATGGAATATTTAATTCATAGAAATTTAACAACAAAATACATGAATTTTCATACAGATAGCTGAATTTTCAACCTACAACGATGTATATTCAATCAAATAGTTGAATTTTCAAATTAAGAAGGTAAATTTTGAACCAAAGATGAAATGGTTAATTTACAGAATTTTGAACCAAAAATGGAATAATTAAATATTTATCAACCGTAGTTTTTGACGCGGGGGGGGGGGGGGGCGCCCCCTCAAACTTGCAACGTAGTTTATGGACGGCCCCTGAAGGGACAGAATCTCTCGGTGACGAAATATGTTTTTTTTTTTTTTTAGAGGAAGTTAGGGGACATGTACATTGTAGTAAAATAGCGAAACATCAAACGGGGTGATTACGGACATGTGGGGTGAATTCGGACATTCCTAAATTGATGATTCAAATTACTCAATGTGTTTTTAACCAGAATCTAGAACCAGTCAAGGCTTAAACTGAATGTAGATTCTGGTTAAAACCACCTCAAGTAATTCAAACTAACAATTTTAGGAGTGTCCAAATTTACCCCGCATGTCCGAAATTACCCCGTTTGACAGTACTGTTAAATAAGATTCTTTTTTTTTTGCGTACCAGATTCCGGGGATGCTTAGC
Organism: Andricus quercusramuli; assembly: GCA_932178445.1. Classification (NCBI taxonomy): domain Eukaryota; kingdom Metazoa; phylum Arthropoda; class Insecta; order Hymenoptera; family Cynipidae; genus Andricus; species Andricus quercusramuli. The sequence continues at coordinate 57,884 of CAKNXH010064216.1, forward strand.
GGTCCAGGCCAGCAACGATTGGACGATATGTCCTGGTTAACGTCCGGGACGTCCTTGGACTACCAGCAAGGTATTTCGGCTATCCCGAGTGGCGTCAAAATGTGCCATCCTGGCAGTTCCGCCCAAAGGAGTTTAAAAGAGCAGCGCATACGGCGACCGATGAACGCTTTCATGGTGTGGGCAAAGGTCGAGCGCAAGAAATTGGCCGATGAGAATCCCGATCTTCACAATGCCGATCTCAGCAAAATGCTCGGTAAGCTCTTAACCAGTTAACCATGATACTTACCCATTTAACATAAATACGGCTTAGTCTTGATGAAATTTTACTTCAATTTTCTATACGTGCTGGCGATTTTTAGATTATAAAAGGAATTTTGTCTATAAGATTTTATTTTTATTTTTATTAACCATGCACTGGTCTAACAAGGGGAGACCGCTAATTGTAAATTTTAGTTTCTGTTCATCATTTTTTAAGTGAAAGCTCATCATCTGAGTATTAATCTGCCAAAGAAGTAATATGCGCTTTTTCTCTGTTTTCGAGAAAATCGACATTAAAACATTCGCCATATAGAATTGGCGAGAAACAATTTTCATTGGTCAGTAGCTCAAGCGAACGCTTCTGCTTCATAGCCGGAAGATTGCGTGTTCGACTCTCGCTGCCTACAATTTTGTTTTCATTTTTTATACAATAAAATGTTTATAAATATAATTTTCCTCGAAAATCTTACAAATTTTTGCTAGTAATAATTTTTCAGAGGCTTTTTTTCACGGAACAAATGACTTATTTTAACTTTATTAAAGTATGAACGAGATTTCTTCACCGAAAAATTGTATTTTTAATCAGAATTTCCAAGTCGCATGAATTTTTCAAAAAGTTACTTTACTCTCAAAATTCTTAATATTACAGACTTTATATCTTAAAAAGCCAAACATTTTTCAACGAAAACGTTCATTTTCAACGAAGAAAAGTGATTTATCAACCACATAGTTAAATTTTCAACAAAATAAAAAAATTAATGTTAGACCAAACATTTGCGTTTACAATAGAACAAAAATTAAACAACAAAAATGAAACTTCAACCAAAAACAGTTACACTTCTGATTTCAGATATATTTGTTACATATGTAGCATTTAAAAAGATGAATAACATTGATAACAAACTTCAAATTTTTAAAGATCATTGAAGGAAATTATAATTATAAACATCTTAACGAATAAAGAATAAAAAATAGATGAATAAAAAAGTGCAGCCAGTGAGAATCGAACGCGCAACCTTCCGGTCATGCAGCAGAATTGCTTTTCGCCGAACTCTATATGGCGTGTGGCGAATATTTCAAATTCAATTTTCTCAAACACGGTGTAAAAGCGTCTATTACTGTTTTAGCAAATTAAAAAAAAATACTCAGGTAAATGAGCTTTCATTAAAAAAATTATGAACCGAAATTAAAATTTAGAATTGGTGGTCTCCCCTTGTCAGGTGAATTAAAAGTGCAGATCCACAAGGAATAAGAAAGTTAGAATGAAAATTACGAACGTGTTGCTCGTTATTAATTGAATTGCTCCCGCGTGAATAGCGACCCTGTAAGGCGAAAGAAACTTTTCCGCCGTAATCACCTTTAGCTTCCGCGACACCACTTTTTTTTAGATGACACTAGGGAAGTGAGAATAGTTTCATCTTTAAGATTCCATAACATAAAAACATTTTTAATTATACACCGAATCAAGTTCTTAGTACAATTAAAAAAATTTGTAGAGAATCCAGTGTTGTTAAGATACGGGTTATTTAAAGAGATACTAGCTTTTTATTTCTATTTGAAATTTCAGAAATGTGTGTGGAATGCTTCAGCAGATACAAAAGTGTATACAACTTTATAACCTTATGCATTTTAAAACTGGAATTCTTTTGCGAAATTAAAATTGTGGTTTTGAAATTTTGAATACTTTTTTTATGGAAATTATCCTAATTTTTATGATATTGAAAAATTGTCTGTAAAGTTTCATTTAGAATCCTTTAAACCTGTTTCTGAATTTTCTTGAATTCTTTTCGAATATGTTTTGAAACGTTTTGAAAGGATTTCAAAGGATTTCAAAATTTTCAGAGTATTTATTGAAGTTCCCAGGAATTTCCAAGAGCTTGAAAAAGTTTGAAAGGAATTTAAAAGATCTTAAATGATATAAAATATTTTAGGGAATTTTAAAAGATTTTAAGCAATTTTGAATAGATTTCAGTAATCTGAAGGGATTCCAAAGGAGCTTAGGGTATTTTTTAAAACATCAAAGGAATTTTCAAGACCTTTTAAAAGTTTCAAAGGATTTAAAGGGGTTCTAACAAAATTTAATGGGATTTTCAAGAATTTACTAGAATTTCAGAAAATATGGGACGATTTTATAGAATATTAAAGCTCTTAGGTCATTTAAAAAGATTCCGAAGAATTTTATACAATTTCTGAGGATTTCAATTACTTTAACGGATTTTAAACGATCTTAAGGTACATTTGATAAATTTTCCAGGATTTCAGAAAATATCAGATTTCACGGGGTTTAATAATATTTTAATGGATTTCTAAGAATTTATTCAGAATAATTAAGGAATTTCGTAGGGTTTCAAAGATTTTTATGTATTTCAAAGTATTTCCAAAAGTTTAAAAAGAATGTTGAAGATTTTAGGATTTTTTAAGAAGATTCCAATGAATTTGCAATTGATTCCATTTGAAGGGATTTCAAAAGATATTAAAGATTTTAGGGTATTTTACATAATTCCAAGTAATTTTCAAGAGCTTCAAGAAATTTCATGGAATTTTAAAAGATATTGAATGATTTTTAATATTTGAGAATATCCTGAAGGATTCCAAGGAATTTTTAATTTATTTCAGTAACTGAATGGAATTTCAAAGGATGATTTGAAATATTTAGGACATTTCAAAAGATTCCAAGGCATTTTCAAGAGCTTTAGAAAAATTTCAAGAGATTTCAAAGGATTTCAAATTATTTGGAAAATTTAAGGGAATTTAAAAAGAGTCCAAGGAATTCTTAATTTATTTGAGTAATTTGATGGGATTTCGAAGGGGTTTATATATTTTTAAAATATCTTAGAGCATTTAAAAATATCCTGAAACATTTTCAAGAGATTAAAAAAATGTTAAATGGTTTCCAAAGATGTTAACGATTTTAAGGGATTTAAAAAAATTTGCATGCATTTGTAAAGAATTTCATAGAATTTGAGAAGATATGGAACGATTTCACATAACATATATAAGGTTTAAAAATATTTAGAAAAAAATCAAGGGGTTCTATAAGATTTTCGAGAATTTCAGTGATTATACGACATTTTAAAAACTCTCAAGGTATTTTAATAAATTTTCAAGGACTTCAGGAAATATCATCAGTTTTGTAGAGTTTCACGGGATTTTATCATATTTTAGTGGATTTCAAAGAATTTAGCCGGAATAAGTGAGGGGTTTGGTAGGGTTTCAAAGATTTGGAAATATTTGAAAATATTTTTGGCAGTTTATTTGAATTCATTTGGAATTCACCCTTAATTCTTCGAAATTCTTTTGAATTCTTTTGAAATTCTCTTAAATTTTTTGAAATTACTTGAATTCTTCTAAAGACACTCAATTCTACTCAATTCTATGGAATTTTTCGATTTTTGTTCAGTTTTTCTCTAATTCTTCCTGAAGTTTTTTAAGTTTACCTTGTGAATTCGCAGGCATTTCATCAAATTTTCTTAAACTTTATTTATTCTTTTACATGTGATTAAAATCACTGGGTTCGCCTTGAAATCGCTCCAATTCCGATATATTCCATTAATTTCGCTTCAATTTGTTCAAATTATCATGAATTCATGTGTATTTTCTTTAAATAATCTAGAATCCCATATTGAATCAAAAAAGAGGGTGAAACATTGTTTTATGCAACAACTTTGGGTCTACAAAAATTTTAAAAGATCATAAAATTTCCTTTTATAGAGGTTCTTATTATGACTCAAAACCCCCAGAATAGCTATTTGTGATCGAAGTGCGCAAAATAGGCGATTGCCGATGAATGAGACAATTATTTAGAACTTTTCAACACTTTTTTCACTAAATTTGCAAACTCTTATGGTGATTTTCTGCCAAATTTGTGTATAATTTCTTTCAAAGAATTCTGAAAAATATTTTTATTTTGTGGATGTACAAAGTTACTCATCTCTAAAGTGCGCATGCGCATGCATTGCGTCAATTCGTAACATTGAAGTGTTTCAAAGTGCACATACGCCAATATTTTTCTCCCACAGTCTGCCGGATGAAAATACATTGCACATCATTTGAATGGTCCGCGGTCTAAACCTGCTGACATTTCAGAAATTTTACACAGCGAAGGAAAATCGTTGTTATTTTTACAATTTTTAACAATTTCCCAAACCCGTAGAATGTTCTTGGTTCAATTACTAGAGAAAAATAATACACGTTGGTTTTATAACATTTAAATCGAACATTATATGACAAGAGAACACTATACATATGTTATCTACAAGGAGTTCAGCGGTCTGAACCTGTTATCTGCAGTGTTCTACTGCTTTCCGCGTTTTATTTTTCCATAAGATGCCATACGCAGTTAACAAGTTTAGACCGCGGACCTTTGCTATAGATACCAAAATGCGATTCTCCAAAATCCATAAAAAAAAACTAAAAGGATTTTTGTCATTTCGTTTGCGGGATATTGACTGCATATAAAAAAATGTTTCAGAAATACAAAAAAATCAATTTCGAAAAAAATGTCAGTTAACAGGATTAGACCGTGGATCCTTCATTTGGAGACATGGAAGACCTCACTTTCAAAGTGCGTGTTGTAAAAAAGATATTTCATTAAATTTGAGAAGAATCGGATTGCATGATCATGCGATTTAAAAAATAATTACCTTTTTATGAACATTATTCCATAAAAAATTAAAAAAATTAATACAAAATTCAAAATCTACAAAAAGAATTGTCAATTTTTCACAACTCCGAGTCTGCACCTCTAGAGTAGGTGGACGGATAGACTAGCCGATGAACAGACAGACGATTGGATCGACATACAGCACGCGCATGAATATGTAGGATGTTGAAGGAAAAAAAAAAGAAAACGGCGAGGAAGAGATAGTGCCGAGCGAATGAGAGAAAAATGATGACCGAGAGAGGGGAAGGGGCGGGAGGGGGCGCTTTACCCGATGTGCATAATAATCGGCCCCGTCATGCAAATAACATCGGCAACGCACGAACTAATGTCCAATCGATAAGTCGCGGTTTTCCCAACGAGGAAGGAGGAACCTCCATAAAATTAAAATATTTTTTAAAATTCTCATATTATATAAAAATTGAAAGTACAATTTGTTATTCTGGAAGAATTAATTTTCATCATTTTTATAATCGTACCCGATAGTTGGAAATTAGTGCTAAAGTAGCTTTGAGAAAGCGTCCACCTATTAGTAGTTGCATTTTCAACCAAATAGTGGAATTTTCAACCCAAAAAGATCATCTTTTTATAGAAGACAGTTGAATTTTTAACCAAAGAAGATAACTTTAACAATGTATTTAAAGTTTTCACGAAATAATTGATCTTTCAACCAAATTTTCGAATTTTCTACCCAAAAAGACGAATTTTCAACAAAATAGTTATGTCTTCAAGCTAAAAAATCAAATGTTTTAGAAAACAGTCGACTTTTAAACTGGAAAAATAGAATTTTCAACACGAAAGTTAATTTTCAAACAGGAAAGATAAACTTTTAATTCGAAAAGGTAAATTTTCAGCCAAAAATGGAAAGCTACCCTTCAGATGAAAAATTAATTTTTATCAACAAAAAAATAAGTTTTCCATTAAATAGTTAAATTTAAAAATAAAGATTTTAATTTTCAATAAAAAAGGTAATTTATTTACGTCGAAATAATTGGATTTTCAACTCAATAATGAATCTTTAACCATAAGGAAAAATACATTTTTTTACAGATTACATATATAATTCATCTTCTAACCAAGTAGTTTATTTAAAAAAATGAAGTCTCAACGAAACATGTACTAATATTTCAAAAAATAAATATTTTAGTTTCAAATCAAGCACAGTTAAATTCAATTAAAAAAGGCGAATTTTCAACAAAATAGTTGAATCCTCGTTCACAACAGATTAATTTTTAACTAAGCAATTACAATTTTAACCAAAAAGGATGAATTTTTAACCAATAAGATAATTTTCTGCCAAAAACGACGAATTTCAACAACAAAATATATGCATTTTCAATCAAATAGTTGAATTTTTAACCAAAATAGATACATTTCCAACACAAGATTGAATAATTAAGTAGTAACCAACCGTATAGTTTTATATCAGCTTTTCTATAAAAAACGAGTTTTCTATCCAAAAGACGAATTTCCAACAAAACACCTGACTTTTCGTCCAATTCGTTGAATTTTCAACTTATATTTGAAATATTTTCAACCAAAAATAGAATAGCTACATTTTCAGACAAAAAAATTAATTTTTACCAAATAGTTTAAATTCCTACCAAAGTAGTTGAATTTTTTACTAAAATATGAATTTTCGACAAAAAAAAGGTTATTTCCAAGCAAATAGTTTAATTTTCTATAAAATTGTCGAATTTTTTAACCAAAAAAGACGAACTTCAACAAAATAGTTGAATAATCAACCAGAATAGATTAATTTTCAATTATAGTCACATTTTCCATGAAAAAATTCATCCTTAAACACAACAAAAAAACACGAATTCTTAAGAGAATAGTTTAGTTTACGACTATAGAGATGAATTTTCATCTAGAATGATGAATCTTCATGAAAAATTAATGTTTAGGAAATGATGAATCTTCATGAAAAAATGCATTTTTGAGAAATTATTTCAGTATTCTATCAAAGAGTTGAATTTCCAACCGAAAATTTGATTTTTTCACCAAGAAGATTAGTTTTCTACAAAAAAAGATAAGTTATCAAAAAAATGTATGAATTTACAACCAAGTACTTGAATTTTCAAATTAAAAAGATAATTTCTTAACCAAAAATGGAATAGGTAAATTTTCAGTTAAAAAATCAATTTTCATCCGAAAAAAGATGAATTCTTAACAAAATAGTTCAATTTTCAACTAAATAGTAGAATTTTTAACCAAACGAGATGAATTCCGAACCAAACATCTAATGTTAGATTTTTCAACAAAAAAATAAACTTTTCACCAAGTATAGTTTGGTTTTCTTCTTGGGTTCTATTAAATCAGTTCAAAATCTACGGGAAAAATGAGAAAAAAGGGATGTTTCTTGAAAACAGGGGGAAAAATAAGAAAATCAGAAAAATTAAGAATTCTCTAAATAAGAGAAAAAGAGTTTACAATCGGTTCCATTTATTCTTTATTTTTATAAATAGGAGGGGGGGGGGTCAGCTTCAGTGTTACATGCCATTTTGAGGGAGGTGTGATTCAAAAATCACTGAAAATAGCGTCACGTAATATGTAGACGCTCGCTTTAAGAAAGTTTAATTTTAGGTAGAATTAGGCTTTATTTTATAACACTACATTAATTTCACTTGAATTCACTGCAATTCTCTATAATTAGATTTCATTTCATTTCACTCAAATTTCCTTCCGTTCGATTGAAAAAATAATTTTCTTTTTGTAATTCCTCTTCATTCACTTGATTTACCTTAAATTCGGATGAATTCCGTAAAATTCCATGCAACTCAATTAGATGCCTTTGTTTTTCAAAGAATTCTGTTACACGGATAAAATCTCTTGAATTCCATTGATTCCATTTGAATCCAGTTGAATTGATCAGAAATTCAGAGAAGTTTTCTTAAATTCAACCCAATAGAATTCCAATTTCACCTAAATTCTGTGCAATGCACTTGAATTATATTCTGTGTACTTGGACTCTTTTGAATGTTGTGGAATTCAATCGAATAAAAAGAATTCGATTCATTTAATTTAAATCATCTTGAATCTCAATGAATTCTCTTGGATCCCATTAAAATTTCTTGAAACCCATTGAATTACTTGATTTGAAATCAATCCCCTTAAATTTGAAATCAATTTAATTCGCCATAAATCGTACACACTAATAAGTAATTTGTGCTGAATTATTTGAGAGGAACTTTAATTTTCAGCGAAATTAAGTTAACTGTATACAATGATAATTTTTTAATAACATCCTTGTTGTCGGAGGCGTGATGTATGAAACGGAAAACGTGATTAGGATCACGTTTTAACGTGGGAAAAGAAAGTTCTCAGAAAAGTATTAATTAGCCTCAAATTATGAAATTTGTATACACGATTTCATTGATATCAAAGTAACTAGACTCAGATATAGTTCGGATTCATAATTTACACGGCATAATGATGATAATTCAGTTTTGCTTACCGGTAATTGTCAAATTATAACTACGGTAAAAGTAACGGGACTGAGGTACGTATCTGCCGACATAATTACTCCCACAGATTTCATGGAAAAATTTTAATAAAAATTGACGCGGTATTCTTTGGGGTAAGAATACAATTTTAGCATAAATGATCGAAATATGAGTAATCATTTTTTTGTCGATATATTTTTTATTCAATCTCCAATCGGAAATAATTGAAGCTGTTGAAGTTGGAATAGATGAATTATTGCCTTGTTTAATTGCAATCGCTTTTGCTTTGACTCGTCTCTTCAAGTAATCGTATAAGCAGAAAGCTAATCCCAGATTTTATAATTTCCTCGACTCGTGGCCAATAATCGTTACGGACGCCAATTGTCGATAATTCAAGGTACCTCGACCAGTAGCGACGATAACGATAACGATAACGAGGTGCGGACAGGGCCTACACTCAACAGTCGATAAGGAAAGATCGACGAGCTCCGTGATTTTCTTCACAGTTTATCAAACTTCTTCCATTTCAAAGCACATCTCGTCCATGGTTTCCGATAGTGTTCAGCACGTTTCGAGTAGAAAATAACGTGTTATATTGAAGATAATTTACAAAAAATTGCGAATGCAAGGTGAATTCAACTCATTTTAACTGAGCCTAAGAAAATAATTTATTCATGTCAATTTTGCCCAAATGCTCATTTATATGGAGAAACGAGAGAAAAATCTATCTCGGAACGGGCTGGAATAGCGCGTTAACCAATTAAAATACCGAGACCTCGATAGACCATTTTCGAGGGAACGAGAAATGGTCTACGGAGGTCACGGTAATCGGCAAAATTGATATAAGAAAATTATTTCAATAATTCCCTCATCGACAAAATAACAGCTATAAAATGAGTTTAAAGTTAAATTTCTGAGAGTTATTGACGCAAAGTCCACGGAATTTGGAAATCTTTTGAAGCGAATTTGACTGATATGAACGGTAAACTCAAGCCACAACTTCACTTAAGTTAATACAATTGAATTTAGGGCGTAATGAAAAGAATTCATATAAATTCGACAGAATTGACGCAGGGAAAGCTAAATGGTGCAAGTCCACTTTTTAAAGAAATTGAGTTTTCTGCAAAAATCATACTTCCTCGCGTATTTACTCTAACATTTAGTACTCAAATGTATTCAAATATTTTACAATTTTGAAGAATCCAAACTAAATGAAGGAATTCTACTAATAAAATATTCAATTTTCTAAAACAATTTGACGGTAATTATAGGATTTTGATAAGTATTTAGCAATTGGAGATATTAATATCAAAATTAAAAAATGTTGTATCAATACTACAAATGTTTTTTTTTCTGTTAAATAGTATTATTTTTTAATGAAATAAATGAAATTATTTATTTAAGTTGTATTTCTTAACTATTCATGTACTATTTTATTTACGATGCTAGAGAAAGCTAACCGATGCTAAGTCCTTCGAGACTTCCATTAGATTATTACATGAACATGTAGCACCATCTATTTTTTCATACAGTGGTAAATTGTTCCTCTAGAAAGGCTTTTTTGCTTCTCCTGTAAAATTAGTTTGATTGGACTTAACACGTTTTAGCTTTTCACGCTTCAATTAGAGAGGATTCAAGGTAAATTTAATTCAATGTTAATGAATTTTAGTGAATTTAGGATAATTAGAGAGAATTCCAATGGATTTTTATGGATTCAATTGAATGAAAGGAAATAAAACAGAACTTAACTGAATGAAAATAAATTCTAATATACACTGATAACTCAAAATATTTTGCAAGTCCATTCCCTTTAATTCCATCGAATCAACTTGAATTCTATTTCATCTATTTGCATTTTACTGAATTATATAGAATTTCGATAAATTTCATTAATTGCTACTAAATTCAGTTTTGTATTATTGAATATGTATTTGAATTCAATCAATTTAATTAAAATTAACTGCGCTCAATTATTCATTAAAAATTAAATTACTTTTAATTCCTATGAATCCCGCTAGGTGCCATTAAATTATGTTGAATTTAATTTAATTTTGTTAAATTGCATTAAATCCCTCGAAATCTGTCCAATTCTCTAAAATTTCTTTCAATTTGATTCAAATCCATTAGATTATTTTCAATTTACAGAAATTTCTTTTAATTCCCAAAAATTTCGTTGAATTTCGGAAACTCTCAAAATCCGTTGAATTCCCTTCAATTCCTTGGATGTTCTCCAAATTCCGTAGAATTCTATTGTGTTATATTGAATTCTATTAAATCTATAATAAATGCATTGAATTACGTGCGTTTAATTGAATTCCCTTGAATTTCTTCGAATTACTTTAATTTGCGTTAAATTCCAATAAATTATGTTGAATAATGTTAAACTAAATTGTCTACCTTCAATTCTTTTTTCTACCAATAAATTCCGTGGATTTTAGTTAAATTATCGTGAATCGCGTGAAAAACCTTAAATTGTATTGAATTTTGTTGGAATCGGTTGGATTTCTTTGAATGCCATTAAATTCCTTCGAATTCTATTACCTTCTGTCGAAGTATATTGTATTCTTTTCAATTATGTTGAATTCCAGTGTTTACACAACACGCAATTTTTTCGCATAACAGAAAAATAATGGCATGTTTCTTCGATGTAAGTTTAAGAAACTTCAAGCACATATTAAATTTTTTTGAAATGTGCAGTTAGGATGATCCAAAAAACTATTTTTTTCACATTTCAGGAAAGTTCGAACTTGAACATTAATTTTATTTTTTAATTTCTACTTTTATATTATTATGCACTGCCAAAAACTGTGCTGACAAAAAATTCAATATATTCTTTTGGTCGATAGGAAATTTTTTTTAAACTTCAATAATTTGAATTTTTAAATCCATATGTTGTGGGCAAAGCCCGGAGTGCGGGTAAACCTAGGATTGACCGGTCGTTTCGCAGATTGCCCGAGCGGTGTCGGGCAATCTACGAAACACTGCTTCACTTCGGGCTTTGCCCGAGGCGTCCTTGGTCAATCTGCGGAGTGCCCCTGTCGCAATGGGCAATGTACGGAATGGCAAAAATATTTTTGATTTGTATGTATTTTACTCATCCTAATGCCGATTTAACTTCCTTAACAAGATTCGACCTGTTATAGATCTATTATAGTATATAAGTCGGCGGAAAACTTTTATGTAGTGAAAAAAATTGGGTATAATTTTCATTTATTTTATTCAAATAATGTTTAAAATGAATTAAAATTAGATATAAAAAAAAAAAATTGATTAGCATTTCGAACTCGAAAGTTCATTGCCTCACTACCCGATTCGGGTAGTGTTTCTAGGTGGATAAATACTACCAGTGTGGGTCCACCACACCCACGACGGGTCAACAACACGCAGTATTCCCCGAACGGTCACCCATCCAAGTACTAACCGCGCCCAACACTGCTTAACTTCAGTGATTTAACGGGAACTGGTGTTTTCAGCGTGGTATCGCCGTTGAAAATTAGATATAACAAAAAATAATAAATTTCATGCGAACCCTTGAACAGATTAAAAAAAAGGTTTTTTTTAATATTATCCCAATATATGTAAACTTTATTATTCAAATTTTCACTCTTATCTTACAATATTGATTCGTACATGCGTTTTTTCTTCTGCTTTAAGAAAGCAAGAAAGATTCTTCACAATTCCGTATTATTTTTAAATTTAATAATTTCCATAAAAACGTAACGAATACAATTGTGAAGAACTTTTCAAGGAATATAATAAAATTCTGTAAATTAAAATTGAATCAAAATAACGAATATTACCTTATTTTGATTTAAATACAAAAATATGCAAATAACCGAAAAATAAAAAAACTACATTTTTACGTATTATTGTCATTTTTCAGCAATTTCCGTCAACTTTTTCATACAAATAATTACTAATGGAAAATTTGAATATTTTCATGACTTTTTAAACAATTTTTAATTGTTTAAACAAATGTAACTTACTTAAGCAATTATTTATTCCCAAAAAATTTAAAAAGTAATCGTATTTTCTGATTTAAATGTAATAGTTTGTCATTGTTTGGAGTAGTGACTCTTTTGAAAAACATTATGTAATTATTTAAACAATTATTTATTGTTTGTTCTCAACATTTCTAAAAATTGGCACAGAGATGTCCAGTTCTTTCTCAAATTGGTATCCTATGCTACTTTTTGTTAAATAATTATATAATTTTGATACATATCTTTTAATTTTTAATAATCTTCTATTTGTTCAAACAATTTTTATTTGCTTAAGCAATTTTTGTTCGATAACTTAAAAAAAAAATATATATATAATTATTTTTCTGACTGTATAGTGTATAGAAAGAATATATTAACCATTTTTGAATTGTTTGAACAAATATAAAAATATGTCAACGGCGATACCACGCTGAAAACACCAGTTCCCGTTAGATCACTGAAGTTAAGCAGTGTTGGGCGCGGTTAGTACTTGGATGGGTGACCGTTCGGGAATACTGCGTGTTGTTGACCCGTCGTGAGTGTGGTGGACCCACACTGGTAGTATTTATCCACCTAGAAACACTACCCGAATCGGGTAGTGAGGCAATGAACTTTCGAGTTCGAAATGCTAATCAATTTTTAATTTTTTTAATTTTTTGAACAAATATAATTTGCTTAAACAATTGTTTTTCCGCAAATATTTTTTTAATCGTATTATCTGAATTAAACATAATATTCAATGATTTGTAGGAGTATAAATTCTGTTAAAAACGTCGTGTTATTGTTCAAACAATTTTTATTCGTTCAAGCAGTTTTCTATTAAAAAATGTGGATCAATAATGTAAAATATTAAACCTGGAATTATTTTTGTAAATACATTTTAATATATATTTTTAATATTTATAACGAGTATGAAAATGTAAAAAAGCAATCTGTTGAAACTTGAATCATAATTTGCATTAGTGAATGTGCTTTTCTATAATATAATTATGAGAAAGATTGTAAAAATATGAAGAAAGCAATGATAAATACACTTTCATAATTTAAATTTTATTATGACTTTCATGATTTATTTAATAATGCGCGAAAGAAGATGTAAACCATCCGCATACTCAATTCGAAGGAAATTTGAAGAAAAAAAACAATAATTAATTGTATAAACAATAACATAAAGTTTTAAACAGAATTTATTACTCCTCGAAATCATTCAATATTATGTTTACTTCAGAAAATACGATTTCAAAAATATTTTTGGAAAATCAATTGTTTAAACAAATTTTATTTGTTTAATCAATTGAAAAATGGTTAATATATTCTTACTATATACTATACAGTCAAAAAATAATTATATGTATTTTATTTAATTTAATTTTTTGTTAAGTTATCGAGAAAAACTGCTCAAACAAATCAAAATTGTTTTACAAAATCGAAATTTATTGAAAATTGAAAGAAATGTATCAAAATTATATAATTATTTAACAAAAAGTAGCATAGGATACCAATTTGAGAAAAAACTGGATATCTCTGGGTCAATTTTTAGAAATTTTGAGAATAAACAATAAGTAATTGTTTAAATAATTACATAATGTTTTTCAAAAAGATTACTACTCCAAACAATGACAAACTATCACATTTCAATCAGAAAATACGATTATTTTTTACATTTTTTGGGAATGAATAATTTTTCAAATAAGTTACATTTGTTTAAACAATAAAAAATTGTTTAAAAGGTCATGGGGAATATTCAAATTGTCTATTAGTAATATTTCAAACCTTTTTTTTAATCTGCTTAAGGGTTCGCATGAAATTTATTAATTATTTTTTTTATTATAATTATTATATATAATTTTAATTCATTTTAAATATTATTTGTATAAAATGAATGAAAATTATACCTAATTCAACAGATCGAATCTTGTTAAGAATGATAAATCGGCATAAGAATGAGCAAAATACATACAAATCAAAAATAGTTTTGTCATTTCGTACATTGCCCATTATGACAGGGGCACTCCGCAGATTGACCAAGGACGCCTCGGGCAAAGCCCGAAGTAAAGCAGTGTTTCGTACATTGCCCGACACCGTTCGGGCAATCTGCGAAACGACCGGTCAATCCTAGGTTTGCCCGCACTCCGGGCTTTGCCCACAACACATACACAGAACAGAAGATATTATCTTGCTATCCGCTGCACAAACTGATTTTTTGGTAACGTTTTTTCCCAGAAACTATTTTCAATTATATTTAAAAATTAATTTGATATTCTTGCACAGAATATTTTCAGAATTCAGTATTGCAGCAGTGTTCAGTAATTTTTTTTAAATTTTCATGCAAAGGGGATCAAGAAACAGAAAAGAATTGGAAAATTCAATTCTTCATTAAATAAAGCAAAACATTAATTTTTTTATTTCTGCGGTTAGGTTACTTGAGTGGAAGGTGACGAGTCGATCGGCCGTGTGGGCCTTGTATCCGGTGACATGCGTGCCCGCGCATCTTTATTAATCATTCCCACCGCGACCGTTAACTTGTCTATAGACTCATATGTTAACATTGGAAAACTCAGGGTCGGAATAAATCAGTCTAATTTATTTTGAAAAAAATTCAATATTGTGAAAACCTTTGCCAATAAAAAAAGTACAATCCTAGAAATTTGAGTACATTAATACCAGTTAGTATAGCAATCACAAATGTAAAGATAAATAGTGATAAGTGAGATCTTTTGAATCAGTAAAGTATATTCAATTTAAAAATATGATACTCAATATGATTTAAATAAATGTTCTACCTTCGAAAACACATACAGTTTTCTAATTTTGAGTACAACCTTAATTTTAATTATGGTAACTCTGAATTGAATGAATCGACCTTGTATCGAATTTCGAATTGAGGAAGAAATAACTTTCTCTGAATCATCGGTTGATTCAAAAATATAATTCCGCATGATGCATTGTCAGAGGTTGAGTATTTTTTCATTTTTCCCGCAGGTAATTATTAAGACCCGAAGCACTTAAGGTTCTCTGGGCGTGCCGGAAATCGCGACACAAGATCTCACTTCACCCCATTTCCGGTCGGGTTACTCCCGCGGCCCGTAAAATTAGAGACTATCGCACTGCATCTGTATAATAAAAATAAAAGAAAGGAAAGAAGCCGATCGCACTTCACGATATTCGAAGCTCGTTTTTTCTTGAAGAGTAATTTTTTGCACTATCTAATAAATACACAAATTATAAAATATTGCGTCTAATTCAATATCAGCACTAATTCACTCTACATGTATCATTACATCTCTCTTCACTTCTGCACCATTCCACAATGAAATTGCACCTAGCAGCTCAATTACCGATTACGAATTGAATGCAGCAAACAATTCTAAAGAAAGAGCCTAAAGCTGATACTGTTTCTATTGAACCTTGTTTAGTAAAGCACGTATGTCTTTTCCAGTATCAATTATAATACAGCAATACAATTAGGGATATTAGAATGTTAAACGAAACTGAACCTGCTGACGAAGAATAAAAACTGAGTTTCAGAACATTGAACAATGTAGTGAAAAGTCTTCCATGATTGAAAAAAGCAGAAAATGCAGCTGAAGACAAGATCTCGATAATTGCGCATACATGTAATATGAGAGAGGGTGCGGGACAGAGTGGTGTATATCGGTGTGGGAATACATTGTTGTGGGTCTATCCAAGATTATGTTTGTATTTATATGTATTTGTATATGTTGCTATATGTGTATATAATATGTGTAAGGACAGTTGGACCAACACGAGGTGAGCTGAGCTAAGCTGAGCAATAATAAGCCATAAGCGCAGTCTCTCTGCATAGAATGCCGGGTAATGAGGTGGAGTCAGGCTCAGTCTGGCCGCACCCTTACCTTCCTTTACTTTACCTCACCTTACCTTAGCGCGATGCACGCGGCAGACCCACCTCTGCTCCAACTATACGAGATTACGACATCGCGGCTTTACCACCCGATGATGCTAATGGAATTAGTCATTGAATTCAGTTAGGGATGAACACTTCAGTCGAGCTAGACTTGAAAAGAAAAAGATTCCAAATCGGCTTTGGTGGAAGAAGAAGAACACAAATGATATTTGTGCTAAAATACAACTGGTACCAGGACTGTCATGGTCCCGTGCCAGTTGTGTGGATACAGGGCATTGTTATCATTAGGGGGGTTTCCAGTACTGGTACTAGTGGTATTTTAGTTCTGCATCAGTTTTTGGTACCAGTGGTATTTTAGTAAAGCGCCGGTTGTTGGCCAGTAATAGAACAGAACAATGTTTCGATTAGGGTGTTGGTCAGTATTGGGATTCTACTACAATTTCCACTTGGATAAGCTCTGGAGGATTCGGATAATAAGAGAGCCTTCAAAGAAATGTTTACACTGGGCAGTATCTGTGTGATATTTTGTTGATACAATGGCCAAATTTAATCTTGGCATAGGTATGAAACGGGCGGGGATATCCAATATCTGCCCAAAGATGTCCTGTAGATATCCTGTAGATATCCTAGATATATTTTCTGAATAACTTCTGGATACCCCAACAAGATGTAAATTTCTATATCCCTACGATATTTTCGGATGTTTCTTGGATGTTTCGGGAATACTTAAATATTCAGCGTAAATGTTCCTGGAGCATCCAGGAAATATATATGGTACACTAGAGGATACGCTACCTATAGATAGTACGTAAATAAAATGTTCATATTAAAGGCAACTAGCAGAAATACTTGACCTTGAAATTTTTCTTCATATTCTAAGTAGTACCCTCTCACGTTATTCTAAAGTTTGTATCATTTATCGTTAGAATGTATTCACGTCATTGGCAAGAATCCTTTTTTGAAGTTACATCACTAAAATTGCTCATTTCTGTAAATTTAGGAAAACTATTTCTCACACTCAACATTAGTCAAATTTAACGGCCGTTCAGAAGCTTCTAAATTTAATACGCATCCCCGAAGCGATTGGCAATTGAAATCCAGAATTAGGGTATGAAATGTGAAAGAAATTATTCTTTCGTTGCGATAAATTTAAAAAAGATGCTATTTAAAAATTATTCAAACAATTTTTAAGCAAATTCACAGCTTGAATATTTCTTAACGAATAGGCTCAATTTTTTGTACGAAATTAACTAAGAATTTCCCTCGAATAAGGAATACAAGTTCATTCCGTGAACAATAATTGAGACCATTCACTAAAAATAGCCAGAATATGAATTTGTTTACAAAAATCGTTTGTATAATTAATAATTGTCATCAACTTGAAACGTATTTTATAGCAAAGTTATCGTTAAAACATAGACATAAATTCTATTAAATTCTCTTGAATTCTCTAACATATTTCGTTCATTATTTGATACTGTATGTGGACTTCCAACTTGAATTTCACTTGTAGATGATTTTATATCTCATTTTGCCATTCTTATGTTGAGAAGGATACTGGTTTGCAAATAGTAAATCGCAATTCAAATTATAAAATTGCAATTCTTCTTGGTTTACAGTAAATAAAGAGAAAAATGTCTCGCGTTTTGTATGCATTAAGAAGTTTTATTATCTTCTTAGATATTAGAATAAAATTACCAAATGTCCGTATCTGAAATTGAATCCTTATTTTCAATTTTTCATTTTACCTTCAGTCTTTCGATTCAGATCCGATGACGGAATATTTAAAAAATAATATCCATATTCCTAATAAGACTAATCAGAAGGGGATTATAATGGAAAGTGCTTGGTAATATATATTATACGCTCTCCTAATTTATACATGTTCATCGAGAAAATATGCACCCTTTTCGCAGTGGGAAACCAACCGTGACTATCAATTTCTCATGCGTATTTGACGCGTTGAAGTGACGTACGATAAATTTCCCTCTATTCTGACAAGTAAACCAATCGAGTCTTGGATAATAATTCACCGGAAGACTGCACTTGCCACGTGAAAGGTTGCATGGTTACTCAAGAATGCCACTCTCTCATTCTCTCTTCTCTCTGCATATATTTTCTTTAAATTTGAAGTTGATTCCAAGAGTAAAAAAATTGATTTCAAAACACCATGGTGAAATGATCTAGAACTCGGTTCTTTCCCATATACCCAGATCAGATCCCAGGCGCACAGTGGGCAAAAAAAACGTCCGTGGATAAATTGATTTCCAGAAGATAAATGTTTTTCAACTTCAACGTGTTTTGAAAATATAAAATCTGATAAAAATCCACACAAAACTGTCATGGCCGATTTTTAAACTATTCTATAATTATTTTTTATTTATCAACAAAAATAAAGAAAAAAATGTTTACTTTTGAAGTGTATTATTTTAACAAATACTGGAATTTATTCAAAAATATCTAGGAAACATGAAGTAACTATCCAAAAATGATATTCAATAGCAACAAACCCACATAGCACGTACACTTTCCGAATATATGGTATTGGTATAGGTATATATATACATATATATATATATATATATATATAGTATAAGTCTAAACCTGGGACAGATCTGTTATTTTCGGGAAGTGTGCTATGTGGGGAAAGTGTTTAAAAATTATTGAATTGTTTATAAACAAATAAGTAAATGAAAATGGTATGCGGGTATTGGCAGTGATTCGTCACTTAATTATAATTGATAATCGGATAAAAATTGTTTTCTGAAAATCAATTTGTTCATGGACGTGTTTTTTGCCCCACTGTGAGGCGAGGAACTGAAATTCTAATTATTTTTTTCTACTTCTTCGATCCTCGATTTTTTATCACTTTTTTCTTCATTTTAAAGCAGTTTTAACTTTCTTACTCAATGGGATAATTTCTTGCTAATAAACTAATCCAGTAGCCGGTACAATACTATAACTCAGGTTAGTTTATAAAAGAGAGTGACCCACTTGAGCCGGAAATTTTATGTGTCGCATTATGTTGCCGCTAATTTGTACAATCTATTTTAAGGTATCCAATGCGTATAGTTTGACGGTCTCGCAACAGACAAAGACATCAGGATTCGTTACCTTGTACTTGAGATCTGGGAGGGGTCTCGTCGTGCAAGAAACGTGTACATAATTGAAGCTTACTTTTCTATCAGCATTGTAATTTGCATTATTCTCCATGAAATTAAGAAGAAAAAATCGAAACTATTAAGGAATTATTTTGTAGTTATTGATGATTCAAAAATAAATCTCTTTTTATTGACAAATCATTGATACATGAACTGATTGGCAGATTTGTCACTAATAAATCAAGTGTCAAGAAAAAAAATGAGAAAGGAAAATGGAATGAAACACTTCTTATCGAGACATAGTTCATATGTAACGACATAAACATTACAACATATCACGCATCCGGATATTTTGCTTTCGTTACTCACGCAAGACCACCAACGACAAATGTGGCAGCCTGCAAATAATACTGGTGCCACGTTGTTGCTTGCTGTACCACCGGCGACAGGAAAGATAGAGGACTCTAACTGTCAACTGGTATCAGGCTTATTTAGTGCCTCTGATTAGCTCGTAGGTTATGAGAGGGATTTACCGAAAAGGAGAGGAAGAGGTGGAATAGTTCTCGAAATATAAAAATTAACAGCATCCTTTAGCCAAGTAAAAAATATATTAAATAAGAAAAAAGCCCATGAAACAAACGAAAAAATATCAAGAAACTGAAGGATTCAGTAAAAGAAATGAGATGTAAAGCCAAAAAATACAATGCAAGACAATGTATGTGTACTTTCAAAACACACTCAATATATAGAATTGTGATATTTTCTATAATCCAACTTTAGGCATTTGGCAAAATTATTATTATTTGATAAACCCCTTATTCAAAATGAAGAAACATGATGATTCTAAAATACATTTTACATTTATAATCGAGATGCTTCCCAACATTAGGTTTATAGAGTCGAGGTATTTTTTAAATTACGAGATGGTTCCTTTAAAGTTCCTTTAAAGCTTAAAAAATTAAGGCTTCTTTAAAGTTTGGGAGATGATGATCTAAAAAGTCCAAAAGCTCAACATTCCACATTGGGAATAGTCGGATATTTGGAATCATGATAATTTTAAAAGCCTACAATTTCGCATTAGGAAAAGCGATGATTTCACGAAGTCCAACGTGTGCCAGTTGGAAATATGATAATTCCAAAAGATGGAGTATTTAACGTTTGGGTTCGAATTTTTTCGGAGAGTTCCACATTGAACACTTAATCTTAGGATTCTTCCAAATGTTCTGAATTCTACACTCGGGAATATTCGTCAATTGAAAACCATGATCTTTCTCAAACTATATTCAAAATTTAGTTTTGAGATGTTTTAAAAATCCCAATATTCAACATTTCGATTGGAGATGCTTCCGAAAATACTGATAAAAGAGAAACCTTCAGGATTGGGAAACATCATTTGGAGGCTATGAACCTATCGGAAAGTTGGAAAGCACTAATAGAATTGGGGGGTTTCCAAAATTCGGCATTTGGAAGCATGAAGTTGTCCTATTTATTACACGGAGAAAACGTTTCGAGTCACTCATTTGCCGTCAAATCCATATATAACATTATTATATATATGGATTTGATGGCATGAGTGACAAATAATGTACATTATAACTTATATACACAATAATAATCGTACGCCTATTTTTCCTGGACGGAATATAAGGATAACATCCTGATGGTAATAATTATACTACATGTAAGGATACATCCTCCATCAAATTTGCATAAGAATTTTCTTATTTTTCGCTCGTCCCGTCATATCCAAATAACATGGCAAAAGTTCCCCCAAACATTTTCTCCGCCTAACTTTGCCATTCGTCTTTTTGAATCATAATTACTACTCAAAAAGGCCAAGAGGTAAGATTTGGAAACATTATGACTAAAAAAATCTAACATTTAGTATTCGAGAACATCATTTATCCAAAAATTCCGACTTCCAGAATGGTGAAATTTCCTATAGACTATTCAGTATTTTTAAGCGTTTATCTGGCTCCATAGAGCAAAATTAACGATTTGAAATGAAAGGTATACAAACTTGAACATCTCGAACTACAAATATTCCCAAAGTCCAACATTAATGTTTTGGAAGCATTATGTTGCTAAAATTTGGAAAGTTATAATTAAGTCCAGCAACATTCAGTATTTAGGAGCATGATTTGTAGACATTGAACTTTTGGAAATATGATGATTCTAAAAGAACAACATTTAACATTTGGAATTGAGAGGTTTCTAATAGTCTGACATTCAACAAATAGAAGAATGATGATTCCAGAAAGCCCAACCTTTATCATTGTGGAACATGATATGGAGGCATTGAAATTATGGAAGGAACATGATTCAAAAAGTTCAAATTTCAAGATTTAGACATATGTTGCCAATTGCTAAACTTTGAAAATGTTTAAAATGATGATTTCAAAAACGTATCGTTCATAGAATTGTGATGTTTCAGAAAAATTTTAACATTCAGCATGTATAAACACGATGATTCCCGAAGGCATGTCAGCAAGGAAGATATTGTAGGAAAAGGAAAAGGAAAGAAAAGGAAGGAGATAAAGATGCAGAAGTAGAAGAGAAAGAGGAGGAGGACGAGTGAATGAGGCCCACATACATCGGTGGGACCGCATCGCGCACCCCGCCCAACTTGGGTCGCCCACTGTCACCATTAATAATACGTCTCCCGTCTGGTGATGTATCTCATCTTGGTTGCCTCGTGTCGTGTCTTGTCGGTGTTTAGCCTTCGGTGTTGGTACCAGGTACCCTCGATCTGGGAGGGGTCGCGTGTATAGAGTGCAGAGAACATACAACCGACCAGACAGATTCGCAGACGCAACGCCGTGCCTAGTGCAATTGCAAAAACTACAAGCTAATCGAAAGGGAATGGAGGCGGAAGGAATTAAATGAGGAACGTTAATTGGCTGAAAAAGGAATTTTCAGCCTGATCTATTCATTTCTATGCTAATACAGTAAAACGAGTTCTTTAGCTTTACCTTCAACTTAAACTTATTTAATTAACGTCGCTAACGCTGCAGCAACAACAGACAATGTTGAACTTTTTTCGACACACATAGATCAATGCCTCTAAATCGTGTTTCCTAATTCTGGATGTTAGAGTTTTCGGATCAAAGTCATTTGGAATCGACATGCTCTCAAATGTTCAATTCTGGACATTTGGAAGCATCTCTGGTCTAAATGTTGAATGCTGGGCGTCTGGCAACATCTTTAAACCAAATGTTGAATATTAGAATCATCATCTTTCCTCAAACTGAATATGGAAGGTTTAGAAATCTCATGGTTTAAAATTGTTTAAAGGTGACCTTAGAATCGTCTTTTTTTAATTCTTGACACCCTCGAACCATGGTACCAAATGCAGAATTTTGTCCTTCTCAAAAAAATGCAATGCCTCTAAATTATGTTTCACAATGCTAAAGGTTTATCTTTTTGAGATCATTATGTGTTTCACAAAGTTCAATGCCTCTAAAACCTGTTATATACCTGTTATATAATAATATCATTTTTGGATTTTAAATTATCTATGTACAGTGTTTGAATATCTACCACACTGTGAAATTTTCTTCGACTTAAGCGATGTTAAATTCCGTAAAGAAAATCTAGATCAACTAAAAATTACTCTCATGCAAAATAATTACCCACTTCAATTAATAAATAAAATCATCAAAGAAAGAATTCATGAGATTTATAATAATTCAACTAAAAATACAAAATGGAATGAAAATCACAATAAATCAGAACTAAAAGTTTCTTTACCATATGTTGAAGGTCTTTCGGAACGTCTTAGAGGTTCTTTAAAAAAATACAATATTAATGTTTATTTCACAAACAACCACACACTTAATAAATTTCCGTTGTTTAAAAATAAAGATAAAGACAATAAAGAAAACTCATCATGTATTGTATATTTGATAAATTGTAAATGTTGCAATAAAATTTATATTGGTGAGACTGGCAGGAGACTAAAAACTCGTATTTATGAACATAAACGAGATTGTGAATTAGGCAATCAAAGCACTGGTTTGTCAAAACATGCATGGGAATTCAATCACTATTTTGATTTTGAGATTAAAAATATAAAAATTTTAGCACGTGAAAATAATAAAGACAAACGAAGAATTCTAGAGTCCATTTTTATAAATAAATTTATTAAAAATTCAATCAATTTAAAAACTGAAATGTTAAATATAAATAAAATTTATCAAACCATTTTATAACCAATTTAGATACAAATTTTGAAAAATAAAAATCTAATATAAATTTTTAAATCCAATTTACTTTGGCGCACTTTTAATTTGGCTATCTATCTTAATATCCGCCTTTCTTAATTACTCATGAAAATATGACTTCATCCACAATGTATTATGTTAGTCCATGTTTGTCCTTTCAAATCAAAACACTGTTTTCGTTCGATTGAACCAAAAATGTAGTAAAATTACTATATTGGAACCTCGAAAAATTTGAGGTTTCAATTTTTAAATGTTTTAAAGGACACTATTTAAATTATATTATTTATAAATTTTAATGTTTTAAACAATAAATAAACAACTAAATTTGGTTCACTCCAAAAATATGTTGTTTCTGTTGTGAAAATAACCAAAAATTGAAATGTCTTGGATGATTTACTACAGGTAAATTTAAAATATTTTTTTGTTTACAATTGGTTTTATTATAAATGTTTTTAGTTTATTGCATCCACATATATTATGTTAATTTAGGCTATGTATTACCTTGAAGAAGGCCTGCAACAAGGTCGAAACGTACGTTGGTTTCATCAAATTGACGAATAAAGATTGATTCATGACAACTGAATCCACTATTATTTTTACTGGACCGTATGACCAAAATAATTTATTCTTAGATGAATTGACTTCATTTGGATTTTAAATTATCATTTTTCCAAATTTAGGACTTTAGAAAATGTAATGTATTTGGCATTTGGTAGCATCATTTTCCAAATGCATCTCGATACTAAATATTCAATACTGGAATTTTGGAAGTATCATTCTTTCAACCGTTTTAATTTTTTTCTTTAAGAATCATCATGCTTACTAATCGTTGGACTTATGGAATAATATAATGTTTCCAAATTGTAAGTGCTTCCAAATCGTGAATACTGATTTTTGGAATTTCAGTATCATAGTATCATCTTCAGATGGATATATTGTAGCATGATTCTCAATAATGATGAAAGTGCTCGTCCTGTTTTATGCAACAAGCCGATTAGCTGTAAGGATAGTCGATTTCCACCGCGTCTCGTTGTCTGTGAAATTCTGAGCCGGTCCATCGAGGTATATAGTGCCTTGGAGCGAATCGACCACGTGCCCGGTTATAGTGAGAACGAACACATTTATACGTATGTATCCATACGAGCACTCCCGGAGAGACAACGGGTCCTGATGTCTTTGCTTGTGAGACCTAAGAGAGTAACTGTCAAACGTGATGGGTGATTTGATACTTTGTATTTCTTCATCGAAGCTCGTATTGGTCACGTAAGTGTGCAGTGTGTCGTCATAACGGTGATAGGATCACTTTAATTTTGATACACGTGCTATCTTGTAGCCTAAGACAATCGATTTCTCAGGCGAATTTATCAGGAGACAAAAATCAAACCAGATTCTCTTTGTTCATGATGAAAATAGAAAATCTAAGACTTCAATAAAATATTATAGAGTTTTCATTGTTATTTGTTATTTGTTAAGACAGGGTGGCCACTGGTCCGGGAAAACGCGGAATTTTTTAAGATTCGAAAAAACTGGGATATGGTTGTGAAATTCTCGAGGATATTCTTAAAAATGGGTTTCGCTTTTTTACTTTGGGAACAATTGAAAATTCAGTGCTTTTAGTTTAATACAGAATCGTTTAGTTTCAAATTTATAGTTAAAATCTTATAGTTGAGGAACTTTCAGTTTGTAAGTTCAAAATTAAATAATTTTAGGTCGAAACTTGATAAATTAGATCGCTTCAAATCTGTAGCATTTGAAATTCAACTATTTTCATTTGAACAATCCCTGATAAAAATATTAACAAATTTTAGTTTGCATAGTATATTTTTTCTTCCTTTTCCGTCTGCGAAAGTCGGAGATATTTGCAAAAGAATTCTACTAGAAAATGCTACTTTTTCTAGAATTTGGAGACTATGAAAAATGTTTACAAGTTATTGCACCGTGAAATGGGGCTAAGCGGCTCGTTTCTTTAATCTCTTTTTTGCAGTAAAGTTAAAAAAGACGTTTAAATTGGCAATTGATACTTCAAATATATAATCTCTATCCAGCCTTTCTTCGTATCATGAAGTACAAACATTCATTTAATTAATGAAGAACTATTTGTCATCCCTTGAAGTAAAAGCGACTTTTCCCCGCAATGTGGGGCTAAGTTGCTCACAGTAAAAATGAACTGCTTGGAAGGAAAACTTTACAAAAAAAAATCATTCATAAGTTTGAAACTGTTCAATTCTGAATGTTTAGTATTCCATTTTGAACGTTTTAAATGAATTTATCTGCATTACATTCGTTAATTTTTAATACTTGATCCGAATCACAATTCATATGAAAAAAGACACCAAACGTCTAGAGATAATAAAATAAATTAAAAACATTTTGCGAACTTGAGTTTTGTTTTTATTAGGGTACGATATGTTCTCGATTTTTACTGAAATCTCATTTTTATCAATTGAACTTTCTTTCGATTCATGATCGAGTGAACATGGAATATCGGCAATATGGGCGTGATAGAAGAAAGAGGAGTGTGTAATATGTATGCAGTATAATAGGAAGACGTCCTCCTACGATTCTTTGCAGCAAGGAAGAAACGAGTACAAAGCCTGTATACCGATCGCTCACGAGTTAAAGTCTCTTCCCTGCCTTCTATTCTATTTCCCCAAGGAACGGCTGGAAATTAAATTACAACCATTACAGAGATTTTTATTTTTTTACTTGAAATTCGATTACTCAAATAAAGTCCCTATTTCCGAGCTCAGGTGCCACCTACAAGTCTTTTTTAATCATCTTATATTTTCAATTGGTTAAAACTTCAAGCTCACATAATACCTGAAAACAGAAACATAAAGATTAATATAAAATTCCAAAAATCTGGCAATTTATGAGAGGTTTCCTGTTTAAAACCAATGACTGTTTACGTAGTAACTCTGAAACATTGTAAAAATATAGTATATTTTGGTACGATATGCCAAATGGGCGGTTTGCTCACTGCGAGTGTGAAGGCACAGAACGAAGTCGAAGCCGAGCCGAAGGTTGAGTGCTGTGGCTTCAAACTTGCAGGAATAAAACGCCTGTGAGGCCTCGTGTATCAAATAATATTTTTTTGTAACGCACGCATGAATTGTTCGCTTTTCGAGGCACGTATTGCGTGCGAGAAGTAACCAATTCCAATGCCGTGGTAAAAAGCAGTTATAAATAGTATATTGTGCTACAAGTGCGGAAAGTGGGCAGCTCCACACGAGTGTGAAGTTTGCTGTACGAGCCAGAGGCGAGTCGAAGGGGAGTCGTAGGCGAGTCGTAGGCGAGTTTGAAGCGAGCCGCAGACAACCCGGAAACGACCCGAAGATGAGCCGATGGCAAGTACTGTAAATTTCACAAGAGTTGCAACTGTCTACTTTCAGTACATGTTGCACACGATATTTTTTGTAACAACTGCAGGAAATTTTCGATTTGAGAAAAATAAAAATAATTTTTTTGGAAACTTATGGTAATTTTTGGAAATTTATGGTCAAATTACCAAAAATTTCAGGAAATTTGCGGTGAATTAGTATATTACCAAAAATTTCCAGAAATTCGCAGTATCAAAAGCATTTTGGGAAAAATCCGAAAATTTCCGGAAATTTATGAAAATTTGCTAAATCATCGGAATTTTCAGGTCTCCAAAGGTTTTTGGAAAGATTCCAACACAGAAAAAACTAAAGGAACTCTTATTTAGGGTTCCTTTTTAGTTTGTTCATATCCGATAGATGGCCATCGGCGGTTGCCGACGTTTTCAACTGCGCATGTGCCGAGAAGCGCGGGCCTATTTGAAATCAATAAATACTATGAACAGTCACACAGATAAATTTTAACAAAATTTTTGTATTCTTATTCAAAACAAATTAAATTGAATTATAGCAATACCTAGCTTCTTGAAAAAATTTTATGTTAACCTAATATTGCAAGTTTATATTATATCATTTTGAATAGTCCCGCGCTTTTTGGGCATGCGCAGTGGAAAACTTCGGATTTGCAACATAACCTTAAAAACTGTGACATTTCATGTGCGATATCTTCCTTTCAAGAATGACTCATTATGATTTTAGTTTCTTCATTAAATTTTTTCCAGTGCAATATTATTTAAATCCAATTATAAAGCATAATGTGCATCATTAACTTGTGCAATCTTTGAAGTGAGTCAAGGCAGAAGTGAGAAAAAGGCTCTATTAGAACCATTTGAACCCACACTTGGGTTCATTTAGAAACCATTTATCATTTTGTGTTCCTTTTCAGCAAGTTAGGTTCCTTTTTGTTGCAGCTCCTTTGGAACCAAAAATTGGTTCTAATAGAAACCCCAGTTTTTTCTGTGAACAATTTCCAGAAATTTATGGAAAACTGCTAAATTTCCGGTAATTTATGGAAAATTGCTAAATTACAAGAAATTTCAGGTATCCAAAGCTTTTTGGCAAAAATATGGAAATTTCCAAAGTTACCGGAAATTAATGAAAAATTTATAAATTCCCAAATTTCCGGAAATTTATGGAAAATTGATCAATTTCAGGAAATTTCAGATATCCAAAAAAGTCTGAAATTTTTGGTAATTTATCGGCAATTGATGGTAATTTATCAGTTATTCACGGTAACTTATCAGTTCGAGTTTGTCCAATCACTGTTCACTACTCACAATCAATCTCTCAAGCGTCAAGTCATAATGAAGCGAGGTTATTATTCCGGGAGTCCTGGAAAGTAAATCTGAATCGAAATGCGCAAGCGCAACAGAAAGAAAACGTAATCTGGCTGGAACTGCGCAAGCGCAGCAGTTAGAAAAACTAATTTTGCTCAAAGAGCGCAAGCGCAGCAGCTAGAAAAAGTCTTTTTATAACTGCTTTATACCACGGCTTTGGAATTGGTCACTTCCCGCACGCAATACATGCTTCGAAAAGCGAACATTTCGGATTTTTCCCAAAAAGCTTTGGATACCTTGAGTTTCTGGAAATTTTCGGTAATATACAAATTCACCGAAAATTCCGGAAATTTTCGGTAATTTTTGGTAATTTTACCATCAATTTCCAAAAATTACCATAAATTTCCAGAAAAATTATTCTTATTGTTTCTCGAATCAAAAATTTCCTGCATTTGTTACAAAAAATATCGTGTGCAACAGGTGCTGAAAGTAGACAGTTGCAACTCGTGAAGACAGTAGTAGCCTACAACTCCCCTTCGACTCGGCTCTGGCTCGTACAACAAACTTCACGCTCGTGTGGAACTGCCTACTTTCCGCACTTGTAGCATAATATACTATTCTGGGCAAATTACGATGCAAAACTAGATGGCAAAAAAATAAATGAAAACTAGATAGAAAAAGCTGGATGGCACTCGTAGTAAAAGTGGCGAGCAATTTTGCTCCCAATTTTGGTCAAACGAGGGTTTTGCATGCATGTGTAAAGAATAAGTATTATTTCAGGGCTAGGTAATAAAATAAGATAAGGGAACCCAGAGTCGTTTGCTTTGCATTAAAAATAACAGTATGAAGTTATCCTATTCAAGAACAGAACATGCAAAATATGATAACGTAAAAAAAAGATCTCTAGTCTCCAATGAACCAGAAAGAAGGCAGTTTGAAAGTCTAATTCTGCCTTGTAATTTTATTATGCTCTAATTTCGGTGCATACAATTTTGTATAAGAAATTATGTTTCTTCTTGATCTTAAATAATTTTTTAAGTATTATTTTTATTTCACGTATCTAATGATTTGATTGCAATTTAGTTATTATAATGGTTTGGTTTCAATTGAGTAAAAATATGGGTTTAATTATGACGTGCAGCGACCAGCCTTATTTTTAAGCGGATGCGATTCTTTTCATGAGACATTATAATTTTTTGCTCTACCCTTAAGATTCTTTGTATGCCTTACGAATCCGCAATACCAAATCAAGAAAGTTATAAATGATGCGTGACGCGATCAATATTTATGACGAATAGTTTACCATTTATGACCTGACTTTGTTTATCTTGCTTTTTTTTGCATATTGTCATTAGTTTCAAATTAAAATTCATTATTTCATACATTTCTTTGAAATCATTTTTTTTCTGCGATACAAAATTTATTTAAAGTTAAATTTCTGGTAATTTTTATATAAAAAAGTAATTTTTTGTCAGTTTCCTTAGACCTGGGTTAAACCCAAAGTATACGATATCAGGACCGATAGTTTTGAACTTGATAGCTTTGGATTTACAGTTTGGAACTCAGTGTTTCAGGATTTATTTTTGAGATTTTATGATTTTGGGCCTACGCTTTTTAACTTAGTGTTTAGGAGGTTATTTTTGGGCCTTATATTTTCGGGACTTACGGTTCTGGGCCTTATGGTACAGTACTGTGGTAAAGTTTTTAAATGAAAATGGGCATGCCGCCCACTCTGACTTTTTTTGTGTTATCAATTGAAAAAAATCTAGGGAGTTTTTAAAATGTTTTATATGATTTTTGAGTGGGCGTAAACAATATAAGGGGAGGTATTAGTCGCGTGTAAATTATAAATCTGGAAGATTTACGGCACTTCCCTTGCAAGGTTGGTCGCTTTTAATCAATCCGCAGTCCCGCTTCGCCAGCGACGTAAACGCATAATTAACTCTTTGAGGACTTTCTTTTCGGAACTCGCGAGCTTAAGCCGTGCGTAAATCAACCTCGTTCCACTTTTTTCACATCGCTTCGACACCCCTGCATTACGAGTAAAATGTTTACTGCAGCATTAATTATTTATTCCAAACAACATAATCGTTCAATATATCAATTTCCTCCATTTTATCTAGTTAGCAACATATACTTTCAGGTGCTTTCTAAATTCTAAAAGAGTGCACATTTTTAGAATATTATATATTTTAATCGGTATCTAGGAATAACTCTTTTCTTTGTAAGAAGCTCGATCGAAAACCAGGTTAATTGCAATAAACTTTAATAAATTCTAATAAAGAAAAAATTTAATTGAATCGGAGGTTAATTTCAATAAATCACAATAAATTCAATGTCAACTTAGGAGAGTTAAATTTGCGTTTAAAAAAAGAACATGCATATAGTCTAAGACTCTACGTGAAATAAATTTAATTTTACTAAATGTAAAATTAATGTATGTTCAACTGCATTAAATGAATTTAAGGTCAATTAAAATGAATCAGAAGACATGTCGGATCAATTCAAATGAATTCAGGTCAATTTAAAGAAACTCAATTGAGTTCAAGTAAATTCCAGATTGATTTAAATAAATTCCAATTAATTCAAAGTTCATTTGAGTAAATTAAGCTGAATTTAATTTAATTGAACTTAGATTTGATTAAATAAAAAGTGAATTCAAAGAAATTTAAGATTATTCACGCCAGTTAAAGCCACTTAAAGTAACTTGAACAGAAATCAAATGAATTGAGGAAGTTTCGATTGAATTCAAATGAATTAGGGGTCTATTCAAATATTCAATTTATTAGAATTCAATCAAATTCAATGTCTACTCAAATTAATTGTAATGAATTTATGGTGAATTTTAGTGAATTATAAGTCCATTGAAGGATATTTAACTTGATTTAACTGATTTCCGTTGAATTTAAGCAAATTCTAAAATTAAGTAAACTAATGCAATTCGAGGTCAATTCAAAATTTTTTGTTTCAATCCTGGTCTATTTCAAGTAAAATCATATACATATATTAAATAATATTCAACTGAACTGAATGGCAATAAAAGAGGGTTCAAGTCAATTTATTGAAATTTAATTCAATTCGATGTCTACTCAAGTTAATTTAAATGAATTTATGGTCAATTCATGTGGACCCTAGATCAGTTATAAGAAATTTAACTAGAATCAACTGATTTTGATTGAATAGAAGAGGATTAAACTGAATTGAAGGCCATTGAGTGAATGTGTATTGATATAGAGACAGAACAAGATAGAGGTTGCTAGTAAAGAGACAGGTTGGTATAGGAAAGAGGGAATGGGAAGGTAGGAGTGAATGTGAATTGATAAAGATATAGAAAACGATAGAGGTGGATAGTAGAAAGATAGGGTGGGATATAAAATAGGGGATGGAAAAAGATAGGCGTGGATCTGGATTGTCAAAAAGATAGGAAAAGATAGAAAACTATAGAGGTTTATAGCGAAGAGTTAAGCTGGGGCAGGAAAGAGGCAAGTGGAAGAGATAGAAATGAATGTCGATTAATAAATAGATAGAGGTGGATATTAGAGAAATAGGCTGAAACGGGGAAGATGGGTGAAAAGAAAAAAAATATAGAGGTCGATAGTAACGAGATAGGCTGACATGGGAAAGAGGGAATGGAAAGACATCGGAGTGAATGTGGAATGATGCAGTTATTTTTATTTAGAGAAGTTGTAGGCTCCGGAAGCTTCGATCATGATTCCTTAAAGAAACCAATCCCAAAGCTACTGGAACGTATACGTCATCCGCTTCTGCTCCTTCTGTCCTAGAAGGTAAGCAAGAGCGGGAAATTTACGCATGATAACATCGGGCAACACTGTTCCCTGGAGTTAGGTCTCTAGCCGCGGATGACCTTACGCGGCAGACAAGACAGTTGGAGATGAAGGTTTCACCTCTGGATACTTTTTTAGAGCTACCAATCTTTGTAGAATTTAAGAGGAACAGTGTTGACGGACCAGATGGAGTGATCCCAGGAGAACAGCCTTTTGCATCCGGTTCGCGATGAAATGAGCCTGACGCTGGCAAGCCGGAATCTTGTTGAGTTGGCTAATAAATGAAGCTTTCATACCTCCAAGGCAGCCGATTATGAGAATTATAAGATGGACTTTGTAGCCTTGGTACAGCTTACTCAGCTCGAAAAGAAGTGCTTGATATTTCGCCTGTTTTTCTCCCTCCTTTGCCGTGATATTACCATCGGCTGGTGCCGAGAATTCAATCACGTAAATGATCTTGTTCTTCAGATCTTGGAGGACAATGTCAGGCTTCGTAGCACTGATACGTTGAGTGGTGGAGAATGAGAAATTCCAGTAAATCTTACACTGATCATTCTCCACGACTGACTCGAGTTCCCCCTGAGCTTATGGCAAGACGGGCAATAGATCAACACCATAGAAATGCCTAAGATGGTAATATATCACTTTTAGAGCTGCATTGTGTCTCTCTATGTATGCGCAGCGTGCATATTTAGAGCATCCACTGAGAACATGTCCAAGTGTTTCGGGCTCTAGCTTGCACGCTCGGCAGTTGGTATCGCGTACAGGTATATTCATTATGCGCTCGCGGTAAACTAAGGTGTCTATGACGCCGTCTTGATAGGCAAAAAGAAATCCCTCGGTCTCCGATCTCAATCCAGCAGACTTGAGAAACATGTTGGTCAGACCCATCGAGAGCTCTTCTCTACGTAGGATGCCGTAGAACTGACCATGGAGGGGTTTCTCAGCATGTTCTCTTAGTAGAAGCGTATGTTCTGCTTCCTGTATACGACTTTTGAGCACCAGAGGTGTTAGTGATGCTAGGCCATGTGTAATGTCGCTGGAATCAAATGGGAGGTCAAGCTCCTCTGCGGCCCTATTTGCTGCATGGTATAGAAACACCGCAGCATTGGCGACTTCATGTTGATGTACGAGTCGCATAAGGGAATCCGTGCTTTTTAGAACTGAACAGGCTGTAGCCAGAACCGTTCTTCGATGAAGACACTCTAAGCTTAGCAATCCTCTACCTCCTTTATCGCGAGGGAGATATATTCGAGGTACGGAAGATCTAGGATGAAGACTTCGTTGAATTGTCATCATCTTGCGTGTGCTTCGATCAAGTTGTTTTAACTCATCGACGTTCCATTTTACTGCACCAAACGTGTAGAGCAGTATAGGAACGGCCAGCATATTGGTCGCCTGGATCTTATTCTTTCCAGATAATTCGGAAGCCCAAATTTCTCTGAGAATTTGGCGATACCTTTTTCCAAGGGCCGTTTTCAAGTTATGCACATTTTGGGTTTCCGCTTGCGGTATTCCAAGATATGTATATGTTTCTCCAATACCAAGATGTTGAATGGTATTTCCGCCTATGAGTTGAACATCCTGATCGTCATTGGATGATGTAGTTTCTAGTCTTCCTTGGTGTAGGTGGACGCAGGCACACTTGTCCAGTCGGAAGCTCATGCCAATCGCTTTAGAATACCTATTTACCGCATCTACAAGGATGTTAAGGTCCTTTTTTGAGGAAGCAAAGAGTTTAAGGTCGTCCATGTATAAAAGGTGGTTGACCTTATATTCTCTTCTGCTCGGCGGGCCACATAGGTATCCAGAGCTCTTGCCTCGGAGCACAATAGATAGAGGCAAGAGGGAAATGCAGAAAAGTATCGGACTTAGAGAGTCTCCTTGAAAGACCCCCCTCTTATATGTGACAAAGCTTGTAGTCACTTGTCTTTTGTCAGATGTTATGACAAATCTTGTCCGCCACAAGAGCATAAGCTCTTCTATGCATCTCACTATTTTTGGATGCACCTCCATGCACTCAAGGAGCTTGATAAGAAGCTCATGGTTCGTGTTATCGAATGCCTTACGGTAATCAATCCAAGCCATGGACAGATTGCGTCGATACCTGATCGAGTCCTGGGTAATACACCTGTCTATTAACAGGTTCTCCCTGCAACCTGCCAGCCCTCTCTTGCATCCACGTTGTTCAACTATTGCACTCCATACCGGCTCGATAGATGTCAATATCCTCTCTTTGAGGATGCCAGTGAATAGCTTGTAGCTGGTGTTTAAACAAGCTATGGGCCTGTAGTTCTTTGGACATGACAAATCTCCGGCCTTAGGGATCAATACCGTGCGTCCTTCCACTAGCCACTGCGGGACGGGTTGTTCTCCGTTTAAGAAAGTAGTAAATATACGAGCTAGATGTTGGTGCGTAGAAGTAAACTTCTTCCACCAAAAGTTGTTGATTTTATCTGGCCCTGGCGCCGAAAAGTTCTTAGTTCTAGCGATAACATTCTTCACTTCTTCAGCAGTAATTAGTGGACACTCTTCCTCTGGATCTTGTAACCTTTGCCTTTGGCAAAAGTTACGAAAGAGTGATATATCGGAAGCGTCTTCATTTAGCTGATAAGTATCTCCATATACTTGCTCCCAGAAGATTTGAATCTCTTCTCGACTAGGCGGATTTTTAACTACACATGACGCTTTATTGAACAGACGGGAAGGATTAGTAGAAAAGGTGGAATTTTCCTGAATCCACTTAACTCGCCGTTCAAGGCGCTGTTTCGCTGTTGAAAGAGATCTTACTTTTTGCGTCCAGTGCTGCTTGATGGTCGACAGTTTACACTTGTTCAGCGTGTGATTTGCTTTCCTCAAGTTTCGAGCAAGTGCCCTAACTTTTGGAGTGAACTTTTTATTTGCTGTTATGTAGCTAATCACGCACTGAACATTTGATGCATGCCGTCTCGCCGTTTCAATTTTGAACTGAAGCTGTGCAATACGCTCGCGTGTCTTACTCAGACGTACCGAAGTTTCGTTACTTCTATCGTCGCTAAGCAGGGAGACCGCCTTCTCGTAAACTACACAGTTCAGATTCCAGAGATTAACATCTTCGGGGAGCAAATCGCGGAGAGCAGTATTAGCTTCAGCTGATTTGTCCATCCTGAGGAAGACTTTTTGGTGGATAGATCTCCTACTTCTCATGTTGACATTATCGGCTATCTGCAAAGGTGGTCTTGCTGGAACGGGTGGAATGTTCGCTGGAGGATGTTGCTCCTCTTCCTGTTGATAAACAGCTTCATATCCGTTTTTTCGCAAGAAGGATACCTGATCTCTCAAATACTGAGGCGTTTTATGAGCATATTCCGGGTGCATATTGCCCCAACGGTCATGCAACCTCTTCATGAATCCTCTCCGCGCCGGTGAGCTTCTTTGCCAACAGGTAAGAAGGTCCCTCCTGAGTTGGTCCGACCATTTAAATCGATGTTCTCGCGTTTGTCCGGGGTCATTGCCTGGTCGTCGCCTCGGTTCGTTCCTATTGCCACTCCCAACTGAACCATGGCCTCCATCCGAGAGAGGCCTATTGTGGGTGGCACTGCGCGATACTTGTGTCGTAACCGCATAATTCGTTGCATTGGGGAGTTAGCCCAAAGCAACGCGGCTGACTGCAAGAGCAGGAGCTCTTGGGCGATGGGGTCGCCACATCCCTATTATTAGAGAAGTTGTAGGCTCCGGAAGCTTCGATCATGATTCCTTAAAGAAACCAATCCCAAAGCTACTGGAACGTGTACGTCATCCGCTTCTGCTCCTTCTGTCCTAGAAGGTAAGAAAGAGCGGGAAATTTACGCGTGATAACATCGGGCAACACTGTTCCCTGGAGTCAGGTCTCTAGCCGCGGATGACCTTACGCGGCAGACAAGACAGTTGGAGATGAAAGTTTCACCTCTGGATACTTTTTTAGAGCTACCAATTAAAAATTATATTATTATTATTATTATTATTATACTATTGAGCCATTTCCCTTTCGGGGTAAGCGTGACTTGCTCGGTTGATAAGCTGATACCTCTGTAATTACTGCAGTTGCTTTTATCTCCCTTTCTTTTATATATTGGCACGATAATCGTTTTTCTCGAATCGTCTGGGACTTCTCCCATCTCTATACATAAATTTATCAATTCCCACAACCTGTGATTTATGTACTCGCCACCGTATTTAAGCATTTCGGAAAAAATAGACATGGATAGTAGAGAGATAGACTAGGATGGGTAAGATAGGATGAAAAAAAGTATGAGTGAATGTGGATTGATGAAGATATAGAAAACGATAGAAGTGGATAGCAGAAAGATAGGCTTGGATGGGAAAGAGGGGGTGGAAAGAGATAGAAGTGAATATCCTTTATTCAATTTTCTCACCTGCTCGACATCCATTAACATCAGCTAGTCACAAAACGCGGTTGGAAGAAGATACATTTACGGAACAAGCTAAGTGCACAGTTGGACCAGTATAACAACAACTCGAACATGCTTTATTTAATGTTCTCGCCTGGTCCTAGTCCATTTTAACATCAGCTAAAAACAAGATAGAGGTCGATAGTGAAGAGATAGAATGGGATGAGAAAGGGGGGATGGAAAAAGATAGGAGTGAATGTGGATCGATGAAGAAATAGAAAAAGATAGAGGTGCATAGTAGATATCGAGATAATCTGGGATGGAGAAGAGGGGATGGAAAGAGATAGAAGTCAATGTGGGTTGCTGAAGAGGTAAAAAAAGATAGAGGTTGATAGTAAAAAGATAAGGTGGTTTGGGGAAGATGGACTGTGAAGAGATAGGAGTAAATGTAGATTGATGAAAAGATAAAATAAGATAGTGATCGATAGTAGAGAGATAGCCTGAGTTAGGAAAGAGGGGATGGAAAGAGATAGAAGTGAATGTGGATTGATGAGGAGATAAAACAAGATAGAGGTCGATAGTATGGAGAAAGGATGGGTTAAGAAAGAGGAGATGAAAAGAGATAGGAGTGAATGTGTATTGATAAAGAGATAGAAGAAGATAGACATGAATAGTAGACAGATAGGCTGGGATGGATAAGAGGGGATCGAAAGAGATAGGAGTGAATGTGGATTGATAAAGAGATAGAATAAAATAGAGGTGTATAGTAGAATGATAGGCTGAGATAGGAGAAAGAGTATTGAAAGAGATCGGCGTGCATATGGATGGATATAGATAGATAAAAGAGAGGGTTATAGAGAACAGATAGAAGAAGATACCCGTCGATAAAACAACGATGAAAAGAGATATAGGTAGAGAGACGAGGAATGAAAAGATATAGAGGTAGAGATAGACAAGGTATAAGAAGAGATAGACAAGAGATTGAAAGTGATGCAGGGGTATGCGATGGATAGGCTGGAATACATTTTCCTTGTCCCTTTTTATCTTAGCGATAGAAAATTATTTAAATAGATAGGATTTCTATCCCTTTACTTCTAACAGGAAGATAACTGAATTGATTTCAAGTCAAGCTATCATAATTCAATTCAATTCGCGATCTACTCAAATTACCTTTGTGTTACCCTTTATGGGTATTGTTTTCCTGTTTGCGCTTAATGGTTGAATAAAACATCAATATATCAAATAAATTGTATTTTGTGTCTATCAAATCGATCTAGAATTGAGCGATGCCTTTCTCTCTTAGTAACGCAACCGTTCAAGTTCGACGATGATCGTGGCATCTCGCGAGCGACGAAGGAGTGCGTTCGATCAGCAGAGTTATTTGTTTATCGCGTCTATTGCGAAAGGCGCGCGAGCAAAAGAGAAGCCTGCCAGGTAAAGTTGAAAGAAACGAAGAAAGATTCCGCGGCACGGCGGCAAAAGGCCGCGCGTTCCCCCCGAGGAATTCAGAAATTTCTCGCTCGATTCTGGAAATGTCACGTTCCAACCCCATGTGCGTTTCACATCTGTAGAAACTCAATATATTATGCCAACATAAATCAGCGTCTTCTAGACGTTTTCAAAAAATGGCTAGATCTTTATGAAAAATTTCGCCCCCAACTGTCACCCAACTCCAAGCTGTGGCATTAAAGAATGTATTTTTTTTATATTTCCAAAACTTTCTAGATAGCAAGTAAGCTGTTAAGATGTCAAAGCAAGTTTTTTATACATTTTTGCTTGCCCTTCGTTGGCAACATGCCCGATTTGTTGATACTTCCGAATTTTTTTCCTGATTCGTATCATTTCCTTCGCATTTCTTGATGATAAATAACCAGCTACCACTCGGACCCGCAAGTGCCGAGAGGCAGCGCTGAAAGCAATTTACGCAATTTGATGAATAGTACAATTTTGACTTGCATTTAAAAACGTCAGAGCAATGAACTAAAGTTTAGGAAGCCTTCCACCTCCATCAATCTTTAGTCTTTTTTCACGCCTCCCATACTTTTTTGACGGTTAGTCCACCGCAGCAAATCGACTTTTTTGCGGACGTGTAATAACAAAAAATGTACGCCATGGAACTTTCCGGTACGATTTCTCTACACTGTACGAAAATAAATCCTGGTACGTCATGAAAAAAACTCCCTAGGGGGGAATAGCTTAATTTTTTGACAATTGAGAAATTATAGAGCTTTGTTTTAAATTGTTGAAAAATTATTTATATTATGTTCTTTTATGTGTTAGGATAATACATTATGTTATTGGAAAATTGCTAACAGTAACCTTTGCTTTCTGCTGTTAAGTGACTCAACAGTAACCTTAACCTACAGTATATATACATATATATATATATATATATATATATATATGTGAAATAATTGTGAAAGGGTTGATTTGCAAACTACTTGTACTATTTTGTTGTATGGAAATGGTTTTCAAATTATACGTTCTTCTTTTTCTGTTGACTTGTTGCATAATTCTTGATAGACTGCTTGCTTCTTCAGCAGTGAATTACTTTTAATAGCTTCATACTGACTTGTTCAAAAATTGAACAATGACATTGACTCAGAAAATTTTGACATTTTTTTCATCCGGGTTTTCCATCCTCGGGATCTTTTGCGGATATAGAAATGGTGGAAGGGATTTTTTATTAATCCTCAATTGTAAAAGAGGTATACATTATATTTATTCACAATAACCCCATTAAAATTCCCAATAGCACAAGATAGCAATACTTTAGCATATACTGATCTCGAAATTCTCGATATAGGGCAAAAGCCTGGCCTGTGTTAACGAGATGAAATAAGAAAAAGAGAAGTTGGAGGTCGAGATCATTGATTTTAGCAAAGTCCTCTCGTTCTCGACGAAGAATAACCAGAAGGTTGCGAGCGCAGAGAAAGAACAAAAAGAAAAGGAAAGTAAATAAAAATAAGAAGAGGAGGAGAAAAAGTCGGAACGAAGAAGAGGAAAGGTCTATCGACGATCTATCCGCGAATCTTCGAATTGCTTTGACATTTCCCTGAAACTCCTGAAAGTATCCCCTTCTTCTTAAAAGCCTTTCCCACTCTTCACTCTGCCTCTTCACCCTTATATCTATATATCTCCGTAAACCTAATTAACGATTCCGTCGAGACATAGACACGTGGGCTTGTCGTATTTCACGATTACTGTCGTCGCCTTACGAAAGTAGTGGAAAAGATGAAATTATTTTGTATTCCCTTGAGTAAATGCAGAGGCGTTAATAGACGGATTTAAGGGGCGCTACATTTTTTGAGAAATATCTTTAGAAAATATGAAGTGAATTCATTTCGATTTAAGGGGTGACAAAGTCAAAGGGTGGAAAACTTTGTAGGTGTTTTTTCGTCTAAGCCTCAGCTTCTGAATGAAGAACTCAGCCCTAATTTATGAGCCAATATTCAAGCTGGCAGGTGCATCCAATAATTTTCCGCTACAGAGAGCCCCTCCGGACAGAAATGATGATTTACAGAAAGTAAGGATGGTCAACAAAGGTGGTTATTGTTGCACATTATCTCCTCAGGGGCGCTTCTCTATTTTCTTTCAATGGTTTCAATGACTCGAAGCTCAGTTTGCAGTTTTTTCTGCATTTGTACGGAACAATCAACGGGAGGTAATTAATTATTACGTTCATCGATCGTAGCAATTAATGACCAACAATGATGCCCTTCAATTTATTTGCCTCTTCATTTCGCCAAATTGGATATCTTTCTCAACTCATAAGTTTTTTTTTTATATTTCATGCTGCCCTCTTTTTGTCAAGAAATTTAGGAAATGATCTTAATTGGAACAAATTTGTTTAAGATTTGAAAAAATTTCCAAAGAAGATTTGTTTTGGAAAGACTTAAATTGGGATGTCGGTTTTGACGAAATGATTGCGGAATTAAACTGTTTCTTGTAATTATGATGTGAGGAAAAAGAGAGATTTGTTTTCGGTGAGCAGAGACGAAATTAATGAAGTTGTCGAGACCTTCCCGAGAAGAAAAATTAAGGAAAGGACACGGAGCCATTAGAATACTTAACGAGGACATCGCGTACACATGTGTATATTGTGGGTCGCTCGTATACCTAAAATGCGCGGGTGTGATGATGAATCGCCGCGGGAGATCGCGCGCCCAGGAATATTAAATTTAAATCCACTTATTGTTGGCCAAAAGTCCATCAGATCTGTGGTGCGAAGACACCAAAAAGAAGTAGAGAAAACAGGGACGCAGGCAGGAAACGAAAAGGATTGCCAATAAAAGTGAAAACGAAAACAAATTTTAATCAAAAATATTTGTTTTCTTTTTTATGTTTCTAATTTTCGATTATCTGCTTATCACTTTTCATCTTCGTTTTTAACGAAAATTAATTCAAAACGTTTTTAAATTGTATGACATGATTTTAGGAAGGAAAAAGGGACATTAGTAAAATTGACGTATTTCAAGCAAAAATCCTGAAATTTTTTTTACAACAACCATATTTCACTTACTTATTCTATTCAATCTGCACGAAATTGAAGAACTTAATTTGAGAAGTTTTAGGACTGAAGAATTTGGAAGTAAAGGTATTTGAGAATAGACGATTAAAATTGAAAAGTTGTTTTATTCGAAAATGTTCAAATTGAACAGCTTAAAATGTATAGGACCTATACTAGAATTAACAAAAAATTAATTGAACAATTTTAAAATCACATTAGGAAAGGTGGGAATCGGATGTGTAGTTTATAGCCATAAAACTGAAAGATTTTATTTACCAGCTTAAAGAGGGTAATCATTTTAAACTTAACACATTATTAACTTGAACATTCTTAGCATTGACTGGTTCTTTTACTATATCTTTTATTCAAATTATGACCATGTTACACAATTATAGTTTTTTTATGTAACACACATTAACAAAGTGTAATTAAAAGGAAGGAAAAACGTAAAAATTAAGGAAATCAATGCAAAAAAAACTCAAGGAAATTGAGAAAAGCAGGAAAATTAAAAAATATTAAGCAACAGATAGTAAGGAAAATATGAGAAAATTAAGAAAACAAAGTGTTTCCCTGGGCTTACCAAAAATATTTGTGCTACGCTTACCGAATTTCGGTGAATATAGACACACGGCCTTATGAAAAATATAAAGAAAATAAAGAAGAGAAGATACTTTTTGATTCATTTCCTTAATTTTTTCATTATTTTATTTTCAGATTTATTTTTCTCTATTGCAATCTTTTCTTATTTTCTTCCATTTTCACTTTTTCTTCTCTTATCTCTTTTTTTTATATTTCTTTATTTCTCGTGGTTTGTTTTAATTGCGTAGTTCTTTTTTTGCCATTTCTTCTCCCTTCATATCTTTCTTCGCATATTCGTTTCTGTATTCTCATTTCTTTCTCTTTTTTCCTCGCACAATTTGTCATTTTTAACTTAATTTCTCATGATTTGTTCTAATTGCGTAGTTGATTGCTTCAGCATTGTTTCTTCTTCCTTCATATCTCCGTGTTCTTAAGTTTCATTGCTTTTTCTTTTTTTACCGCATCGAATTAGGTTTCTTTTCTCATTTTGGGAGAAAAGGGAAACTAATTAAAAATAAGAAGAAGAAATGGTGAAGTGAAAAGAGAAAAATTGGGAAGAAGAATAACCTAAGGAAATACAGAATGTTGAAGATTATAAAGAACAAGTGAAGAAGTGAAAATAATAATTGAATTAAAAAAGTGTTAAGAGAAGAAAAATTGGAAATGATGAAAAAATAAAGAAAAAGAGCGAAAATAAATCTAAAAAATTGCAATTAAAATAATAAAATATAAAAGTCGAGAATAAAAACAGAAACAAGAAAATACAAATAAAAAAAAAATGAGGTAAGAGAAAAATGAAGGAAAATAAGAATGAGAACCAAATAAGAAACAAAATGAATGAAAGGAGAGAAAAGTAATCAAAGAATTTGTAATAAAAATAAAAAATGATAGAAATACATCTTTCTTCACTTTCATGCGGTAGATTCGTGCAATACAGTGCAATATCGTAAACGGTAAGATCCAGCGTGTA
Source organism: Andricus quercusramuli (assembly GCA_932178445.1). NCBI lineage: Eukaryota > Metazoa > Arthropoda > Insecta > Hymenoptera > Cynipidae > Andricus > Andricus quercusramuli. The sequence continues at coordinate 100,309 of CAKNXH010064216.1, forward strand.
TATGCGCGTAAGATTGTTCAAGACCTAAGACCGGAAAAAAGTATAAACCGAGGCGGATTCGTACCGTGCATACGAATACACACATCTAGATACCCACACACACATGGAAAAACTTGACTCACCTTTAGAAACATATATGAAAATACAAAACACACACATTGCAAAATTTGTGTATACATGTATGTGTATATATGTATATGTAGGTAGATAGATGCATATAGCATGGGGGCGTAGATATGGGTGCGCCCGTGCCTTCAGTTAGCCGCGAGTGCGGACCATTATTTCATATTTCATTTTATATTTCAACTACGAAGGAGATGCTAACCTAAAGGGCTTTCGAAAAAAAGGAAATGATAAAGAAAGAGAGTTGGATATCCACCCTCTCTATACTCCCACATTTTCATGTCCCTCTCACTTTCACCGTTTCTTCTTTCCTGAGTTGAGATTTCAGTCTGAAGAAAGTTGAATGAGAAGAAAGGGGAAACTGAAATGTGAAGGGTGTCAAATGTAGAGGAATTTATGGGAAATAGTGGAAATAAAATACAGGGAAAAAAATTGAATTTAAAAAAAGTAAACGGATGAAATGAATACAGACAAAGGTTTTTAAAATGTACATGTAAAGCAGAGACGTGCAATGCAAAAAAAATATGGAAATAGGCAAGAGTAAGGAAAATAAAATGAGGATAAGTAAGTAAAAAGAAAAACAGTAACAGAATCATAGGACAAATATTCTACAAAGAGAAATAAGACAAGAACATAATTTAAATTCAAAGATAAACAATACAGGGCGTAGAAATAAAAGATAATAAAGGAAAAGGGGCATTAAGGAATAAGGTAGAAAGGAAATTTTCAAATTGAGTACAATATTTTCAAACTAAAATTAGTCAATTTCATAAATTTAAAATTATCATACAATTTTGAATATTTCAATTGGAAAATCTCGTTTTCATATAGTGATTCTTTAAACTTTATGATTACGGAATTTTCCGGGAGACTAACTCATTTCCAGCAAGGCTAGTATTACTGTAGGGAATATTCTGTGAATACTAGTAGGGCATGATGATGATTCTTATATTGAAAAAATGGTTAATTCCTTTTAAAAAATTTCAAAGATCTATTTTTCTTCATTTTTGTATGCTTGTATTTAAACGCTTTTTAAAAAGAATGTTTTCATGTGACCCTGTTCATTCTCGAAACTGTCAATTGGAAAATAAAAACTGATGACATTTTAACGATTTAAAAAATCTGCGGTGCGCGTCTTTTGGATCTCGCGCTTGATACAGTGTATTTACCTCATGCTACGCGCTCGGTTTTTGTACTTCCCCTACATTTGTGCACAGACCTATTTAAATCAAAGGTCAAATCATGGACAACTGTAATTTGGTGATTGTGAATTTTCTTTTTTTAAAGCTCTTTCGGCTTTAACGAACACATGCTCATCACGTATATTGCGCTTTCCATTCGATTTTGTCAAAAATACGAACTTTTCTACATTATGTTCAACTCTATTATATCAAATTTATATTATAATAGATATGTATAATTACAATTCATTATAGTAATAATAAATAATGTGGATTGATATTGAAACAGTCGTATTTTCCTTGTTTTTTTTATAATTATAAAAAATGCGCATCCTATATAAAAAAATTTGTTATTGAACATTTTATTGCACTTTGTGTCATTTTTCCATCAATTTATTTTCTTAATTTTGAATGATATTTTTTACGATTTAAAAAAAATACGATTCCAAGTCCTGAAGAAATTTGTAAATATAATTTAGGCGAAAAATGTCGTCTAATCAAATGTTATTGTACATATGTTTTGTCGTATTTGAAAAAAACAATTTTAATGACATTTTTCACAATTAAAACAAAAAATACACGTCCTATCAAAAAATGATTTATAACAAATTTGTAGTTCTTTTTTCGGTGAACAACTTTTTGTCTATTATTTTTTTGTGTGCATTTTTTCTTTTTAATGTTCTTTCTTACGATTAAAACAAAAACTACCCACCCTGTCAAGAATTGATCATCAATTCGTAGATCTTTTTTCGTTGAACAATTTTTTTAAATCACTTTTATCGGACCTTGTGTCGTTTTTTCAGAAAAATTTATTTTTATTTTTGATGTTATTTTTTACGAATCAAACAAAAACTACTCGTCCTATAAAAAAATAATTATTAACAAATTTGCAGATCTTTTTTAAATGAACAGTTTTTGTCTAATTATTTGTTATCATACGTTGTATCGGTTTTCTAACAATGTATTTTTTTTTTATTTTCAATTTTATGTTTTTAAAATGCAACCAAAACTACGTGTCTTATCAGAAAATGATAAGAGAAAAATTTGCTGATTTCTTCTAAGCGAATAATTATTATGTATTCATTTTTTTCCCGAAAGTCAGTCACATACCTAATACCTGCTCATTACGATGAGAATGTGAAAATGGGTTAATCTGCATATTTTTAATTTTACATCGACATTTTAGATTATAGTTCTTACAACTTTTAACATCCTCAGTTCAAGATTAGGTGCAATTGACCGGCTGGATGCAACAACGGTGTTCTTCCCAAATTGTGAACGCTTCATTAAAAACTCTTAATTAAGAAAGACTTTGTAAATTAAATCATTCTTTAACTTTAAACGCTTTAAACCAAATGTATTCCATTTGAAAATGCAAACTTATGAATCCATTTCTCATTTTTGAGATTATTTTTTTTTTTAGTTCGTGCCTTTAACCTTTCATTATATTAACTTTATCTTCAAAATAAATGTCGTATTTTCCTTACATTTTCTTCAAACTATTTCTCCAGCTCTCACATAAATCACCATGGCTTGTTCACTGGAAAGGAAAATGGATCTGCCGGCGGCAGTAGCGAGATATTTATATTCACTTTAATCATATAGACTTACTCTTAATTGCCCTCCACTAATTTTCTTAAGTGATCCATGAGATACGGCTGTATTCAAAGCAAAGCGCAAACTCATATTTTATCTCAACAAAATAATTATACTCTACACCCTTCATATTCTGCTGATATATGTATGTACATTATACAATTTGTTTTATTTCCTTTACTCTGCACACTTTGGAACTGGATTTGACTCCATGGTAAGAGAGAGAACAAATTAATAGATTAGTATATTAATTAGTCCGCACACAGTAAAACGCCATTCCCCAAAGGTGACACCCGGAAACGTATGAAAACAATGAAAAATTTCATTATTGAAAATGGGACGAAACAAATTCCACACGAATAGTTTTCTGTTCCACCATCTTCTTTGTGAGTTTTTTGGGTAGGTACCGTAAACTGGGACTAAGTGGCGTACCCTTAATTTTGTATTTAAAACGCGATGTTGCTTCTCCTAGATTTTATAGTTGAATTTTTACAGTTATTAGTTGTAAGCCTCTATAATTTTTTCTAGGAGAAGAAAATATCGCCTTCAGCAATGCAGAATGAAGGGTGCGCCGCTTAGCCCCAGCTTACAGTATATTGATATACTCTTATTATTCTTGATCTTACAAGATGAAAAACAAATATTTCTAGACTCCCCCGGTAAGACTAAAAGTCTAGATTAGTTGTCAAGAAATTTTTTTTTTTTTTGTCATCAAAAAATTGTTTTTCTTCACTTAAGCAATGTGTGTGTAAGATTTCAATTTTCCAGAATTGCATTCACGTTTTTATTAGAGCAGAAATTTATAATTCGTACAATATTTTATGAATAAAAAAATTCTATTTGAAAATTTTATAATAATTTTGTGTAATTTTTTATTTTAGGAAAGAAGTGGCGAGGTTTGACGCCACAGGACAGGAGGCCCTACGTGGAGGAGGCTGAGAGGCTCAGGGTGATTCACATGCAGGAGCACCCGAACTACAAGTATAGACCGCGTCGAAGGAAACACGCAAAAAGGGCCCCTGGCGCCCCCTCTTCGCCCCCCTCGGCGACAAACGCCCCTGGAAATAGGGCCAACTCTAACACTGCCGCTATCCATCATTCCATGTGAGTTCGTCCACAGAATCCTCCTTTGAGGATGAATAATACATGAGGCTATAAAGAACTGCTAAAAGTAAATCGCAACTAGTTTTTTTAGTCCCGAAATCCAGTGGCTTTTTTTTTATTCAGTCGCTTTTGCCATCTATAAACTTTTTGTAACTCAGAGATTGATTTAAAGTTTTCTAAACCTATAATCTGAATAATTCAACATTTATTTTATTTTATTTGAGACTATTAGTTTTTTTATCGACAGTCGTTACAACATTAATCTCCCTTACCGATAGTAGGTAAAACCAGGCCCAGCTTAACCAAAGTCTAAAAAGACCAATATCTTACTAAAAAATCATCCTTCACGGATGATAAATATATGAGGTTAAGAACTGCCGAAAGTAATTCGAGTCTCCTATTAATATTTCATATCAATTGTAGAATATTTTAGCTTTTTATAGCGGAGGGAATTTAAATAGAATAATTTTTTTTACCTACAGTATTTAGAACGGATTCTTCTTTACCGACTAATTTTTTTATGAAGATTTAGTTAATAGTAAATGATAGCAATCTGCTTCATTGACAGCAGATAAAAATGTGCCATTCTTTATCCTCTGTTGCTCAAAAAGAAAGAAAAAAATGTTTAACAATTTTTCGAAATTTTACCGGTTAATTTGATGTTCTTCATAAAAAACTTCTCTTCTTATATTGATAAAAGAAAAGTGATTAGTGCTGCATTTTCTTTTAAACACAGCAACATAAAATTTACTATTCGTAATTCATTATTCATAATGGATTCTTTGAAATCATGTTATAATTTTCGATATTTTTCAGATAATTAGGGCCTATTCCTGTTTTAAATCAAATCTGAATTCGGAGTGAAAAATTGGTTAATTTCCATTTTTTATTTCGAATACAGACTTTATTCAAAACCCTGTTTAATGTTACGTAATATGTGAACTTTCCCAAAGTATATTTTTCTTCGTAATAAGTAATCAGATAATCATCTCGAAATTGGATTCTAATGCAGTTTAATGATTTTAAATTTTACTTTATTGACATCAGTTGAAACAGAATATTTTGTTGCCATTACTTAAGGCCATGTGACGAGTGGGTCACGTCACCGGATTCCTACCTTACCGACACTTTTTTTATTTGTAAACTTACGTTCACAGGAATAGCCACATTCATAATTATTATAATTTAGGACCAGAGCCGCATTTCTTAGTGCTTCTTTTTTATAATCCCAAATTTTAACTCGATGTGGCTATTCGTGTGAACATAAGTTTACAAATAAAAAAAAGTGTCGGTAAGGTAGGAATCCGGTCACATGACCCACTTGTTACATGGCCTTAAAACAGTTTTCTTCTTTACCAAGTGATGTTGCCGGCAAAGTAGGTTGTTTCTTAACCCGAAGTCAGCGTGAATGTATTATTTCTTGATACAACCGATTTAAATTTCCATTTTCTTTTTTCAAGGTCGAAAATGGATAGTTATCAAGGAATGTCTCAAATGGCTTGGGGAGGGCACTCCCCAATGTCTTCCCTGTATCATCCGCAACAGCAACAGCAGAGCATCCAAGAATACAAATCTGAAACTAATTCTATTTATGGGAGTCCTTACACGCCGATCATCCACACACCCGACATCACACCTGTTGCTAGTCCCGAACCCGATGGTAAATGAATACATTAATTAGTAAAAACAGTTAATTGTTAATAAACAATAGTTTACTTTAAAGAAACATGAATTTTTGACAAATTAGCCGATGGACATATGCCTTCGTCCCAAAATCAAGACCAGGATCGAGACGTGATGGAACGTACATCTAAGCAACATAGTGAGATTTCCGAACAAACAAAACGTTACTCTTTCATGAACGAGAATCAAATGCATCCCCCTCATAGTGTGGGTATATCATCTTGTCCTGGTACTGGAAGTTACACAGATACCTTAACTTATAAGAAGGTATGTTAAAACACATTTCTTTTTGAAAAAAAAATTATTTAATATAATGTAATTTAAATAAATATCATGCGCAAATGATGTGAGCGTTGTTGTAAATTAAAAAAAAGTTCCTGCAGCGGGAATCGAACCAAATATCCTGCACATTCCAGACCAGAACTCTATTCACTACGATTTTTTAAGAAGATCGGTCAGGAGGCATAGAAATTGATTAATAAATTTGAATTTCCATGTAAATATCGATTCATCTGCATTCTATATTAAATAAAAACTCCTTCTTTGCAGGTGAGTTATCTGAATTTCGAGAGGCACAGCTCGAGCATAGCGGCTGTGGGAATAGCGAACGGGATGATGGTCTCGTGCAACAAATTGCGGTCTGGATTCGAAAACGTCGGTTCGGTGACTGGGACATTTTATCCGCCAGTAGCTTCGCCTCACGATCAATCTATTCACTACAATACAGCTCCATCTGCAAAATCGAGCTATTCCATGCAGTCGGGAGTTGAGAGCGGATACAACGCTGTCCAGTGCAACAGACAACAGAATATGGGACATCGAGTCAGCGAAGGCTGTTCAGGTAATTTTTTTATTTTTTATTTCTGTCTCGTATCTGCTCGAAATCTGTCCCAAATTTGAAAGGAGATTTCTGCAGTCAAATTTGATTGCCCTACCTAATTATTTTTTTATTCAACAGGGGTTTCACATAGATATCAACTCCAACATCACCAAGAGTACCAAGAGAGCACATCATCTCAACAGCAACAACAGCAGCAGCAACAACAGCAGCAACAACAACAGCAGCAGCAGCAACAACAGCAACAACAACAAATGTCTCATATGGAGACAAGTCTCCACGATGAAGAACAAGAACATGCCCTCCAATTAGAAAAATATTTCAAATACTCCCACCCCTCATCAATTGGCCATTCAAGCCTATCTTCTCAAAATCTCCTTGACAGCAATCACAACTACGCAAGTGATTTGCGTTATTATTCCCCGCAGCAGACTCAACTGGATTTATCGAACTCTCAGTGTATTATAGACGAACAAAACAAAGAGAGTCATGGTTCCAGTATTGGAATCAGTCACATGGAGCAACAGTATCATCAGGCCCTAGATGCCTCTAAATATCAGGAACATCAACAACAACAGCAGCAACAACAACAACAGCAACAACAAACTCAGAATATAGAACACGTTTCTAAATCCGATGACGATTTTAGCGTGATTCTTGCAGATGTTCGAAAAACTTGTTACAGTAGTTAGGGTATTTTTATTTTTATCTCAGAAAAAAGAATATCGAAAATTTTCTGACTTTCGGGATATTCTTTGCTAATAATCTTTGTCCCGAATTTTGGAATATTTTCCTGTGAGGGAGATGCAATTACAGTAAACTAGTTACAGAAACGAAACGATTGTGATTTTTCGGCAATATATAATTGAGGAAATTTCTTTACCGGCTGTCGCTAAAGCTGCATTATCGGCGATAGGTTGAACAGAAATTATATTTACCGACAGTCAGAAAAAAAGAGTACATCTAGGGGCGGCCGGTAAACCAGAATTTGTCCATACCTACAGTTGGCAAAACTGAATCTGATTTCTTCACTGAAAGCCGGCGGAAGCGAATTCATCCTTCATTACCGGCAGTCAATAACATTATGCAATTTTATAAAGTTTTCCTTTATTGTTTTAAAATTGAGCGTCGTTCAATTAGTGTACAAATAGAGACTAGTAGCAGGTTAAATGCGGCAGTATCGCCTTAATTTTTCTTAACTACACCCACACTTTAGAGTTACGCGTTTAGGTACATCCAGCGGGCATGTAGTTGATAATAAAAATGATCTCGATCAATGGACTGACCTGCACTTTCTGCTCTTCGATTTCGACCAATGAGCCTCTAAATGAAGGTCTTTTTGATCATCGTACTTAATATTTATAGAAAAGTAATACATGAATAAAAACAAAAATTATGGAAAAAAGAAGCCGGTTTCTCTTAGATAGAAAATTTAGGAACGAGAAGATTGTAAGAGAAATTGCAGGAATTGTGCAATTTCGACTCCTTTTTGGAATCTGTCCCTTTTTTAAGACTGGGTGCGTTCACGAAAGAAAAGACGACTGCGTCTCGCGTACTTTATTTTTATTAAATACTTATAAAAAATATGTGTATATAAGTTACAACATCGTATGTAAAGCGTAAATAATATTTTAAAGTTATGATACGAACTAGGAGCGACAATAAAAAGAAGAGGTTTCCTCTCATTTTTAGTAAGCCCTTGTTCCTTTAATTTTTCATTTAAAAAATCCTTTCTTCCTGATAAAAACATGATAAATAGGAAAAAATATAGAATTAACTTTGAATACGTATATACATTGATTATTTTGGAATTAAAATATTTTATGATCATCTAGAGGTTAACCAAGCAATTTTAATGTACACCTGATTCCAGAAATCCCAATAACTTGAAAAAAAACGTAAGGGAATTCTACAAAATCCAAGGGAATTAATCAGAAAACAAGAGAAGACAAAGGACGTCGGAAGAATTTATGTAAATTAAAATTATTTAAGGGAATTCAAAAGAATTCCAAATGATCAAATAACTCTGTTGTATATAGTTGATTTTATTTCATTTATTCAAAAGAATCGAAGGGACTTAGAAAGTTGTTCAGGGAATTCAAAGAATTAATAAAGGATTAAAGGATTTTTCTGGATATAGCCCACTTTATTCCATTTACTCAAACAATTCCAGTAAAATCGAAAGAATTTAAGAGGATTTGAATGAATTAGAACACATTGAAGGGAATTAAAAATAATCCCAAGAAAAACAAAAGAGTTCAAGAAAATAAAAGGGCATTTTTATAAAGTTTGGGAAAATTCAGAACAGTTTAGGGGCATTCTAAAGAATTCCCGGAAATTCCGAAGAATTCAAGGAAATTCAAAATAATCCAAGAGAGTACAAAAAAATTCAAGAGAATACAAGTGATTTTTAAAAGTGTTAAAGAAAATTCAGAACAGTTTAGGGAAATTCAAACGAATGTAAGGTAATTCGGAAGCATTTTAGGAAATTTAACCAGTTAATAAAGGAAATAAGGATTTTTCCGCACATATCTTATTTTACTCCATGTATTCCAAAGAATTCTGGATGATTTGAAAAAATCGAAGGAAATTTTAAAGAATTAGAACCAATTCAGGAGAATTCAAAATAATTCAAGGAAAATCAGAGGAATTCAAGGGAATTCAAAAACTCCAAGGAAATTCAAAAGAATCCAAGAGAGTATAGAATAATTCAAGAGAATACAAGGAAATTAAAAAAAAATTCAAGAAAATTCAAAACAGTTTAGGGAAATTCAGAAGAATTCAAGGTAATTCAGAATCAGCTGTACACCCGAATTCAATTGTGGTTAACCCCTCGATGAAAAAAAATAACTTGAAGAAAGAAAATTTTTACATTCATTGAAATTAATCCTTCGGTATAGATCTACGAAAATTGGATACAAAAGTTGATTTTTGGGGTGTATATACATTTATGTGTTATATACAATTTATCAAGAATACTAATTTTTGAATTTTTAATTGATGACTTATTCAAAAATTAATTTTCTGACACTTTATTGTGCACCCAGAGCGAGTTAAGTAGATTTAGAGTATTTACAGGGAAGAGTATTTTTTTTCTATCACGAAAAAAATTTAATTTATATTAATTGTTTAACAAACGTGTACACACTTCCATGTGCGTAACTTAATTTTAATAAGTACAAAATAAAAATATATTAAAAGTTTTTCTAAGAAATTAATTAAAATAATCGCTCTGTGTGGGATAGTCGTGCAAAAAACACACAACTTCTATTGGGAATGACGGTCGACCATTTCGCCATCTGGTGCCAAAAATCAAAACTAGAAAAAGTAGGTGGAATTTTAAAGATGCATTTGAATTTTTACATAAAAGTGTTTATACGGAAAGTTTTGACATAAAAGTGCTTATGTGAAATTTAAAACAATGATTTAATATTAAAAATAAGTCTTTATCAAAAGCAAAGCGTTTCGGATAGAATTTCCATCTTGTACAGTTAAAAATTATTTCTAAAAAAAACAACAATTATTTTACTATGTCTAGTAAGTTTCAATGTAAGTTAAAACAAAAAATTTGATCTAGATCATGCAAAGAATATTAATAATAGACGACTGGAATTGAAATGCGAATACTAACCTAACTTTTAGGTTAGATTTTTTATATAGTAAGTATTTAGCGTATAAATTAATAAAAAATTACTTTGAGTACATGTTTGCTTTGGATTAAGTTCATTTAAGCTTATAATGTGTTAAAATTTACATCTGTTAAAATTGCATCTTTAAAATTGTACCTACTCTTTCTGGTTATTATTTTTGGCACCAGATGGCGTATCGCAATCGAACCATTCTCAATATTCTTAAACCTTAACTAAATAACACGTATTGACTCGTTTGCATTTTTGTTACTACTATTCCATAACCGTAATTACTAAACCCTGGAATCGCTATGAGAGAACATTTAAGGGAATGCAGATTAGCTTGTTTTCTTATTGGACAGAAATGTGACAGTCTTTTTATGAATCCTCGTTATGATTAGAAATAGTTTCCCACTTTAACCTCCAAATAACTTTCAAAGAGAAAAAAAGGAATAGAAAGAGAACGGAATGATTTAGTAAACGCGGCAAGGAATGTCGGATAGTCCTAAATGAAAAAATGATAAATAAATTTGACACGCGATAGTATTAACTTTTCGCGATCCGATAAAAGTAGAGAGCAGAATTATAAATCTCTGTAACCGAACACCTATAAGCCCGGTTTTTCACATGATTCTTAGTTTTTTTTTCGTACGACTAACTACGAAATTTAGAGTATGAAAAGAACTACAAAAGGTACAAATTCGTGAATTCAGGAAACCCTGAGGTGTCATTCATCCCAGAGACAATTTTGCTTCATTCTTGAGTAGTAGGAGAAAATGAAGCACTTTTTGCAAGTTTTTATACCGCATCGGTACATGTTGCTTGATTTTTTACTCTCACCTTTTCCTTTGCAAAATTTCAGACCACAGGGATACCAACCAATGCAGAGTTCCAGGGAACATGTACAAGGAGCCCAAAGATTGGAAGTGTCTGAGCATTTCGATATTACGTAGGTTTTCGTGTCGTTCGAATCTGGACGGGTGGAGGAAAAACTTTGGACTGCTGCATTCAAGGCTACTTCAGATGATCCTGAAATAAATAAACGTATTGATATTGGAATTGTGTGCACTTCAGGACAATTAAGATAGTGATTTTATCATGATTCTAAATTTCATTAAACAGCAGCGGTCCATGATCAGCAGGATGGATAAAAAAGAATGTTGTAAATGTAAAACGCCTTAGAAAAGAAAGGAGAAATTAAATTTTTTATGGAGACCTGAAAATCATTAAAAAATCTAGTAGCTCTAAAGATTATAAATAATTTTTGTCAGCAACTCTTCATTTTTAACGATTTCATCTTCTCAGTTTTTTGGAAGAACATTTTAAACATAAAGTTTTGCTATGCTGAAAAAAATCATTTATAAATTTTAGATATTTCAGAATTTTTCTCATTTTCAGGATTCCATAAAAAATTTAATTTCTCCTACATAAACTCAAATAGAAAATCTGGAAAAATGTGAAAATTAGGCATATTATGCAGATTAAGAAACAAAAATAACATTCACGATTGTTTCTAAACTGTGCGATTAATTTTTTTATTTTATATCGATTCCGCCCAACCGCAAGATAGTATTCGATTTATTTTGAATTTCATACACGTCATAAGGGACCCAAAAGAAAACTTTTCAGTGCTAAGGCGTTTTCTATTTATCTGACAATTCCAGTTTTTTTCAGGTATCCCAAGTTTTTTCCAGGTACAATTTGTTACAGTATGATGCTATACAAATACGAGTATTTTGCATTCTTGAAAACAATGGATTCTGAAGATGTATACAGTTTCGCGAGTTTATTATAAATCAAGTTTAAACCAGCTGAAGTTCTTATCTTTTCAAGTATAAATATATTGCGTTTCAACAAGTGAGATGAATTCTTAACAAAATAGTTGAGTTTTCAACCAAAAAGATAAATTTTGTAAAAAAAAACAAAAAAAAACGATTTTTCAACAAAACACATGATTTCTCAACCAATTAGTTGAATTTTTAATGAAAAAAAGATCAATTTTCAACTAAAAATGGAATAGTTGAATTAACAAAAATATAACTGAAAAAATAAACTTTCAAACGAAGTGATGAATTTTCAAATAAAATAATGAATCTTCAACTGAAATAGAGGAATCTTAAACCAAAAAGATGAATTTTTAACTAAAATTACGGACCTTTATCTAGAATAATTTAATTTTTAGAAAAAAGATTATTTTCCAACCAATAAGATTAATTTCTACCAAAAGAATACAAATTTTCAACTATAAAATATAATTTTCTAACCAAAAATTGTATAGTTACATTTTTAGCCAAAACAAATCATTTTCAAGCAAAATATTACATTTTCAACTAAAATGAAGAATTTTGAAGAAGAGAAGATGGAATATTCAACTGGATTAGTTAAATGTTGAGTTAAAAAATTAATTTTGAACCAAAAACAGGAATTTTCATATAAAATTATATGTCTTTATCTGTGCTAGTTGAATCTTTAAGTGGAACAGTTAAATTTTTAACCAAAAAGGTCAATTTTCAACCAAAAAGATTAACTTTTTAACAAAACAGACGATTTTTCAACAAAATAAATGAGTTTTCAACGAAAAAATATCAATTTTGAACCAAATATATAATTATTAAAATTTCAACCAAAGTGATGAATTTTCAATTAAAATGATGAATCTTCAACTAAAATAGTTGATAATTTAACCAAAAGATGAATTTTCAACTAAGATAATTAATTTTCTATCAAAAGAGACGAGCTTTCCACAAAATATACGAATTTTCGAATAAAAAAGATAAATTTCTAACAAAGAATCCAATATTTAATTTTTGAGTTTAAAAAATTAATGTTTAACCAAAGAGATGAATTTTGAATAAAATAATGTAAAAATTCAACAGGAATAGTTAAATTTTCAGTTAAGAAAATTAATTGTGAACCAAAAAAAAAACGAGTTTTCTACAAAATAATTCAATTCTTTACTGGAATAGTTGAACTTTAAGTGACAAAAATTTCATTTTCTACAAAATATTTAAATTTTTAATTAACTACTGCTTGATATTTCGACCAAAAAATATTTTTATTTTAAATAAAATACGGTAGAATTCAATAAAAAAAGACAAATTTTAAACCAAAAATAGAATAATTGAACTTTTAGATTAAAAAATTAATTTCCAATAAAACAAAAAACGAATTCACAATAAAATAGGTAAATTTCAGTAATATAATAAGGCTACTTTTACAAATAAAAAAACGTTATTTAATTTTATATTAAAATTGAAAAAATGAAGCACCCTATAGAAAAAATTCCCTGACATGAAAAGAAATTCCCTGGAATTTTAAGATTCTTCCAGGTATATAAAAATTCCTTCCTGGATTTTCGGGCAATTGTGGCAGAATTTGTACAACAATTTTTTTATGATCGGGATCTAGTGATGACTCTTATAATATTAATAAAATAAACAATTGTTGACAAACCTTTTATGTTACGTTATAGATAATTGTAAGAAATCATTCTTACCAGGTCTTTGAACCCATTGTTTGAGGTTTTGATTGCGAGTATAAGTTGAGTCTTGAGCATCGGCGCAAAGCACACCAACATGTTTCGATATGACTTTGGATTGTGATACGTCGAGAAATAAATCCATAGTGTAGTTGGCATGTCCCTTGTCCTCCTCTGCGACTCGAATCGTACCAGGATTTTTTTGTCGCAGCTTTGACATCGCGTCAGAGGAAATAAAGTCCGACTTATAAAAGTGATTTACAAAACACATCACCTGAAATTGATTCTGACCTCGCTCCTCTTCGCCTAAAACCAGGGCTTTTATCACCTGCACTTCCTATTGAATTTTATTTTTTCGTTAATTTTATTTTATATTGAAATGCTCAGATACTAAAGATATTGTCAAGGGCGCCATGAATTAAACAAAATTTTGGGCAGCTCGGAATAATTAGAATCAATGCAGAATTTTATAACAGGACACCCTCTATCAAAAAGAAGATACATTTTTTTCATTTCATATTTTATATTTTTATTTTTTTTTTTATATTTTTCATATTTTTTTCAATTCATAAACACTTAATTTAAAAAAAATCCGCATTATTTAAAGTAAATAAAAATACAGACTAAAATTAAAATTAATAGATATGACACTCAGATCAGAATATCCTACAGTACCAGATTATGAACGGATTTTGTTTTGACGCACATCATAACTTTCAACTGATAAAATAGTTGAAAAATATTAAAATGCTTCAAATTTCGTATAAAACCCTTTTTGTATGATTCAATTTAAAACGCTTTGAAGTTCTAACATTTCGATGAAAAATGTTGCATTTTCAACAACTTAGAATGATTTTCAACAAACTAGTTGAATTTCCAACCGAAAAGATGAATTTTCAACACAAGAGTTGAATTTCCGACCAAGAAAGATTTTTTAATTACAGTTTTCAACCAAACAGTTGCATTTTGGATAAAAAAATATGAGATTTTTTTACCGAAAGAAATGAATTTTCAAACCAAAAAGAACACTTTTGCACCGAAGAGTTGAATTTTAAAGCCGGAAGGATGAATTTCCAACAAAAAAATTACTTTTCAACCAAGTAATTGGATTTTCTACAAAAATACTTAAATTTTTAATAATATACATCAATTTTTAACCAAATGGTTGAATTTTCGTACCAAAAATATTAATTTTCTAAAAAAAGTACATTTCCAAGCAACTGGTTGATTTTTCCATCATTTTCAAACCAAAAAGACGAATTTTCAACAAAAGAGTTAAATTTCCAACAAAAAGGTTAATTCTCAACCAGATAGTTGAGTTTTCTACAAAAATATTTGATTTTCTAAACAAAATAATAATAACTGAAATAAAATAAATGTATTTTTGACTGAAATTATGAATCTTCAACCAAAAAAATGAATTTTTAATAAAATAGTTCGAGTTTCATGAAAGTAGTTAAACTTTCAACCAGAAAAGAAAAATTTTCAACAAATTTACAAGCCAAATACCAAAGCTTTCCAGCAAAGGAGTTGAATTTTCAATAAAAACGTTCTTTATTTTCAACCTAGTTGGTTGACGTTTCTGCCAAAATAGTGAATTTCTAACTGAATACATCAATCTTCAACTAAAATAGATGAGTTCTCAACAAAAAATATAATAGTTGATATTATTTCAACCAAAAAAGATTTTAATTGGAAACCAAACTCAGTTGAATTTGACCAAAAAGAAGATTTTTCAACCAAATAGTTGAATCCTCAACCAAATCAGATTATATTTCTGCAAAAAGAGTTGAATTTTCAACAAACAAAATAAAAGAGATTTTTTTACCAAAACAGATCGTATTTGAAACGAAAATCCCGGATTTTGAAAGATGAAAAATTTTTTTTTGCTACACTGTTGAATTTTAAAGCCAACAAGACGAATTTTCTACAAAACAGTTGAATTTTCTAACTGACAATATATAAATTTTCAACAAAAAAAAAAAAAATACTTTTTAACCAAATAGTTAAACTTTCTACGAAAATAGTTAAATTTTTACCAAAATGCATTAATTTTGAATCAAGTAGTTGCATTTTCAGAAAAAAAAGATCAATTCTCAACGAAAAATATAATACTTGATATTATTTAGGCCAAAAAAGATTTTTATTCGAAATGAATCACAGTTGAATTCAACCCAAGAAGACGAATTATGCGTTAAGTTATAATTTTTCATATAAATTTTTGTTTCAAATAATAAAATTTATAAGCTTGCATAATTGTTTATTGTGTTAGAATTTTTCATCAGAAATTGAAATTTTTATGAAAAAATCATTATTCACAATTTTTTAACACTTTTAGGTTACGTACAAATTTTACATCGAAGACTTTTTTGTAAAAAATATTAAAACTTATAAGCTTACATAGTTTCGAATTCTGCTAGTGTTTTTCGTCGGAAATTGAAATTTTTATTAAAATATCATTAGTTTCCAAAGATTTTCAAACAAAATTATTATAATTTGAACAAGATTTAGAATTTCGTAACAATTTTGGGGGTTATGTTAGTATTTTTATTTGAAAATGGTATTTTTAATAATAAAATTATATTTCAAAGAAGATTCACAACTTTTTAATAATTTTAGGTTATGTTGGCATTTTTAATTGGAAATTCGTTTTCTAAACAAAAATATGTTAGATTCAAATCCAATGGTTTAAGTTTAAAATAATAAAATTTAAAATTGAACTATTTTTATTTTGTTAGTGCTTTTCGTGAAAAACTGAAATTTGTATTAAATCATTAGATTTGAAAGTAGAATTATTTGACAATTTTAGGGTAAGTTGGAATTTTACATTTAAAAAATGGAATTTTCAAGCCAAAGTAATTATAGTTTGAACAAGATTTCGAATTTATATTTATTGATGTTATGGTTTTGACCGGATAACTGCCATTCAATAATTTGATGGTAATTATTTGTTGTCTACTGGTCTAACACCAATACTTTTTCAATATTTACTTTATTTCTAAGTTGTGAAAAAATGAATTTCTAGATGAGCTGGGATTCGAACTCAGGTCCTCAGATTGCCGGAGTGATGCTCTTTCTGATGTTTTTTTTTTTTTAATTTGGGCCTTATTATTCATTGATACACATCAGGAATATGTGAAAAATATTTCTTCTTTCACTCAAAAAAATTAAATTTAAAATTAAGAGAATGACAACTGCATAAGGACCATTCGGCCATATTTTGATAAATTCTTAAATTCTAGAGCGTGAATTTTTAAAAAATTTAGCATATCAAAAAAGACATATTTTGCAAATATTTAACAGTCATAACGAAGTCCTTTATATATCTTTGTGATTTTGTGAAAAATAAACAATTTTAAAAATTATGAGATGGAAAACTGGATAAGGACCATGTCCTTTCTCCCCACTCCATCATAGAATATAGATTGGAAAAGAATCAACTTTTCTTGTTTCAAGTTAAAGAACTAGTGCGATTTTAAATTCCTAATTATTTTTTTTTAGTTTGTGAATACTTACATTTCTGAAATCAATTAACTGTGTCACCAAAGTTCCATCGGATCTTTGGAATTCCAATGTTATTGTGTCTTCCGTCACATTGGATGAAATAGTTTCTAAAAGAATGTCCCCTCCCTGGAAAATTATTAATTTTCAATCATGAATCAGTTCTAAAAATGTGTGAATAAATAGGCAAATAAAAGATTATGTTACTCTAGCAGCTGTAGATATATTCAGATTATTTACTTCTCGTAGTAAAGAAACTAAGAATTGACTTTATATTTAAATTAAATCTTGGATTGTAAGCGACACTATATTACTGAATTAAAAGTACATAATTTTTTTACACTTTATGTAATTTAAAATTATCTAATTCAGAATATTTTTATTTCAAAACGCTTCAATGTAAAATTAATGGATTTTGAACGCTTTCAATTAAATTTGGTTTAATTCCTGATCTTTTTTATTGAAAAATTATCCAATATCTAACGACTTCATTTACAAAAGTTTAAATCTGAAATTATTCCATTCTGAAAGATTATAATCTAAAATAGTTCGATTTTCAAGCTGATGAATTTTCAACTAAAATTATGAACCTTCAACTGGAATGGTAAAATTTTAAACAAAAACAAATGAGTTTTCAACTCAGACGATGAATCTTCAAGTGAAATAGTTGAATTTTCAAACCAAAAAAAAATTTTTACTAGAAAAATATAAGTTGTCAATCAAAAATTAAATAATTAAATTTTAAGTGTAATAAATGAATTTTCAACCAAACAGATAAATTTTCAACTCAAACTATGGAATATTTAATGGGAATAAGTTAAATTTTCAGTTAACAATTTATTTTTCACAAAAAAGGAAGAATCAAATTAAAAAAAATAGTTACATTTTTAAACAAAATGATGAATTTTCAACTGAAATTGTAAATCTTTAACTGGAATAGTTCAATTTTAAACCATAAAGATGAATTTTCAACTAAAATGTTGAAGCTTCAACTAGAATAATTGAATTTTATACCAAAAAGATGGATTTTCAATCAAGAAGATTAATTTGTACAAAAGGATGAATTTTCAACTAAAAAAGATCATTTTTGAACAAAAAATTGAATAATTAAATTTTTAGTCATAAATGAATGATCAGACAATGAGATGAATTTTTATTTGAAATAATGAAATATTCAACTGGAATAAAAGTTACATTTTTGGTTCAAAAAACAAAATAATTTTTAACCAAAACAGAAATAAATTTTCATCAAAATAGTTACATTTTCGGCAAAAAAATTCCTTTTCATCCAGAGAAAAAACAAATTTTAATGAAATAGATCATATTTCAACCAAAGCATTGAAGTTTTAATTAAAATCATGAATCTTCAACAAGAAAAAATTAATTTTCAACAAAAGAGTTTAAGCTTCAACCAAGTAAGTATTATTTCCAACCTAAAAGATGAATTTTTAACTATAATGATAAATATTTAACTGGAATACTTGCATTTTTAACAGAAAACAAATTTTTAAACATAAAGACTAACTTTTGCAAAGAAAAATATATTTTTCTACTACAAAATTGATTTTTAACAAAATACGTGGATTTTCAACGAAATAGTTGAATTTTCAATTGAAAAAGACATACTTCCACCCAAATTGTTGAATTTTTAACGAGAAAAAATCGATTTTCAACCAAAAATTTGACAGTTAAATTTTCAGTTGAAGAAATTAATTTTTAACCAAACTGATGAATTTTCAAACATAAAGATTAATTTTCTATAAAAAGGCAAATTTTTCAAATAGTACATAAAATTTTAAACAACTAGTTTCACTTTTAAATGGAAAATATTAATTTTCAACCAAACAGTTGAATTTGCATAAAAAAATATACATTTCTAACCAAAAATAGAATTGTTAAATTTTCTATTAAAAATCTAATTTTTAACAACAACAACAAAAACAGATTTTCAGCAAAATACTTAAATTTTCTACTGGAATAATTAAATTTTCAGTTAAAAATTTGATTTTCAACAAAGTAGTTATACCGAGTAGTTGAATTTTTAGTAAAGAAAGATGAATTCGCAATGAACAATGTAACAAAATTTTTTATTATGATTTAGCAATATTTCTTCTTTAAAATACTACTTCTACTTCAAAAGCTACTTCAAGTACTTTCTTTATCTAAAATTTGGAAGAGGGAACTTTCAAATTGTGACAAATTCTGACTTGGAATAGGGATTCTTTTAAATACCTTTCTTCTAAATCCGAATTATAATGTCCTAAAATGAAAACGGTGACTATTTTTTATAATTTCCTGTTTCCAGTCAAGATAAATGAGGAGCAAGTGAATAAAACGCGATGAATCAACGTTTTTAATTTGAGAAAATGATTGTTTCTGTATGTTTGAAATATCATCATTTTGATTATCAAACTTGAATAAGCGAAAAAAATTTCACAGAAGAAAAAATTGCAAAAGGTGTTATTGATGATAGAAAAGAATGAAAATTCAATAGTAAATTATGATTTAATTAGAGTAAACTGAGATAATCTGGAAAATCTGCGACTGTAGATAAGGTAGATATCACTTTTCAGAATTGAACAAAATTATTAAAATAATGAAAACTTGAATTTTTCTGCGATAAAAAGTAAATTCCCGGGTTTTTAATTAATTTCCTGGCCATTTCCCGGACAAGTTGCCACTATGAGTGATCTTATTTTTCAAAGAATTCCATATTTCATAATAATAATAAGTGTAAGCTCTAGAAATAAAATTTATTCACGATGCAATAATTAAAAAAACAAAATAAAATAAAATCTGAATGTTGCGATTTTCTCATAAAATTTTTATAATTGAAAAACAAATATACCAACAATTAGACAGCCTTGAAAAATTAAAACAATATAGCGCACGAAAAATTGAAATTCAACTATATTCATTACAAGTTTCCAATACGTTTTTAATTAATCTAAAATTGGTACTGTGAACAAAAATTTTAGGCTTTAAACATTTTTCGATGTTTATTTTTTTACACATAACTTTGCCCATATTATATTCACAGTTTGTGATCAATCTAACTTTTTAATTCATATTATTAAACTGTATTCTGAATTAATATTCAAATTTGGTGAATTATCGCAAACAGAAATCTATTTAGAGAATAAAATTATATCAATAATATTGGTGAAAATTTTGGGAGAATTATTATTATTTTTTAAACTAGATAATTCTTCCAAATATATCTATAAATAGTTCCATGAATTTACAAGGATTTCAACATCTGCAATAAATATTGACAGTTCTGACATATGTCACAATTCTACTAATTCTCGGCACAGATACTCAAAAATGATATTGAATATCCTAAAATTTGCGTAAAAATGAATGATATATTCGAGTTAAATGACAGATTGCCTTATCTCGGAGAAAACTTGAAGAAAACTGAAAAAATAGAATTTGTGACAACTAACTTTGAGGTTAGGATGGCATTGCTCCGAACATTTTCATCATTTGGAGGAAAGTAGAGCAAAGATTGAATTAATTCTATTCTCAGTATCAGAAAATTGAGATTTACTTACCTGATTTTTGACGTTTATAAGTAAGTGAGTCTTACAAATACCGAGAAGGTAATGCAAGAATAAAAAAGTCAAAATCAACGCCTTGAACGATCCCATCGTCGTTTTTCACTTCCATTTGTATAAAAAAGACATATTTCGAGCAATGTATAAACTAATCGCGTTTACTGAACGCAAAAAGTATTTAAAAATGATTTATTCAGGGAGAGCTGATCTTTCTCATCTTTCTTGACCTTCTCCACATTTTGACAGAAAAACCTATTTTGCTATTCTGTGCGCAGGGAGCGCAGGAAACATGATCTAATAAATACATGGTCTAGCCACGCGCAAGTAAAAAAAACTGAGCCAATGAGGACCCACCGCTTCTTTTCGACATCTTGGATGGAAAAGGCGGCAAACGTAATTGATTTTTAAATGTAAAATGTTAGAATTGAAATTTCTTGTAGTTTTGAGATATACAAATACTTCAATTCTAATCAAATGTATTGTAATGTTGAAAATAGATGAAGGAATATACGGATGCTGTGCCCACAACATATAAGATGATAATTATCATGTTTTATTTATTACAAAGTATTGTTCCTCAGTTTTGGAGGCAAATTTGAGTTCGAGATATACAATATTTATTCACAATTCTGAAATACTCTTCCTCACTCCTTTTTTTACAATTTCTATTACGTTCGAAATATAATTATTACATTTGGGACGGGAGAAGGTGGCAAGTGACAATTTATGAGAAAAGGCATTCTCTGTTAGAAAATTCTCCACAATTCAAATACACACCGAGTTAAAACGATTTGCTCCGAACCGTATTTTTAATGGTAGCAGTACGTCGAAGTTGGTTTGTCATGTAAAACGGCATATACTTATATCTTTATGATTCAAGAGCAGAAAAAATGTTTTATATATTACATGGAATATATTTTATAAATCGCATGTCACATTGTGACACCAAGTGATTTTCTGGTAAGTGAATAACTTTTTTTGATAAAACTTGCTTTCCCGGTGTTCATCTACTGAACATCTCGGCGGGGACATTTCACAATTTGAAAAGCAAAATAACAATTGAAATTGTTGTGACGATATTAAGTTGATTTTCAGAGGCCACAAAATTCTAACCTCAAAAGTACATGACAGTAAAGGACAGTTCCCTCCGAAATGAATTCTTGTTTTATGAATTAACTGTTGCCCCTGTATTCAGTGACATTCTGTGTACATGTAATATAAAATCACATTATAAATCTATGTTATTCTTAGCAGAGTTTTTTACGGAATTATAAATGTTGTTGGCGAAACCACATATAGTATTGCACACACGCATATTTATAGGTAAAACGAAGTCGAAATTTTACAATATAAAACAGTCTTTTCAACTTCATGTAAAAATAGTAAATCTTAATTTCAATACATATATACAAATGAACATAATTTACTTTTTACATTGCATTGCCTGGTGACTCGTGGACAAAGTTGTCTCTGAAATTTCGAAGATGAATTGGATCTTCATTTCTTATCATGAATTATCTTTATCAGTGTACAATTTATCGCGCACAAATATTGTCAGGGCTCGGAACGGGTTGATTTTTACTAACTTCTTTACTGTTTCGATTCATGGTTACTAAAAAGTTACTTATTTTATGAAAAGGTTACTTTTGGTAACATTTTTTGTTCGAAATAACGAAATGAATTCATTAATTTAATCGTATCATTTCAAAAATGTAGATGAATGTAAAAATTCAAATTTTTTTCGTTCTGGCACTCTAGAGTAGTCAGTAGTTATTCCAAGTTTTTTTTTTAAATTTATTACTTCAATAATTTCATATTATTTCTTCCTACATATTCATTTTCCTATAATACTTTTCCGTACACAAAGTACGCGTCAGACTCAAACTGCGCGGTCATAAAACAAAATGTCGGAACTAAGCGGTTGCGTGATTTGGACGAAACGGAGCCCTCAAGTGGCTAGACCATGTATTTATTAGATCATGGCAGGAAATGTCAAATGCAGGGATCGGTACGTGGTATTAGGTATTTTATGTTGTGACGTCACCTGGAAAGATGTCTGCATGCCGAGGGCCAAGCAATAACACCTGATAACACTGGCGGACTGGCCATAGGTTGGGATGCGGGAAACCCCGCCGGCGCCCACCCCATCAGGCGCCCCCCTCAGGCATGTAGGCGCCCCCTACGATCATTTTTTTTAAACAATGTGAATGTTTTTATTATTGAACAAGAGAAAGCAGAAGGAATTTAATTAAAATGGTACTCCGTAAACATATTGTACTCTATAAGCTAGTTAATCATCAACACATAACATCGTACATGAATTCCAAATTATACTTCTAAAGCAAATAAAAGTTTTGTGAGGATTAATTTGTTTATCGTTCCAGGATTCATCATTATGCACAAAAAATTGTATTCTCTTGCATCTAACAGAATTTTTTCTCATTATATAAAGCGTCATCAATGTATTAATTATCTGCGTTTATCAAACTATAAATAATTCAAAATTATTTCGTAAAACTTTAAACGTTGCAACATATTATTGTGTAAACGAAAGGATTTAAAATCCTTTTTCTATAAATTAACAGGTCAATCCGAGTTAGGATTTATTCGGATTCATTTGGATTGAAAATTTGGTTCGAACTGAACCGGATTGAGTCGGATTAATTTCTTAATATATTAATAAATTTTTTTCTGGAGAGATTAATATCGAAATAAACAGTTTTTTGCATAATAATAGTAATAATTATAAATAATTATGAAAGTGGCACAAAAAACAATTGTGGTTTCTGCTTTTTTTTTTTTGCTTTTCAGGAAGGCGCCCCTACATATATCGACTTCCCGCGGACGCTCCAAGGTACCCAGTCGGGTCCGCCACTGCCTGATAATACCAATTGCATGGGACAAAAAAAATGTTTTTTTATGACACATGCACGATTCAGCCCTTTTCGACGCCTTTGAAGCGGGCGAAAGATCTAATTTTTACTCGCTAGGGATTGAAAAGTAACGTCAGAGGTGACTAATGAAAATTAAACATTTATGAGCTCGCATTTTACGATTATCAGCCCACTCACCGTAAAAACTGTGAGGAAATTTTTGTTGCAGATAATTACAGATAATTACCGTAAATTTCCGAAAATTTTCATAAATTTCCGGGAATTCATGGAAATGTTTGGAAATGAGTTCTGGGTAAATTATCGTAAGTTACCATATTCACTGGTAAAATTACCACGAATGACTGAGAACTTTCAACATTTCCGGAAATTTATGGAAATTTTTGAAAATGAATTTTGGGTAAATTGTGGTAAGTTTTTCATATTTACCTGTAAAACTACCATAAATTACCAAAAATTTCCGGCAATTTTTTAAATTGAATTTTTGATAATTTGCAATAAGTTAACATAAGGGGCCTAGCCGGTTAAGCTTTTAAAATCTGACAGCGCACGTATTCAGTTCAAATTTTCGTCATAGTTTCATGCCCATGTGAAGTATAATTTCACTCAACGAAAACCTCACAAATCGGGGTGCTTTTTTAATGTAAGACCCCTCGCCTTTCACAAATCGGGTTGCTTTTTTAATGTGAGGCCTCTCGCCTCTCACAGACCGGAGTGCTT